>JAFREQ010000046.1:1320000-1857500 GCA_025331565.1 Holacanthus passer | reverse complement strand
TGTGTTTTTCTCCTTCACGTCACCGACCCGCAAATCGTAGCTGCCACAGAGAATTACTGTGACTCTTTTACCTGCTGTAATGTTGGCAGAGGAAGCTTTATGTCCCTGAACAGCATCAGGTGGGAAATGTTTGTATGCATGTTGTGTGTACTCATGTGTGTGTGTGTGTGTGTGTGTGTTTGTGTTTTGTGACAAACAAATGGGACTGAGCCGAGCGGGCTGGAGAGAGAGAAGAGTGAGAACACGCACGCCTTTAAATGTTTAATTTCAATGAGCTGTGTGCTGCTGCAATGAAAGATAAGCCGCAGTCATTATTGTGTCGGTGCGACACACTGACAACCTGCTGCCCAGCTCCTGTGTCAGTGTGTGTGTGTGTTGTTTGTACTGAACTTTCACGCTATTATTCATGATTATCTGTGAGGGAACCTGCTGGTTTGGAGGTTAGAGGCTTAGATTTGTTGGGACCAGTTTTCAGACTCCAGGATGTTAAGAAATAGTCCGTCACTTAAAACTCATGTAAAATGGCAGTTTGTCATTTTTGCACTTTGGTTTTAACGCAGATTTAAAAACAAGATGTAAGGTGTTCATTTGTGAGGTTTGCAGGAGCTGGTAGCAGATTTTATTACCTCTGGACAGAGATCTACCTCTGAATCGATCTGACTCTCAGCAAGAAAGTGAAGAAGTGTGTTTCCCAAAATGTCGAAGTTTACCTTTGAAGACACAGGATCATTTGTGAAGTCGGTTTGTACCGACTGTACAGACGAGGATCTCAAACCTCGGCAGGACCTCATTCAGTTTTTTCTGTTATTTTCCTCCAGTCTTTCCACTTTTCTTCCTTCTCTCTGAAAGTTTAGTCATAAAGCTCCGGGATAAACACAGATTTTCCACTCAAGCTGAAACATCTTCAGCTTTCATGGATGCATCTTTGCTTCAGTTGCCGTCACCTCGAGCATCTTTTTGCCCTCACTCGTCTTTTTGTTGCTCACATTTGCTCTCTTGTCTGTGATGTTACTGGATTCCCCATTTCCAAAATCTCTGAGACAGAGAGGATGAGTAAAATGTTATATCATAAAAGAGCAGGTTGACAAGTTTCCCTTTGACCTTTGCCCTCAAACACACCCACCCACCTCTGTCTCACCTCTGTCTCACCTCTGTCCCACCTCTGTCTCACCTCTGTCTCACCTCTGTCCCACCTCTGTCTCACCTCTGTCTCACCTCTGTCCCACCTCTGTCCCACCGTCTCCTCAGTCTGTCTGTGCTTCGTCTTCACCGTCCTTCAGTCTCTTATATGTGCAAACAGGACACTTTCTTTATACTCACCTGAATATGAAGAATACAGTGAAGCGAAGTGAGCACATCTGCAGACGCACTGTTTGAACACACCTGATCACAAAGAAACACCGGAGAGACGCCTCCAGTCAAGGTCTGTGTTACCTAATAGAGTGAGAGGAGAAAGTCAGTGAGCTCCAGGGGAGAGAGGAGAAACAAACAGCAGAGAAGGTGAACGAGGGAAAGAGCGATGTGTGCCATGATGGGAATAACAGAACGAACAGAAATAACGTGTGTGTGTGTGTGTGTGTGTTTGGTTGCTGGTCCTGTTTATATGGAGGCGATCATCCCTGCTGCAGGTCTCAGTGGATCTGACCCAACAGCGCTGGGACGCCACTCTTTCACTGTGTGTGTATGTGTGTGTGTTTGTGCGTACACACATGTGACTGTGATGCTTCATTCTCTCCATCCCTGCTCATCTGATCTTTCAAGCCCTGAAAACACATTTTAATTAGTTTAGTCATGTAGTTTGAGGCAGCAGATTGTTTTTGATCCTGACCCGCTGCCGCTCTCTGGTCTTCATGATTTCTCTGGAAACAACAAGCAAAGCTTTGAAACAGAAACCTGTCAGAAATGGACAGAGAACTTTTTACAAGGCAAAAATGAGAGTGAGGATGGAAAACTTCAGAAAATAGGAAGTAGAAGGAGAAGATGTGATGTGACAGTTGTAACTTTGGACTTAAGGAACATAAAGCAACACAGAAACTGTCTCTCACAATAAGAAGCTGATTCAGAAAATATGTTTTCAGGGAGAGAATAAAAGCTTGTAACGACCAGATTTGACGTGTTGAATTGTGATGGAATGATGTGAATGAGGATGTGAATGAGCTCTTGTGACACAGTGGTTTGTGTAAATCTGTGTTCTCTGTTTCTTCATTTGGTTCAGTGAGGCTCCTGAGTTACCTGGTGAGCAAAGCAGCAGAGGAAGAGGAGGAATGTGTGCGGTAAATAATGCAGATAATAAGCTATTGAAAACATGACACACTGGCATGAAACTCAGACAGGTTTCCACTGCTTGTTATCAGACTCTCCTCTCCAGCTCGTGTGTGTGTGTGTGTGTGTGTGTGTGTACAGTGTGTGTGTTGCCGCCTGCTGCATTCATTGCTCGGGCTTAGCGAGGCAGCGGGGAGGTGCAAATGTCACGCTGTGTGAAAAAGCCAGGCCAGCTGACTGTGGAGCGTCTCGGGAGGAGGAAGACGAACTGGAAGCCACTTCACAATATGAAAGTGCTGAGTGAAAGGTGGAAAACATCTCAACTCTCCTCGTACGCCGAGAGCTCGCTCAGACTCTCCGCCTCTCTCCGTCTCACACACACACACTGCATATCGCCTGTAATGACATTCCAGAGCGTTTCTTCTGCTAAATTGAATTGTAATTGGCTGACAATGGGCGTGACATCACAATTCACTGGCTGGCTCATATAGAAGCAGCTCGTCTAAATGGAGCCTAAAGTGGGCCATGCTTACTGATGAGCCCGGAGCGTTAATGAAAGAATAAAGGAGCAGGGAGCACATATAGGAAACATGGAGGCAGGGAGGAGAGAGGGAGGCGGACTCACTCTGGAAATTAATTGCCCTTTGGGACCGATGCTGTTAATAATTATTGTGTGTGACGGCGGCAGCAGAACGTCTCCCTCTTCGCCGTATGCACAGCCACACCTGAGCGATCTCCTGTGGAATAATGGAGCTTTTATTATGGAATGTGAAGAGTGCTTGAATTACCTGAGTGCACCTCCTCGTCCGTGTCTGTCTCCTCGTTCGTCATTCTCGGTCGCTCCTGTGTTTTCATGAGAACAGACGACACATTAGGAGGCGTCATGTTCACAAAAACATCCTGTACAACATTAAGTTGTTAAGCTCCAACGCCAACAAATCTTACACCAGACTTTTTATATCTCCTCACTCTATTTGATGCAGAAAATATTTAGTCGTGTGTTTTAGCATCAGATTGAGTCAACTGTTGAAGTGAAGCTCCATTTGAATTCATCACATGGAGAACATGTCCGACACCTTGTTCGGTCCAATCAGTCACTCTGTCGTGTACATTGATGCAAATATCATCTACTTTCTACTGAAGCAATAATAAATCAATCATATCAATAATCCAGCTCCCTTCACAGCTATTGAAATAACTTTCGAACAAACTCACACTGAGAGCAGGTGATGAGGGTCGGAGTCAGGAGATGAGACCAAACCACGAAGTGCATAAAAACCCTTTTCATCAGCGTCGCCTGCTTTTCCCTTTTTTTAACCTCCAAAGGTCCTCGTGTGTTTCCAGCACGAGTCAAAGAAACGCACAAAATCAAAATTGCAAATCTCTTGCTTTTGAAAGTAGATGCAAGGTGAAGTGGTGAAAATTCAGAGTTCAGTTCAGTAAATAGTAAAGGAGAGGATACAAAGACAGTTTTGTCAGACTTGATGTTTGTTGAGCTCCTTTAACAGTGACGTCGCCTCAAGAGAAAAACAGGTTAAAAGTTAAAATGTGCTTGAATGTATGGAAACGTTTGATTGAATTTATTAATGAATCTGTTTTTGCTGTTTCACCGTCAGAACAGATTCTTTTCACATCTTTCTATAGCAGTTTAAAATGAGGTTTTGTTGCCAAAGAATCTCAGATTAATTTGTTTTTCTTGTGAAGGTTCGAGAAGCCGTGGGTGGACAGAGACAGAGAAGGGAGTAGAGGAGGAGCAAGACAAATCTGTGAAACAGGAAAAGGGTCAAATGTCAAGAGAGAAAATATAGAAAAGAATAGTTTGAGAATGGACTTGATGAGTCTAATGTGAGAGAAAGTATTTGACTTAACATTTTCTCTGAAACAGTCACTTGATGATTCGTTATCATGCTGAAACACTGAGCTGAAGCGAACAGGTCCCAGACAGAAATCAGATCCTCAGCAGCTGATCCATGTGGGAGACGTGGAAATAAAGAAGCAGCATTATTCTAGTATTACAGTGTAAAGCTAGTTATCGTTCACATTTGAAAACCAAACGAAGCTCTGAATGTAAAATAACACATTGGGTTCAGCTGTGGTTTCGATGTGTGATGATGTTGGTTGCGACTTCACGCTCATGATGCGACTCACGTTAGAACAGATGAACTCGCTGTTTCATTCATTATTCATGTTTTCGCTCCCGTGTTTTTGGTTTTGAAAAGACTAAAAACTACAACCTCTGATTGAACATGTGCAGAAATCCAGAGCTGATTTCAGTTTTCTTTCTGTGATTGGACGGCGGGGGTTCGGGGGAGGGTTTAGCGACGGGTCAGCTGGAATTAAAAGAGTTTATTTCAGCATTAACGTCCTGTACGTTTCTTTCCCTTCCACTGACGAACTGATAATCCATTTACTGGATTAGTCAGGCTGAATTAAAGAGCTGTCAATGAATCAATTACACTGGAGAAAAATCCACATATGCACACACACACACACACACACACACACACACACACACACACACACTGGAACCAGAGCGAGGTGGAATCAGTTGATCTGTATGGCGTCGAGCGATAGCGGGAACGTTGAGAGACCAAAGCCGTGTTAGATTAGTGGCTGAAGGAAGCTGCTCCTCGATGAATTATCACAACCTGTGAGGCTGGATGTGAAACACAGAGAGGCTCTAATTAGCTTTGTAGGGAGTCATTAGGAAGGTGTTCTCCGCTCGCCCTGATTCGCTGAGTGGGAGCTGCATGCGTGGCGTCTTCCCCCGAGTAATCACTGGTCTCTCCCCTCCCGTCCTCCACCTCTCCGCTTCTCCCCGGATGATTTGGCTCTAATTAACAATGTGCACCAAGAGAGGAGGAGGAAGGTTCTGACCCTGCTCTCAGTTTGGGCGTCAGAGGTGTTGAACATCGAGGAGGAGGAGGACGCTGAGATGAAGAAGAAGATTGTAACATGAATAAGAACTTATAATTATCTTGGCAAAATGAGAATCACACAATGATTTTGTGAAAAATGATTTATTGTCATCCATATTGATCTATATAAGTAAAGGACACACTGCTTTTCTTTTCAAACAGACGGCGAATGAATGTTTAAGATAAATCAACATGACGCGGCTGATTTCAAACTCAGGATAGTTTCGTATTAGTATTTGTGGTTTTGAGAGCGATGGCTTAACCACGATGGGTTTGATTGTCATAAAAGTTAGTCACTCTGGCGCCACCATCAGGTCAATTTCACATCAGTTTCTTGGAGGCTGAAATAGCTCAGTTGGGAGAGCGTTAGACTGAAGATCTAAAGGTCCCTGGTTCGATCCTGGGTTTCGGCAGGAGGGGGATCTGCTTTTTGGAAATTTCCCTGTTGTGGGATGAATAAATCTTATCTTTATCCAGTACATGAGGTTTATGACTTCCCATCAGCCTCAGCTGGACGTTAGCATTTAGCTCAAAGCATCTCTGTTCTGCAGTATAGACTAGACTCACTGTCGTCGGCTCTGGTCTCTTTTATGGTACAAGCCTTATGTGACAGACGGCTGACAGGAAATGAAGGGATGACATGTTGAGGAATTATATGCAACAAAGCTCCCTGGTTGTGCATCGTCATGTTCTTCATCACTGTCGCTGCATTCTTCTCACAGACGTATTTCCATCCACGTCCCGTCCTCTTCCTGTACAGTTGAGTAACAGACTCTTTGAAGAAGTGGATCTGATCTGCTGATACAAACCCTGCAGACTCATCGTGCAGCTTTAAGAAGCCCAGACTCTCAGTTTATATCAATCTATACTTCTCTGTATTTCTCTCCCTCTCAGTTTTACAGTTCTGTTCTTCAGCTCTTCATATTGACCTCTTACTCATTTTCCCAGCAGGTATATTTGCTCCCTGAGGGTCAAAGGTCACGGAGGCAATCAAACGATCGGCCGCTGCGCGAGCACATGCACACGCTGACTGACAGCCTAATTACCCAGCGTTAGAGAACCAGAGCCCTCCGCTGTACTGCAGTTAACGGGATCAGGAGGCCACTTGTCCTCCTCCCCCCTCTCCCCCTCTCCCCCCTCTCTCCCCCTTTATGCATATTTTTCTTCTCAGTGCTGCGATATGTGTGTGTGTGTGTTTTGTGTGTGTGTGCGTGTAGCACGGAGAGATTGTTCCAAAGATGGCGGCTGATGGTGTGTTCACATACATGAAAGGGTGGAGGGAATGACTCAGGGTCTGGGTCTGCAGATAAAGTCGAGCAGAGGGAGAAGAAAAAGGGAATTGCTTTTAGTCACCGGGGGAATCGACCTCGTGTGTCGAGGTTAACTAGGATTACTTGTGTGTACGTGTGTGACAGAGAAAATGCTTTCTTTAATTTAGAGCTCTCGGTTCGGAGTAATTCAGACTGTACACCGAGGTTAAATGTCTGAGCCGACGTCCCACTCAGGTCGTCCACACAGACGTGGAAAAAATGCACTTTGAGCAAAATAATAGAGCTGGTGTGTTTGAAACGCTGTTTGCTGGAATCCAGAGGAGAGCGGAGGCTCAGGCGTTTGAACAGCTGCCATGAAGTGAGGTTCTCTGCTCTTTAAGAGGAGGTAAAAAGAGAAAGATGTGTCAGCTGATCCTTTACATTGACCTCAGACATCACGTTTCAAAGGAGGCTGAGAAACGCTCTCTGCTGTATAAGTGTCAACTTGTACGTAAGCTCTGCTGGATTTTCCTGAAAAACAATGTACAGACAAAAGTCCTCCCTCAGTAATCACTAATACTGGAAGTGTGCAGCAGCGTCAGTGTCTGAGAGACGCCCTGTTTTTTCTTATTTTCTTGTAGTATTTTGTCGTGTTCGGGACATTTCTGGGCGTCCACCTTCGGCCAGGTGAGGTGTAGCCCTCAGCCAATAAGAGCGCTCGAGTCAGGAGTTTCCCAGTTGTAATTAAGACTTGAACAAATCAGGTACTGGTGATTACATGAAGATGAATGTTGCAGAAAGTTGTTGATTTTTTTTTAATTTGTGTGCAGGATCTTATTTTATTTGTATTTGATCAGCGACCTCCAGCAGCACTGATCTCCAACGATCTCTGATTCTTTCTCCAACCAACGATCATAGCTGTGAGTCAAACCTGTATGTAATGTCTCTGTATGTAGTTAAATGCAATATCAATGAAAAATAATCAGTATTTTTCTCAAGAGGGCGCCTCAGTTTCCATTTTCATTAGTATCACACCCTGACAGAGGTTATATAATTAGTGAAATTTGAATTGTAAGTAATCATGACGCTCAGTGTGAAGCTCGTCCGGCCCAGTCGCGTCTGAACACTGTTAACGATCTGTGCTGTTCGTTAATGTCGCCTCTGTCCTGGTCCGGTTACAACAGACAGACGGCGACATCTAATCGCTTGGCTCCGGATAAATTTCGTGGTCCCTCAACATATGATTCCAGGGGGCGTCACTGATGACCCCGCATATGGTCGAGCACATCGGCGTCGATACAGTCTCACACAGAAGAGACGATCCGTCCTTCATCAACCAAGGTTTTATGTCAAACTCCTGTTCGATCAACTTCAGACCCTGGACGAAGCTCAGCTTTTACAACGATCTCTGAGTTTAACACGCTCCGGTACACAGACGTGTGAAGCCATTAGACTGTGTGAGCGAGTCCACAGCTGGTCGTGTAACATCCTTATTGGTCCCAGTGGAAACAGTGGTTACGGCCACTCCAACTCAATTATTGCATCTTAGCTCGTGTCCCAGTGAAACAATGATAAATATTCATGCAGATTAAGCAGGGAACAGTTGGTGTGTGTGTGCATGTACGTGTGCATGTACACGTGTGTGTGTGTGTGTGTGTGTGTGTGTGTGTCAGTGAAAAGGATTAAAGCCCAGTGGTGGAAACTACTCAGTTTACTCAAGTACTGTACTTCAATAATACTTTAGTAGGATTTTGACTTGTGAGTGAGTATTTTTACATTGTTGGTACTTTAGTACCAAGTAAAGCGTGTTAGTGCTTCCACAAATGTCTGTGTGTGTGTGTGTGTGTGTGTGTGTGTGGATGTATGGAATCAGTTGTTTTTCTACATATTGGCTCAGTTTCATATGAGTTTTTTTTTTTTTTTTTTCCAGCGGCTGTTAGTTTCTTGTTTGTGTTCAGTTCCGTGTTTCCAGTTTTCCTTCGACATGCTTGCTCAGCAGCAGTATTTCTCCACCGCCGTGCTTTACAGGCCGCCTGCTCTATTAGAAGAACCTGTTTGAATCTCGCCGCCCTGCGAGATGAGAGGCCCGTTAATTCCCAGACTGTGAGTAAGAAGCTCTGCTGTAGAGCTCTGCTGGTTTCGATTCACCGGGTTTGATCATACTTTACCTCCATAATAAGGTGCGTTCAGTTCTACAAAGAGGCGTCCTCACAACACAGATTGCTGTTTTTAATGACTCCCTCAGACCCTCTCAGGCTCTTGAATAATGATCTCACTGCAGCACACAGGTCACAACTCACACAGCAGGTCGTTACATCGCCTACTGTGGGATAAGTGGGGTATTGACTTAACAAAATGAACCCTGTCTGTAACTGATGGCCAAGTAACATCAGCCCCCTCCGTCCCTGCTGTTCCACAAACACCATTATTCCTCTAAAGTTTGGACATTATCTCTATCGGTTCGGACAACTTTGCACTCAACTGCAAAGTGAACTGACTCTGCTCCGTTACTGTGCCTGTAAGTTTTCCAGTCTATCAATGCTCATACAGTTTACAATGATATCTATTTATCTGATAACAGTGGCATTGAAATTCATACACATTTGTGAAACAACACGCCTTAGATCTATGAAAAAGCAAACCACAAATTCATAGATTTCCTCTGCTGTAGTTCTCTGTTAGCTGAATATTCCTGATGGATACATGATGTGTTGATAAAAGACTGCAGTTAAAACTAACATATCCAGGAAAAAAGTCGGCATCATCACAGGTCGATGATCCAGGTAGACAACAATTCCAGAGCAGAACCAGTTCAAACCAGTTCAGGATTATAAATAAAAATGGAATTAAAAAGATGTTTACCACAGACAAACTGGGACAAGTGATACAGAGGTTTGATTTATACTGAAATGTTTGTATGTTCAAACAGTTACTTTCATGATGAGGACTAACGATGAGCTGTAGAACGAGTTCGCCTGATGTCGCTGTGAAACGTCCCTGAAGCAAACAGGACCGAGCTGCAAACACGAGCCTGAGCCCTGATACAGTAACATGTATGTTTGTACGATCTGGATCAACTGTTCCTAACATTCAGTGTCAGTCCTGGTGTACAGGAGGAAACCAGAGCTGGCTTCAGGCTGCCAGGCGTCAGCAAGCTCTTCTCTTTCCTCTCAGCGTCCTCGATCTCTAACAAATTGCTCGAGGCCACACGTCGCTCTTCCACATCCTCCGAGCCGGTAAAAAAAATAAGGTTCAATCCACTTTGTGTCCAGATTAAATGAGAGTGAAAGTTTCGTCTGTGTGTTTTGAGGCAGATTCTCTTATTTGCAGAGACATCAATCTCTATCACGTCTGGTTTACGTGATGCTCTCTCGCTCGCGCTCGCCCTCTCTCTCTCTCTCCCGCCACTTGTGTCGCCATCTGTTCTCGATTAATGTGAGTTACGAGCAGTAATTGAAGCATCTGTTCATCCGGTGAGCATCCTTTGCTCTGACACACCAACATATAACGGCCCTCGCTCCATAGCGCTCTCTCTCCTTCATCTTCTGCCTTTATGTCTCTGACGACAGCAGATTTACATCCAGACTGATTTTGAAAATCAAGGTTCTTCACCAATGTTCTTCTCTCTAACACTACAAGATTTGAAAATTAAGATTAAGAGATTAAGATTATTGTGCCAGAGGGAGCGATGCACCACCTCACCTGATCTCAGGTGATCTGAAGTAGGTGCAAACAAAATGGAGGCTGATGTGGTGCAACAACTGGCTGTAGTGAAGCTTTGCAGTGAGAGAAACAGCAACAGAGTCTGGATGAGGAAATGTTTGAAACATGGAGGCGAGATTTTAACTGTCAGTTTTAATATGTGTCAACAGTAGAAGTTGCTTGTTGTGTTTCCCAGCTGCTCCACGATGAACAGCTGTAACACCATCGTTTACTTCTGTCTGCTTGTAGACGTGTTTCTCTCATTGGCCGATTGTGCTCCGGCTCTGAAAATACTGACGTCAACATCCAGATTTGAACTCTGAACTCCGATGGGTCTATAAGCTCTTCAGGAGGTTTAAGACTGGATCTGTAAACTTCAGCAACCAACCAAGGTCCCAGAGCAGGTTTCTCCTTCGATTGTCTGAAGACTGAATGAAGCGGAACAACGTCACCTGTTCACCTCGCACCACTACTTTTCATCATGGTCATTCTCCAAGACCGTCGATAACCAATAAGATAACGACATGGGGATATGACATATTTCAGGGTAATGACAGAGTTGGAGCCACAATTTCAAGTCACAGCACAATCTCAAAAACACTATACTGAGAGTGAGGACACTGTCTCTGATGGACATGAACCATCTGTAGGTTCACTGCGAGAGACGCCGTCCACATCGTCTCCCTGTGCTCACATTGTCTTTTAATACATCGTTGGTTGTGTTTTCTCAGCTCCAGGTTGCTCATACATGAACATGAACACAAAGAATAATCACACACATATATAATTACTGTAGGAGCAAACACACACACACACACACACACAGCCAGGATTAGTCTTGTCCCTTTTATTGATCACTTCACTTTACCTGACGCCGAGCTGTCAGCTGATGTTGAAGAGGCCGTCTAAGTGCTCGACTGGGAATCAGCGTGAAATACCTGCGAGCCAGACTCGACCTGAGCGGACTCTCTAATCTGACAAGGTTTCTCTGAGATGCTGCAGAACGCCGCTGAGAGACGGACGAAAAAAACGTGATGGATAGTGTGTTTACGTGTGTTCGGGATGCGTGTGTGTGTGTGTGTGTGTGGACTTATACCCCCTGTATGTGCTTAGCAGGCAGCGTAGCCAGACTGAGCTAATAGACAGGATGTGTGTGAGCAGGAGGCTGGAGGTGGTGGTGGAGGCAGACTCTTCCTGCTGTCACTTTCTGTCTGGATCTGGCATGTTTACACCCTTGATGGGGGTAGAAAGCTCTGGCACACACCTGCATGCATCCACACACACACACACACACACACACACACACACCATCTACCTATCGTGCCACACTCACACACAGTCGTGCAGAGATAATGGCCGTCTTGCTTTGATTATAACTTCTCCTCCTTTCATATAATCACCCTCATCTGACTGAAATTATCCTCCCTGAAGTTTCTCCAATCAAGGTAGAATGTAGTTAAGAACAGAACCTGAATGAGAATCGCTGCATCCTTCCACCAGCAGCCAAACCAGTGTGAAGGCGACAGATTTGCGGGGCAGTGCTAAGCAGAGGTAGGCAGACAGGTGGGGCGTCCATATGTCTCCTCGTCCCAGTCCAGCCCTGCTGCTCTCATCTCCAGCCTGGACGGGGTCAGAGGGCAGGCTGCTGTCTCTCTCTCCCCAGCATGGACACTTGGCATGGACGCCGGAAGCTAAAACAGAGCAGCCGTTCTGTTTTCAGCCGTTATTCACAGAGATGTCTGTGCCGCTCCAAAATGGGTTTCTCACCGTCGAGGTAGAAGATTCTGTGACTCTGTTTAAAGAGGAACGCTGCTGATTTTACACAGGGGGAGGAGAGGATTCCTGTATACATGGGAAAAAAATGTGTAAAGCTTTTTGTGCCTTTGGATGGAGCGAATGAAGTAAATGTCCTCAAGTGAAGTCATTTGAGTCAGTGTTGGTTGACGATGACAAAATATAGAAAATCTGTTGGTGTGAAGTTAGAAAGAAGTGAGTTTACCAGACGTCTGTAGCTGCTCCTCATCTCTGAACTATCAGCACAGAACATCCAAATTTACAGTTGAACTGCGCTTGAGATGCATTATGGGAAATGTAGGCACCAAATGTTCATAGCGTCATTTTTAGTCGCAGCAAGCAGCTGTTTTTAAATAAACAATCTCAGAAAAAGTCAATGTTCACCGCCTTCAAACAGCAGACAGACACAGTGGAAACTTTAGCAGCTGAACAGACAGATTTCCCTCAGAGCTGCTGGAGACCAAACACAGAGCTACAAGAGAGAGGATGTTGGACTCATATTCATCAGGTGGCTCCAAATTCATGAGAATGTTGCTCCATAACTGCTGGATGTGTGAAGAAGCAACTGATTGCCAACAAGTTTGCCATCAACTTAACAGGTCAATGCTGAGTTCACGTCCTCTTTCCGCTGCAGGTTTAAGAATCAGAAGTTAGAAAAAATTTCACTGTAAAATCAGCTGCAGCACAAAGTAAGATAGCCGAGCTGCTTGTGAGCTAGTTGTCGCTTAATGTCGGTCTAATATCTGTGGAGGACGTGTTGGTATCAGGTCATATCATCTCCTGAAAAATGTGGACGTGTGTTCCCAACTTTGAGAAACATATAGAAGACTGTTTAAACTTTTGCAACAGCAGCCTCAAGTTAAAAGACCAAACTGGAACAAACGAACCAAAGCGACATAAGGTCAATGACTGAAGATGATTATATTATTAGATATTATAATTCTATTATTGTAGCTGTGACAGGTTTGAGGCTTTAAAAGTTCTTTGAAGGATGTGGCTCAGCTGTAATTACCAACCATTTATCCCACTTTGTGTTAATGAACAGTGAAATGACACCGTGGCCTGTTCACATCCAGCCCCGACACCAACACACCGACTTAAGGCTTAATGCATTAGATTAGACGTGACCCCGGCTCCATTCGTTTCAATGAGGCTGTCTGCGGACGAGGACGGGACAAAGACGGCGCAGAGCAGGACGTG
Organism: Holacanthus passer; assembly: GCA_025331565.1. NCBI lineage: Eukaryota > Metazoa > Chordata > Actinopteri > Pomacanthidae > Holacanthus > Holacanthus passer. The sequence goes on along the minus strand of JAFREQ010000046.1, from coordinate 1,844,374 downwards.
GCAGGCGGGACAGGAGCTGCCATGTAATCTAATTCCTCTCCTCTTTGTCTTCATTCATTCACTGTCATGACAGATTATGCTTCAATGGGAGGAGGGAGAGCCGGATGATAAATGAGAGAGAGAGAGAGAGAGAGAGAGAGAGGAATGAAGGCGAAGAGAGAGGTAGACAGGACAATTAAGTTACAGTCTGGACGGCAATGAGAGGAGAAGAGTGTGTGTGTGTGTGTGTGTGTGTGTGTGTGTGTGTGTGTGTGTGTCCTCGATCCTCCTCATGAATTTGATGTCATCATTCATTGTCTCTAATCTTGCTGTGAAATGCACAAAGGGTCCTAATGAAGTCTGCACTGTTTGTGTGTGTGTGTGACAGGAAGTGTGTGTGTGAGCTGTGTGTACACGCTGTATCAGTCATGTGCAGGTGTCCGACTCGCATTCGAGCACAATGACTTTTTAATTGTTTTAGTTACGTGGACACTTCTGAGATTTTGCTAAACCATCGGAGCTAAATGAGATACTTTCAAATTCAGAGGAAGTTGTTGAAGATGTATAAGTGTGTTTTAATCATGATGCTCGAGGGTCAGTTTCAGTCGGCTGGTCGCTCAGTTCACCACTTTGGTCCCGACTGAAATAACTCCACATTCACGTTCCCTAAAGAATGAATCCTACTGACTTTAGTGATCCCCGACTTTTCCTCTAGCATCGCTATGAGTTTGACAATTTTGGTTTTGAACACACTGAACTAAGATTTGTGAACATGGCAAACATTGTACTTACTAAACATCAGCGTGTTGTCATTCACTGACAGTGCTGCATAAAATAATACATTTTTACCATCATTTAATATTTGTCTTTATTCTCTCTTTTGTTTTTGACTGTTCTTTATATTTCTCTTACCTGCTCTAGTTATCAATGTATGTTTCATTTTATCTTTCTGATGTTCAACTGCTCAGTGGTGGAAGAAGTATTACCAACATTTAAAGTAATACTTAAAGTACTGATACCACACTGTAAAGACTCAATCAAAGTAAAAGTGCTATATGTAGTAGTATCAAAAGTAAAGGTTTTGCCGAATGACGCCTGTCGGTGTTACGATCATCTTTGTTGGTTCGTTTTTATTGATGCATTAACAAGCAGCAGTTTTTGTTCCACAGGACGTTAAAAATCAGTATCAAGAATATGAGCTTCAGTCAAATCCTTCAGCTGTTGACGTCTGATTGTCCGTCTTCACGCAGGCCTACTTTCGTCAGGGGGTTGCCCTGCAGTACCTGGGCCGACATGCAGACGCCCTGGCAGCGTTCGCCTCCGGCCTCGCTCAGGACCCCAAGAGTCTGCAGCTGCTCGTCGGCATGGTGGAGGCGGCCATGAAGTCGCCCCTCAGAGGTAGGAGCTCACAGGGTGTCTGTCTCCTCGTTCATCCCGTCTTTCTGTCCACATCCTGTCCGACAACAGGCAGATTTACAGACAGAAGCAAATGAACAACATTTGTTTGTGTCCTCAACAACAACTTTATGTTTGAAAGTTGTCGCAGAGGAGAATGAAGTTACCACGTTCCTTTTGTTCTTTTATTCAGTAACTGTTCCCCCGAGAGCTCGATGGTGAAAAGTAAAAAGTCGCCTCTGATGATTCAGATCTCACAAAGAAAATGGATGCACATTTTATGTGACAAAGAGAAAGATGAGAGAAAAGAGACGCAGAGCAAAGTGACATGGAGAAGATAAAGAAAACAAGTCAGTCGGATGAAACAGACGAGAAACACAGAGGAGATACAGATTTAAAATAGTGAGTTTGTGGTGGAGTTTTCACAGCGACTGGACTTCAGCATCCTCTGGTTGAACGAGGTCACGACTCTCATCCGCTGCTGAATCCTGATCACACACATCGTCACATCTGCTGCTAAGTCCAAAGACGAAGTATAAAGGTGTTTGTTCAGCAAGAGAGACTCGAGGTCGCTGCTCCCAGATAAACACAACTTCCCCTGAAAACTTCCCCTGAAACCGCATTTCTACAAATTACATTTTGTAATTTATTTTGTCTTTGAGCTTTGGACAAACATGGTGACTCCAGCTCTGGACTTGAACTGTGGTGTCTGACGTCAAACTAGAGAAACAGCAACTGAAGCTTCAGCTGAAGTCTTAATGTTGCACAAATATCTAAAGCTGTGTTCAAGAGGAGCGTTAATATAGAGATAACTGAGGAGTTACCAGTAGAGATAACGTGGACTTGAAGTTGGGTGATTTGAACTCTTAATTGTTCAAGACCTCTGAGTTTGATTACAGCTTCTTTAACTGCTGGAGGAAACAGAGGTGTCAGTAACAGGAGGCAGGGAAATACTTCATGAGATTTAAAAGGGTCAAAGAGGCAGGAAGTTGGTTTAGCAGCAAGTACTAATTTACTGAAGCTCCATCTAGAGTTGGGACAGTATGTCGGTGGATTCCTGAACCCGCATTGAGTTTACAGATCATCTAATTCCTGATTAGGTCGATTTCCATTTCCATGAATCTCACAAGCTTTCGTACTGTACAGAGCCGAGAACAGTGGCTCATTTTTCCACCGTGTTTATTAGGATGAATTAGCTTCTCGCGGAGGCTCGTAATGAAATATTTACAAGGTAGTTCCTTGCGTGTCATTGATCTCTCCACCCCACAGTGCTCAGCGCACTTTTATGTGCAGGTTTCAACAGCACAAGAAGATGAAGGGAGCGTGCACACAATCAGGAATGGTTTGCAGGCTGGAATTGGCACAGGATTATGTTTTTGCCCTTCAGCTGTATCAGAATGAGAGCAAGGCTTCTTGGGAATAGCCTTCGACTTGGCAAGCTGCAGCAAATGTCTGTGCACGTGGAATTTTCTATGTGCTCTCACGCTGGAGAGTTTGTCTGGTTGACTATTCATAATATTTCCCTTTGAGCTGGAACAAGTCGATCCAGATGGATTGAGCACGAGGCCGCTGCCGACTGACCACATGAGCACGGCTCTTTTTTCTTATGAAATATTAACAAACGGCAAACAACAAGCATCACTACTGAACTATTTACTATCAGTTTTCGATCTGTGATCAGAGCGTGTTGTGATCAGGGTCGGCAGCTGTGACGTCACACGGCCGCCGACCGGCGCTCGGTGGGAGGTCGTCCTGTCGTCTGGGGGCTGCGACTTCCAGAACTCCATCTCCCATAAGCTTCGAAGCTCAGAGGCCCAGTATCAAGTGTTAGCAGGAGTTGTCATGCTTGAGCAGGCGGGAGGAAGGGCAGCATGTCGGACCATGAAGAAGGCCGATATGTAGTGAGCCTCCTCTGGGTTATCTGTCTCCTGTTGGGTTTGCTGATGTCTTTTTATAGGATGATATGCTGCAGGGCACGAGTCAATCCTTCCTGTTCTTATCTGGGGAGATTTAGCGAGCCCGCCTCACATTAGCGTGGGAAGAGCAACATTTTACACCTCCAGAATTTCAGTGTAGTGTAATAGTTCCTAAAACTACAGATGCAAATGAGAGCAGCTGCAGTTTGTCTCATGTTCATAAAGTGAATGTGACCTGATGTGTTTGGGCTCAAAGTAAAAAAAGCGTAAAAGAAAACATTTTCTGCTGCTTAACTTTGAATGTTGGTAGAAGAGAAGACTATGAGTTATGGAACATCAGTGTGGGAGATTTCTCAAAATCCAAATTTTTCCTCTGATTCTCAGACAATACAAATTCACTCTTTGGCTTTAACACGGCTCCACATTTTTTCAGTGCAAAACAGAAATACAGCAGCGGAGATGGTGAAATCCAGAGGTCACAGCTCCGTTCTCTCTCTGCTCTACATCACTGAAACCCTCAGGACCAGACATTAGCACTAATTCTCCCTCCTGTCACCCAGATATGATTTACTGATGCTGCAACAGCTGCAGACTTCATCTCCATACAAACAGGTTTCCTACAGGTCCCATTGTAAAGCCTTCATTTTGTTATTATACGCTCTTATTCTGAAGTTTTAAAGCCTAATCAAGGCTGCAGTTGATTTCTATTATGTCAAGTTAAACAATATTGTTGCTATAAATACTGGAAAGATACAGTTGTTCTGACAAATCAAAGTGAATTCACTGTATCTTGACACATTTCAAGAACATATTATTGAGAGTTTCTTTGAATTTCTCTCTCTTCCCTTTGCAATATCTCAAAAAGTTGGGAAGCTTTTTCACAATCTACAGCATTAGATGAACTTCACCTTCCTACTTGTAAAATTGTCAGTGTTTGAATGCGTGAAGAACACAGCTTGTGTTTGACCGGCCGCTGATGCTGACTGCTTCAGACTCCACATCAATAGTTCCTGGGCCTTTGAAAAGCCTCGGCCTCGGGAGCTGTTGGAGGGCAGGAAACTACAAGCCAGGAACGACAACTGGAAAAGCAACTGTTTTAGTTCGGTCTCACTGTTTTTGACTGCAGCAGTTTGCAGAGAAGAGCCTTTAAAAACACAGTGAGTGTTAGTCAGCGGAGACTTCAGCAGCTAAAGAGCCAGATGTTTCCCTCAGGAGCTGGTGGAGAACAAACACAGAGCTACGAGAGAGAGAAGCTTGGACTTCACTCACTCAGTGACTCCAACATGTCATTTCATTCTTCATGTCTGCAGATTATCGTCCTAACACCAGCGTGTAGTTGTGGGATTGTGGGAAACACGTGGCTCTGAAGAAGAGTGAATCAGATAGTGATAGTGATCAGTAGTTTGGAGGACGTCGGGTTCCTCTGTGATGGTCGAGTGTTCGGCCCCGAGGAGCTGCGGCCGTTTCCCGATTGGACTGAAGTGAACCCGCTGGTCGCAGCAGCAGCAGCAGCAGTTGTGTTTAATGGACATGAAAGGGCTTTGATTCATTAACACACATTCAATAAATCTATAGTCCGAGCTGGTGTTTCTGTTCAACAGAAGCTCGTTATTGACTCGCTTGCTTTCGGCTTCACTCAGTCAAGACGCCGGTAACAAGCACAGATCTACAGGCGACACAAGTTCTGATGGAAATCTGTTAAATGAATGATTTTTATAATGTAAGAACTTGATCATAGACCTGGGTACATGTGTATTTCACTGTCTTGTTGCTGCTGAGTTTCACAGCGATCTCAGTGTGACGACGCTCCGCAGCTCCGCCGTCTCCATCCTGATGCAAACCAAGCATTTTCACAGCAATCTGGATATAACTGTCGCCTCTTAACTGTGTGATAATCTCAGCAGGAAATGTAATTATAAAAGTGCTCACTCATCAACAAATCTTCATGACGACTAGAAATTTTGTGCAGTGATAAAATAATTTTCACTAACAAAATCATGCAGTAAATATCACCTCAAAATGCTGTTGGAATATTAAACAACATAATAGCACAAAATTAGCAGCAAGGGAAATGTGTGGTTACAGCTGGAGACATGTTTTATCAGGATGAGTGACCGTCTGTTTTTACACTGTACAATTTAAGACCAGTCCTCGAGTCGATCGCTCATAAATACAGTGGAATGATGATGCAACCCTGTCGGCTGGTTTGTGACCTGCTGGTTCTGTTTCCTAATAAAAGTCTCGATCACTGATCCCCGTCCTAACCTCACTGGTGTCTCTGTGTGTTCTTGCACCTTCTCAGAGTCTCTTGAACCCACCTACCAGCAGCTCCAGAAGATGAAGCTGGACAAGAGCCCGTTTGTGGTCGTGTCCGTCATCGGTCAGGAACTGCTCACCCACGGTTTCCATGGTGCCTCCGTCGTGGTCCTGGAGGCGGGGCTGAAGATCGGCACATGCTCACTAAAGCTGCGCGGGTCCGTCTTCTCGGCCCTGAGCTCCGCCTACTGGTCTTTAGGTAACGCAGAGAAGAGTATGGCCTACATGCAGCAGGACCTGGAGGTGACCAAGACTTTAGGTACGTGGACGAAGCGGTAGAGCGCAGTGTGGATGGACTGTGAGGAAATGATGTAATGGATGTCTCGTCCACAGGTGACCAGTCAGGTGAATGCCGGGCTCACGGGAACCTCGGCTCTGCCCTCTTCTCCAAAGGCAGTTACAGAGAAGCTTTGGCCAATCACAGAAACCAACTAGTGCTGGCTATGAAGCTCAAGGACAGAGAGGTACGTCGGCAGAACAGAAAGTGTGCTCATGTATGTTCATATGATCTTTCATATATTCATATTCACCTGTTGTACGGATTTACACTCAGTTTGAGTGAGGTCAGACTCTTGAGTTGATCAGATAACAGCCAGATTTTAAACGAAGGTAAACAAATTCACGAGTGACACATGCAGCCAACTTCCCAGCACGGATGAGATGATGCCAGTATAGTTAAAATTAGGGAAGCTTCTTTGGCCCCAATCCCAATCTGAGTCCTTTAATGTTGGATATCAGTGTCACACTTGTGCAAACTGGGAACAAGGAAACAAGAGACAGGAACCAAATGCAGACTGTGCAGACAGAGCTGGTGCAGCCAATGAATGTATTAACACAAAAACAGGTACAAAGGCTTGAAGGATTGTGAGGCAGAGGTCAAACCCAGAAAAGGCAGAACAGGCCAACAGATCCCACAGGGAGCAGGCGAGAATCACAACCTGATCACAGGCAAGGTCCAGGTGAACTCAATAAAACCCAGGAAAGAAAGTTAACGAGAGACAGGTGAAACTAATCCGCCATCACAAGGGCAGGAAGTGAAGTTACTGAAACAAGAGGAGAGGTGAGTATCAAAATAAAACAGGAAATCATGACGGAGGCTGATACTTCTGTTCACCTACATTTTGATTAACAGCTGTTGCTACTAAATCTGACAAATCTTCTTGATCCAAATACTGAAGGTCCTGGTTCAAACATTTTTTTACGCTTAAATCATTGATCTGATGTGAATGAAAGTTGAACTGGAGAGTGAGACTCCTGACGTGTTATTGTTGGATTTGTTGGAAATGGAAAAACCGTCTGTTTGCAGTTGTTGATCTTTGGATGAGGTTTGTGTCTCTCGTGTTTCACCGTGTTCATGTCTTATTTGCTGGGGACGTTTGCTTGATAGTCAACAGTACATATGATATGACAATGTCAGTTAATCTGTGAATCTGTAGAGATTATTAAAGTGACACACTCATCAGCCCAAACAAGCAGAAAAACAAACTTGAGATTCGCTCGTGTTTCTTGTTGGAACATCTCAGTCTTCTTCCCGAACGTCTCTCTCGCTCCCTCGCGCTTCATTCCACAGCAGCTCTTCGTGGCCTCGGGCCAAAGCTAAACTCACCGACTTTCTTCTCAAACACTTTGGACAGTTGTGAAAACCATAGTTAATTAGATTGCTGTTACAGATTAGACTTTGGCCCCTTTATGTCTCAAAACACAAAGTAAAGCTGTCAGGTTGTTTGTGTGTGTTTACCTTCGTTTAACTGCTCCCATATGCTTGTGTGTGTGTGTGTGTGTGTGTGTGTGTGTGTGTGTGTGTGTGTGTGAGTGTGTGTGTGAGTGTGTGTGTGTGACTGTGTGAGTGTGTGACTGTGTGATGCAGTGTGAATGAACAACAGTGCGTCATGGCAGATCCAATTAAGTCTCACTGGATTTAATATTTTGTTTAATCTCATGATTTTTTGCCTGCGGCGCTTTTTTTTCTGCAATATTTTATTGTCTCTTTAATATTGTACAAGAAATTTAAACAACCGTGCGTCTGTGTGTTAATGAGTGATGCTGGATGTTGGCTGTTCTTCAGTCTTCTGTGTTTTCTCTGTTTCATATTTGCTGTGTCTGTAAACGGTTTCATGTGTTCCAGGGTTTTAGTTTGTACATAAATATCTGTGACTTCTGTGAAGCAGAACTCAGCTCTGTTGTCAGTTCGATTAACGGCTGATGGAGTTGTGTCCAACGTCTTCTTCATGTTTCTGCACTTGAATGTTTTTCCCTGACACATTTTCTGTTGTGGTTCTTTCTTGCGTTCTTGCATTCAGACGTTCTAAGATCCGTCAGCGAGACTCGCTCAGTTCAGTTTATCAGGTTTGCGATGGTGTTTTTCTGTGAGGTTTGAGTGGAGTCATGACATATGTTATATCTTAATATCAGTATGTATATTATGTAATGTTGCATTTTCTGAAAATTCACTTAGGAAACAGATTAAAAGATGTTTTAACTGAACATTTTTAAAACAATTTCAAACAATATTTTCAAACCTGTCAAAACAAAGAATATCAGATTCATTATATTAAAATCTCTTGTAGATGTTCGTTTCAAACACAGTCTGAACCAAAACAGCTCAAATCAGATTTCTCATGCAAAGTTAACAGATATATATCCATCATTGACTGGTTTCACAACCAGTGTACTTTTGCTGTTCCAGTGAGGATGGTATCAAAATTCTCATCCAACTTCAAGCAAAGAAAGTGAAACAGTCTTTTTCCCAAAATACCAAACTTGTCTTTTAACTTGACTTTAAAGGAGAGCTCACAGTCAACACGTCATCTCTCAGTTCACGCCGTCGTGTCGCCCACTCGTACCTGAGATAAAGTTTTACATAAATAACTTAAACTTGAACCTTGAAGTTTCCTCCTCTCTCCTTCAGGCCCTTCAGATTCCCACAGCTCTCCTCAGAGGTAGAAAATGACGCTCAACATATTTTGATGAATATTGTTATTGCTGCATCTGAAGTGACGGACATGTGGGCGGAGTATTGTGTCCTTCACTGTTTCTAAAGATCAGTTTTATTATCGCTGCTCTGTAATGTTCCTGAAGGCTCCACTGGAGCCTCACACACACACACACACACACACACACACACACGCGCGGTCAGTTAATAGCGTGTGATTTCATCGTGGATGTGGAGAGGCCGATTGAACAGCTGTCTTTAAGACGAATGAGGGTTTGAGCAGGTTCATTTTAATGAAAGCAGCCAACACAGTTTGTCTGTTTGCATCTGTGTGTTTGTCTCTTCTGACACTTGGTCAAAGCTTCTGAGCAGCTCCAGGTTCAATCACATTAATTTTGCACCACACGCCGAACGTCGTTTTGTCGTGAATCCCGTTGACAGGAGCTCGGGATCGAACCCAGACGGGAGAGATTCTCTGTCTGAGCCGTGAACGCAGCACAGACGGAGTCGAATGTCTGTTGTTGACAGACGATTATCGAGCCTCTCGTCCTCAGGTGCAGCCTCCGGCCACAGGAACATGGTCATCAACACAAATCCATATCTCCCACTGTGTGTTTGCTTTGCTGTGTTACATGTGTGTGTTTGTGGGTGTTTCCAGACGGCATGCCTCCAAACACAGACGCTGCCTGCAGAGAGCTGATGTTCAGGAAGTGGACACACAAAAACACGTTATAATTCAATCCAGCTCGACTGCTTTGCAATTAGAGCTCAAACACTCAGTCAGCTGACAGACAATTAATAAGCAACGATTTCAGCAATCAAGTCATTGTTGAATCATTAATCAAGCGGATTCATTCGTTCCAGCTTCTCAGGTCTGTTTGTTGCTTCTCTGTTTTACATCATTTTATATTGAATTTCTTTGTGTTTTGTGTTCTTTGGTCAGACGGAACGAGACATTTGAAGATGTGATGGGCTTTTTTCATTTCATCTTTCTGGTTTTGTAGTTGAAATGGTGAATCGATTAGTCAGAAAATAAAAAGAAATCAACAGATGAATTGTTAGTTGTTAAATAATTACTACCTTTGTGGAGTTTCTGATTCAGTAACTGTTCTACAAAAGTATAAAGGTGTATAACTGTCCTGGTTCTGCCTCCGTCCTCCCTCTGTCCCTCTGTCCCTCTGTCCCTCTGTCCCTCTGTCCCATCCTCTGTATGTAGTGACGCTCAGCATCAGACCAACATGAAGCAGGTTCACTCAGATCTGTCGTTTCCCTCTGACGCAGCAGGAGAACTCATTTCTTCCTTCAGACCGTGCTGAGGGTTAAAAGCTCATATTTTTTGGCTGATTGAGCTTCGCTTTTCAAAACCTCCTGCGTCTCTCGGCCAGTTTATCGAGCAGAAGCTGCACTGTCTCCACGAATCTGTCTCCGTCTCTGAACGTCTCTCTCTTCTATTTCCATCCTTTAGAGTCAAGATCCATCTTTTCCTTTTTACTCACATGGTTTTTCTCTTGTGACCAACAGACCGTCCTAATGAGGTTTCTTCCTGCAACATTATATAAAAATGAGGTGTAATGACAGGTTACATGTTATGATTCTTTGATTTTCCTTCCCTGCAGAATGACAGAGGTTGTCAGTCTCTCCATCTTTTCCATGCACAGACATAAACCACACACACACACACACACACACACACACACACACACACACACTGTGGACAGCTCACAGTCCCAGACACAACATGATTGGATTTTTTGTGCGGTTTTCTCGTGCAGGGGAAACATTGTGTCCTTGAGGGAAATCAAACACTCGTCCGGCCGGTTGACTGTACACACAGAAGCCTCCTCGTCATTTATTAAATCTCCCTTTCTGCCTCGGAGATGTGTCAACTGGATTTTATGTGTTTACACTCATCACTTTGCGGGGAATTGGGATTTCAGCGGGTGTGTGCTCGAACACACACCGAGACGCACGAGCAGAAATGAAAAGAGCAAAGCGTCCTGATGTTAATTAGAAGTGGAAAATTCCACTAAAGGTCAGTTTGGCTGTTTTCAGTGACAGTTCTTAACATTCATTAAAGCTCGGCTTTAAAGGAACGTGGTTTTATGACTTATCTGAACTGAAGAATCACTTTTTCCTCCTTCACATCTTAGAAAACACGTTCAGATCTTCTCTGTTACAGATACTCTGGATGTTTCAGTGGTGGAAAGTAACTGAATACATTTACTCAAGTATTGTACTTAAGTACGATCGTGAGGTACTTGTACTTGATTATTTCCATTGTATGACTTTATACTTCTACAACACGACATTTTAGAGGTAAATATTGAACCTTATACTGGTTCTAAACTTATCGTTTGTTTATTTCCAAGAAAACGTGTTTGTGTAGTGATATTACAACATAAGATAAATTCACTCGCTCTTATGCTTTTGTAAAACACACTCCTGAATCCGAGAGAGAACGAGAGCGTGTGCGTGAGATATAAATGAGTAACGAACATGCTAATAACCCCTCTTTAATAATTCATAGCTTCTTCTCCTCGTCTCCCTCACGCTCTTCAAACTTGCAAACATTTCATTATAGTCGGACTTCTTCTTCGCTGCCCTTCATCGTGTGCTCTGAAAGGTCACGTTCGTCCTCTCATTCCTCAGCGTGAGTCCGTGTTCGTCTGCTGTTTGTGTTCACGTGGCCTCGAACTATATGATTGTCATTGCATGGACAGTGAGAGTCTGCAGCTCAGGACAGACTTTATTGATAATCACCTCACACTGTGTTCAGACCGAAGCTGTGATCTTCATCACTGCTGTTTCCTGTGGAGGCTGCAGGTGTTTGTTTCTGTAACAAGCTCGGACACCGTTTCATTAATCACTCAAAGAGCTCTTTTTTCCTGCTTCCAAACAGTTACTCATGTTTTTCCTAGAAACTTTACAATCAATTAAACAACAATATGAAAGTGCAGAATTATGCAAGTGCTGCATCAGTGAGTTGTAGAGAAACAAAGATGCTTTGAGTTGTTAAATGATTTTAAATGAGTGCAATGTTTCCCATCACCATCTTCATATATCGTTATATAACATTTGCTAATTAGCACTAACAGAAAATACACCTGAGGATGATGGTTTCACCTAAAAGCAACGTCAGCCTCAAAGTGTGAAGTCAGGAGATCACTGAAGCCAGTTGGGTTCATCCTCTGCAGATCATGAATGTCTGATCTGAATGAGCTCAATTCATCAAATCATTGTTGAGACATTTCAGTCTGGACCAAAGTGGCGACAGAACTGACCGACTGATCGACATCCAATCATATTTATTAGATTCCAGAAAAGTCTCGTGATCAGAACAGTTTGATTAAAATGCATTTTATTGTCTAACACTTTTAAAATATTACCTGCAGGAATTTGTTTCTCTGCTGTTCTGTGTGTTGTATTAGTAACGTGTGTGTACAAATGTGTTTGTGTACACACTTATAGACACACAGTGATTAATGGGAGATGTGTCGATACAGTCTGAGGAGCTCTTGTCTTCATTTTTCTGCTTAATTTGAAACAGACTTCCTCAGACCTGATGAACATTTCCCACGACTCCACTGATCACCGATCAATACCAATAACCTTAAGATTAGTTGGCAAATGAGTAGGAAAGTTTCGGATTACTGAAGCAGGAGCAGGAGGTGCAGTGAGCGTTTCTCATCTCTCTAATCAGAGAAACAGTGTGTGCAAGAAGGAACTGACACAGCCTGTGTGTTTTAGTGTGTGTGTGTGTGTGTGTGTGTGTGGGTGGTGGTGTGAGTTCACGCCCTGTTTTTAATGCACATGTGCACGTGTGAAGACAACAACGGTGCGAACAACTTGTGAAACACTCGTCGCGATTTGCACGCTATTCTGCCTGGAGAGGTCGTGTAATTAGCAGGAAGAGCGGCGCTAGAAATCATTAGGCGGCTCAAAGTGCTATAAAAGTGTCTTATGCGCAAACTAAAACAGAGTAATAATAGAACTGCAAGAGCCTGAGTGCTGGTGGCACAGGGTGAGACTCTCAGCAGGGTTTAATAGGATGTGAAAGATTAGCTTTCACTCCTGGAGCCTCCAATATGTGAGTCTTTTCTATTTCGGATCCTTTTTACTTAAAGAAATGACATCAATACTTCTTTCACCATGCAAACACAACATTCTGTATTATTTGTCATTCTTTAATCCCTGAAACCAAAGCTAGTCCCCTTGTTTTGATGTTTGTGTGTGTCCATGCTGGTTTTTGCTGAGACTCTGGATGGTTTCGTGTCTCTTTGCTGGGACTCTGGATGGTTTCGTGTCTCTTTGCTGGGACTCTGGATGGTTTCGTGTCTCTTTGCTGGGACTCTGGATTCTAACTCGTGTCTGTTTGTGTGATTGCAGGCTGCGTCCGACGCTCTCAGCAGTCTGGGACATGTGTACACAGCCATCGGTGACTACCCCAACGCCCTGGCGAGCCATAAACAGTGTGTGCTGCTGGCGAGACAAACCCAGTGCCAGCTCTCCGAGGCTCGGCAGCTGGGCAACATGGGCGCCGTGTACACGGCGCTGGGAGACTTCACCAACGCCGTTCAGTGCCACGAGCAGCACTTGGACATCGCAAAGGTACAGCACTGCATCTTATGACCTGATGAGATTGTTCCACTTTATCCAAAGAGTCCTCATGAACCCAATGAGATCAGTCCTAAAGGCTAATATTTTTCTTATTGTCAACAACATTCATGAAAAGACCAAAACCAAAAATGATTTATGTGTCAAAGCTGTAGTTTACTTTGACTCAGTCCCACAAACACCGTCCTGATGCCCCAAACACTCACTAGAGCATCGAATGTGGATTCATCTGCGGCTGAAAATAGTCCCCAACACATGCACACAAATGCATCTTAACCTTTAGAAAAGCATGTGAACAATATATTCAGAGGTAAGATGTCGTTTCACAAACAGGCTGAATGGACGTCCCATGTGGACCTGTGAGACATGACCCAGCTGGAGGCACTTACTGAATATAAAGCCATCAGCTCTGTCCAGTACTTGAATTTAGGATCATTATGGAGAGAAGCATATTTTGTATTTCAGGACTCTGATAGATTCAAACAGGAGGGCGGCTCTCTGGATCTTTCAGTCGGGAGTTTTTCTAATGTTTCTGTCTCAACGTGGTGGATTCAGGACACCACAGTGAAGCTCTTCATGCAAATGTTACACCAGCAAACATAACAAAAGACAATAATCTGTCCACATTTCACTTTTTATGTTAGTTTTTGGATGAAGTGCAAAATGGCGAGCGAGCCAGCCACCGGAGCCAACATCATCTCACTCTTTGTAGCTTCGCTCACTAATTGACCATCTGTTGACAACGAGACTCGTACCAGAATAAAGGTTCCCCTCATTAAAATCTCCTGACTGCAGAGACTTTAGAAAGTTATTTTATTTTGACAGTTTGGTCTCTTCAGCTCGAGACGTTGCAGCCTGTAACATGAAGTTTTTTTTTTCACACTGAATTTTCATTGTCTGAGATTAATTTCAAGCTAAATTTCCTTATAAATCTTGTTTTTTAATCCCATTTGGAGTCGTCGCCTGAACCATTTGAAGACGGATAATCTTTGAGGGACACTCTCTCAGCTCAGTCAGTAACATGTAAAACATCACTACACGCAGTGAAACAACCACAGCGATCATTTCTGAGTAACGATGAAATGATGTCTGCAGACTTTGGAGAACCGGCGCGAGGAGGCGAGGGCGTACAGCAACCTGGGCAGCGCCTACCACTCCCAACGGGACTTCGACAAGGCCATATCGTACCACACCCGAGTGCTGGAGCTGGCTCAGGAGCAGGGCGACCGGGCCATCGAGATGAGGGCGTACGCCGGTCTGGGACACGCTGCCCGATGCATGCAGGTCGGCATGAAACCGTTTAAAGACATGAAACTGATTCTGCCTCTCTGGTTGTTCTATGTGCCGCTAACAAACATAAAGATGAATTGTTGTTTCCTGTGACCCTCAGGACCTGGAGAGGGCGCGTCAGTATCACCAACACCAGCTGGAAATTGCTCAGGAGCTGCAGGACAGAGCGGCTCAGGGCCGAGCCTCGTCCAACCTGGGTGGGTTTATCTAACACACACATGTAGGTTAGTGGGATGCATCCGTCCATAACAGATAAAGAGGAGACAGAGGTAGACGGTTATCCACTGTCAGAGCATAGATACAGTCGATGACAACAAGTAGGAGGAGGGTGGATTTCTTCTTCTGTGCATCGCAGAGGAGGATAAACACTAAAAAACAAAGGGTGGAGATTTTGTGCTTCTGCTGAATAAAAGACGAAATGATTTGAATCACTGGTTCATATTCAGTTCAGTGGAGGAGCTGAGCGGTTTGTTCAGTTTGTTGTTTGGAAAGTTTAATAAAAGTACAGTCCGCTGGCTAAAATAGCCCCAAACACAGATGATGTCATAAAGACCACCGGGGACAAAAACTACCTGTTTCACTCAAAGTTTATTCTAAATATATGAAGTGTTTTTCTCTGACTTCTCTGTTTCCTCCTCTGGAACCAAACACTGGTTTGTATTGTTTTCTCTCTGACTTTCATTTTCAAAAAGTGGAAGATCTGATGCAATTTTAGATAAAAATTGAACACGCTTCGCATTTTTCCTCTGAAAAACTATTAACTCACAGACAATGGACTCTTCATCTGTTACATCTGAGCACAAGTGGAAGTAATTAAGTACATTTACTTAAGTACTTTAGAGGTATTTGTACTTGATGAGTTCCAGTTTATGCTACTTTAAGCTTCTACTACATTTCAGAAAAAAGCCTCAGTATAATCAGTATTTTTACTTGATACTTTTGTAATTTTGAATGCAGGACTTTTACTTGTAACAGAGTATTGAGTAAATGATCTGAGTACTTCTTCCAGCACTGCATTTACTGTATGTTTGAGTGGAAATGAGCAGTTGTAGTTTGGTGAAACATTTAGACGCCACAGCTCATAGTGGAGCAGATCCATGGATCATGTGATCATCCCGTTCGCCGTCACCTTATCTGTCTTTTGAGGCCTGATCACATGACCACAGCAGAGCCTCTCTGGCCAATCAGCGCTCATGTTTTATTAAGTGGGTTTTGTTTTCTGCGGCCGCGGTGATATCCGAGAGCCGGTGAACCTGATCCACCGCTGAGTGGACAGCTCACCCCCCTGTGTGTGTGTGTGTGTGTGTGTGTGTTACACAGGTAATATGAGCTTTGCCTCAGTCGCTCTGAACACATCCAGTCTTCCACCACAGTCAGAAATGAAGACGTCTGCTGAGAATGTGCAGCGTCTTTGTTTTGTGCCGTTTCCTCCTTGGAGCGAGTCGCTGCAGAGCCGGTTTGAATACAACAGAGTCGTGTGTTCACTCGCTATTATTTGCCGTCTGAAATGATCCAAAGTCAAGCTCGCAGCACAGTCGAAGCTTTGATGTGCGACTAATAGGCTGTTGCTGAAGTCGCTGACACTCTCCTGACAGACGAGCTGCAGTCTGTGGTTCAGATCAATGATTCACATCATCATTTATGGATGATACTTTCCTCTGAATGCTGACTTGACAACCCTTCATTCTCCTCTCCTCTTCTCCTGCATCCTTTGTTTCCTCCTCTCTTCTCCTCTCTTCTCTCGTTTCCTCCTCTCATCTTTCCCTCTCCTCTCCTCTCTAGTTTCCTCCTATCCTCTTTTGTCTCCTTCTATCTTTTGCTCATCTTCTTTCCTCTTTTATGGTCCCACGTCCTCCCCTCTCCATCTTTGTTTACTTCTTTCCTCTTTTCTCATCTCAGCGTTTCCTCTCCTCCCTTCCTTACCTTGTCTCCTCCTCCTCTCCTCTCCTCTCCTCTCCTGTATCAACCTAAATCAGACCGTATCAAACTTCAAATGAATTTACTCACAGCAGAATTCATCTAAGTCCAGAAATATCTCGGCTGGGTTGTCGGCGAGTGTTGGAGCTCCTCAGTGATTAGTGATGGTCCCATTTAAAGCTTTAATACCTGCGAGTCTTCATGCACTAATGACAGAACTCCAGTTTTAATGGATATTTTCTTTCACAGAGCTTCTTTCATCACTAGAGGTCGGCTGTAGCACTGAGACACTTTTCCTTCTGACTGATGTTTTAAAGTGTTTAACTTGAGACTTGAAATCTCAATGGACCTCCTGGTCTGGTGGAGTGATGTAAACACTGGAGCTCAGACGCCTTGAAATTCAACAGTAAAGTTCTTCCTCTGTTTAAAATGCTCATCCACCTATTCGTCCTGTCCCTGCTGTGATGTTGAACTGATTCCAGTTTCAGGAAGATTTGCAGCAAAATGTAATGACAACAAACTTTGTTGAGTTTGTTATGATTTGTTCCATTAACTTCGACTCCTCTGCAGTATTAGATCAATGATTTACTTATATGATCTAATAAAAGTTGACAATCTTCGCTCTCCTTCTGGCTCCTTCCTGGTCTCCACCAACTCCTGAGAAACTCATCTGTCTCTTTAGCTGCTAAATGCTTCACTATGTTCACCAGCTGTTTGCTTTTTCACTGTTGCCTGATGGGAAACGACACAGATGAGAGCGGTGAGACTGAACCAAGTTGTGGATCATAAAACCAAAGCAACGAGTCAGAAGGCACTGAAACGTGTCAGTGAACTGCAGAGATGGATGATCATCCTCTCTGGCTTTGTCTAATCAACATCTTTCACATATATATGTGTGAATACATATACACTGTACTGTGCGCGTGTCATTTGTTCAATTCCTGCAGCTTTTAATTTTTAAGAAAAGACAAAAAGCAGAGAAGCAGCGCCCCCTGGGCTCAGGTTGAACACACCCACTTTAGTTCATTGATGACCAAGACAAGGGGTCTGCAGATCACCGCCCGCTCCTCTAATCGCTCTGTGCCGTCTCAGCCAAACACCCCGTCATCAGATCTCACCTAATTTTCCACACCTCTAATCCTCAGCTCTTCACGCTGCGCCCCCCTCCTGGACGGGGAATCCCACCGCCCTGCAGATAGCTGCCACCTTTACGCCTCGGAGGAGTGTGGGTTTTGCCTTGAGGGAGACTCTGTATCTGTGTATCTGCACATGCTCACACCTGTGTTAGCAGAGTTAAAGAGGACGGGTGTAACCGACCGTTCCAGCCAACTCTGCAGGCTCCTCTCTAATCCTCTTAGCTCGAGACCCCGACCAACGAGGTCTCCCGTTTCTTATCAGCAGCCTCCTCCTCTTCTTCACGTAACCCTGCTTCCTACTTATTATCCCAGACAGAGCTTATGTGAGTCCAAGAACATGATGTGTTGAGGATCATTGCATTTTTTCTTCAGGCGCTCAGTTCCATGTCTCACACATGAATCACACACACAGTTTTCCACAGTGAGACACGGTGAAGTGGAGACAGAATCAAATATGCATCATTATTCTTTTAGGTTGTTGGCTGGTTTCAAGCGTGAATGACTATTTTGCAGCCGCACACACATCTGCACCAATTAAAGATGCAGTTAATTTAATTTGAATTAATTGCTTTTGTGTTTTTTTCTTTGGTTCTGTCGTCTTTTGTTGATTAAAATTCTGTTTTATGTCTCTGTGTTTAGTCGTCTGTAGAATAATGAATTTGAGTGAATTCAATCGTCATTGATTTCCTGTTGACGGCGATGATGATGAGACATTATGGATGATGGTGGTTTACACGTGCATTGGCCACAGCATGTGTGGTGGTTTTGTTTAAGGACGGCTGCTTTGATTTCAGAGGATGGATCGCTGGTGCACGACTGCACAAAGTCCAAGGCTGATGTTATTCTGTATTTTTCTTATTGTCACCAAATCCCATGAACAGACCAAAAAGTGAAGGAGCCAGTGCAACAGTGTGTCTCAGTGATGTGTTTTAACAGAAGCTTTAGATGCACAGACAGAAAACTGGGATTAATTAATTGTTGGTGTTTTGATATTTTGACAGTAACAAACTCATAATATCGTCCGACCTGTGCACAACAGAGCTGGAAATGAGCCACAGTTAACACTCCGACCACAGTCTCTGTCCTGACACTCAGTCTGACATGAAAGCCACATGTAACCTCGTCCATCTGGTGTCTCGACACCCCCCGTTTCCCTGTTACCCTCCCCTCATCTGTCCTCCTGCTGTACGAATGTATGTGATATATATGGTCTCAGCAATAAGGTTTAACACAGTGCAGCATTTTATTGGTGCATTTACAAAGTTAGTTTTTTCTGTGAAGTCGGGTTTGAGGTTTTTCTGAGTGCATTTACATGACACCACAAGCCGAATACTGAGAATAACAAGATGAACTTAATTGTTCTGTTTCAGCGCTTACATGATTCACAGCAACTGCTGTTGTTCAGTAAACCTGTCGCCTGAACAACAGTTGTCAAATCACAGCACAACTTTAATGAGCCGAGACTCGCTGAGCTTTAGATTTCTCCACATGTTGAAGTGGTGAACATGAAGCTGGAATAAAAGTGTAGTGTTAGTATTTAGTAGTAGTAGTTGTATGTAACACTGCCCCCCCTCCATGAGAAGAAAAGGTGAATATTTGCAGCAGGAATTTGAATTTGTTTGCTCATATTTGGACGTTAATTAGACTGAGATAACCCAGTTAGAGTGTTTACATGAGCAATCTGCAATAATCACAGTTTTGCCTCAGTCTGGTTATAATCACACACACACACACGCACACACACAGGCTTAAGACATGAGCATTTCATTGGTCTTGTGTGTCGCTCGCTTGTGCAGCAACATGACGCTCCCTCTTTTATAAGTTATATATCTTTGTATTCTTTGTATTTCGTTGCTTTCTGTTTCCCCCCCCTGTGTTTCTGCATCTTCTCCTTCCCTCTCCTCTTCCTCTCTTGTGTCTCAAGCCTTTTCCTTAACTTGCATCCTCTCTTCCAACTGTTGTCTACTCTGGCTTCTGTAAACTGGGTTGTTGATAGCGAAGACACGTCCTCACATAAGAAGTTTGGGAGGCCGCTGGGACTGAAGTTTTCCAGTTGCTTTTCCCTGGACGGAGAGACAGATGAAGTCTGCGTGACTCTCCTCTGGATCTCTGCATGTGTAGTAACGGAGTCTGAAGATCCACAGCAGCAGATATTATTAGACTTGATGAATTTTCCCACTGTAGCTTTTTAATTATTTACTGCTCTGCACTCGCATCTTTTTCATGTGTGCATATACAGTAGATTCACATGCACACACACATGTGTTTTCTTTGCTTGTCGGTTATTTATATCTCTGTGCATCATTTTGGGAATTTGCCATGTTCATGACTGCATGTGCATCAAGCTCTGTTTGATGTTGGCTGCTAATCAAACCAGAGTCGGATGAATTAATCAGCAGAGTTGTAGACTTCAGAGTTGGATGCAAGTCAGTTTTGACGTCTTCGTAGACTTAAAAATCGCTCTGCTAATGGACTTAAGATTTGACTTGGACTTGACTCACATTACTTGAGACTTGATTTGACTTTTAAAATGACTTCACACTTGACTTGAACTTGTCTCAAAAGGCTTTAAACAACTCTACACATCACTCAGCTCAGATCTCTCTATGATTAACAGCATCTTAATTTGACCAAACAAGGTGTATCTTCCCTCTTCTCACCTCCACCTCAGGCATCATACACCAGATGAAGGGGGAGTATGACGCAGCACTGAAGCTCCACAAAGCTCACCTGTCCTTCGCCCAGGAGCTGAGTGATTACGCTGCCCAGGGGAGGGCCTATGGAAACATGGGCAACGCCTATCACGCGCTGGGCATCTTTGACCAAGCCGTCCGCTACCACCGACAGGAACTGCAGATCTCGCTGGAGGTGAATTCTCGCTCTCTTCACTCGCAGCATTTAGACACACGTGGGAAACAGAAGTGTGAAATCTCTCTGTGTTTCAGGTGAATGATCGTCCGTCCCAGGCCTCCACGCACGGGAACCTGGCCGTGGCCTACCAGGCGCTGGGTGCCCACGACCGAGCTCTGCAGCACTACCTTCACCACCTGACCATCGCACGAGAGCTTCGAGACACTCAGAGCGAAGCCAGAGCTCTAGGTAAGACGACCGAGAGAGAGAGAGAGAGAGAGAGAGAGAGAGAGAGACGCATTGAGGACAGAAAAACTAGACTTTTGACTGACTGTAAATGTTGCGTGTAATCTTCTGTTTTGCAGCAAACTTGGGAAACTTCCACAGCTGGAGAGGTGAATACGCTCAGGCCCTGCCGTACTACCAGCAGTACCTGGCTCTGGCCCCTGGTTTGCAGGACCTGGAGGGAGAAGGGAAGGTTTGCCACAACCTCGGCTACGCTCACTACTGCCTGGGACAGTACAGAGACGCCGTCAGGTCAGAGACCAAATTCATCTCACAAAACACAAACTTTACATGATCTGAAAATGTTTTTCAAAGAGACATTAATCCTTTTAAAAATAAATCCTTTTTAACCTCACGACCTGCCAGAAAAACCTTCAAACTTTTTATTTTGAATTTCCAAAGAAATTTCCAAAGATACCAAATGTGTCAGGACAAACTTTGGGACTAAGCATCAGAATATAGCCATGAAAACACTGTGCCTGGTCTTTAGGTTTGACTCTTTTCTGGTGGAGCTCATACAGAACTGATTTTTCCAACCTTAAAGTTACTTAAGCAGGAAAAAAAGGAAAAACTATTTATCAAGGCTTGGAAGTCATGATGCATAAATTTATGGTTCCTTATATGTAAAAATGTGCACATACATTCACATTCAAAATGTTTGTTTCAAGCTTCAGCTTTTCTGTCACATTAGGTATAAAGTGTAAGTGACAAAGCATTTTCCATCCTCTCTCAGGTATTATGAGCAGGACCTGGCTTTGGCCAAGGACCTCCAGGACAAATTAGCCCAGGCCAAAGCCTACTGTAACCTCGGCCTGGCCCACAAAGCTCTGGGGGAGTACAACAGAGCGGAGGAGTGTCAGAGATACCTGCTGTCTCTCGCACAAACCTTGGACAACACACAGGTCACCTACTTCTGCCGCCGTTCACTCGATAAACTGTAAAAGCTTTACACAGGAAGCGGTTGTTAATCGGCCGTGTCCATGTTGTCTGTGTGGTTGTGTGTGTGTGCAGGCGGTGTTCAGGGCCTTTGGGAACCTGGGGGACGTGTGCGTGTGTCGGGGGGATCTTCCCGGAGCCGTCAGGTTCTTCCAGCAGCAGTTAACTGTGGCTCAGAAGGTCAACGATCAGAAGATGGAGGCTGACGCTTACTCAGCTCTGGGATCAGTTCACAGGTGATAAAGTTTTTAACTGTGTGATTTCCCTGCTGTTGATTCTTCTTCTCTTACCGCTCTCTTTCTGTCCTCACCTTGTCCTCCCACCTCAGGCTGCTCCGCCAGCTGGACACGGCCTTGTCCTTCCATAGCCAGGAACTGACCGTCCGAAAGGATCTGGGGGATCAGCAGGGGGAGTGCCGCGCCCTCGGCCACCTGGCGGCGGTGCACATGGCCCTGGGAGACTACGCCACGACCTTCCAGTGTTACGAGGCCCAGCTCGGCCTGGCGCAGGGACTCAGGGACGCCCGCCTGGAGGCCCAGGTCCACGGGAACATGGGCATCACCAAAATGAACATGGGGGTGTTCGAGGAAGCTATCGGCTATTTTGAGCAGCAGTTGGCCATGTTGCAGCAGCTGAGCGGGAGTGAGAGCATGCTGGACAGAGGCCGGGCCTACGGGAACCTGGCAGACTGCTACGATGCTCTGGGAGACTACGAGGAGGCCATTCAGTACTACGAGAAGTACCTGACGATGGCTCAGAGTCTCAACCACGTCCAGGACCAGGAGAAAGCCTACAGAGGACTCGGCAATGCGCACAGGTAGAGAAAACAAAGCTGAAAGAGACACTTCAACAGTCTGGGAAATATGCTCATTCGTTCTCTCGCCAACAGTTAGATGAGAAGATCAAAACCGTTCTCGTGATAAAGATGATACCAGAGCCAGTAGGCGATTACTTTAGCCGAGCATGAAGACCGGAAACAGGGGGAAACAGCTCACCTGACTCACTGTAAAGGTTAAAAGATCGGCCGACCAGCGCCTCCAAAGCTCAGGAATTAACACGTTATATCTTGTTTATTCTGTCTGTGTAAGTGTAAAACCACATTTACACTTCGATGTTCGTACGAATTCAACGAATGAGATATAACATGTTATCCAGCGAGTAGACTTTCTGGTAGGAAGGTTTTTTTTTATCTTTAGACAAAGCCAGGCTAACTGTTTCCCCCTGTTTACAGTCTTTGTGCTAAGCTAAGCTAACAGTATTCATTTTTGCCTCAGAGACATAAAAGTTGTGTCAATCTGTCTGCAAGAAAGTAAATAAGTTTAATTACCCAAAAAGTCAAACTAACTTAATTTTCTGTTCTCCTCTCTGTTTCTTTTTCACTTTACTCAGCTGCAGCACATGATTTGCATATATTACAGCTTTTTTTAATGAATATTAATCATGGAAACTGGATTATATTCTCAATTACAGGCTTGAATACAGCAAGAGAAGAGAAAGACGTCGGTTTGATTTCTTTAAAATGCCGTGTGGGCAAATTTTTAGTGTGCATTTTTTCAATGAATATTTCAAAGGCCTCTTCCTTCTGCTATTGTTTGTTGCTTCCACCCAGTTTCAGCTGACTTTTGTTTACATGCGTGTTAATATTTATGTCATGTATGTATTTATGTTCTCATTAGTTCAGATATGCTTTTTGCAACACAGGGCAGCGTTCATGAATCTCAGAGGAGCTTTTCTTGCCTCAAGCAAACGCTCTACACATTTCAAATTAGAGTCATAATAGTAATGAAAATAATAAATAATCAGAATTCAATTACAGTAATAATAGTAACAGGCAGTGGTGCCGAGCACAGAGAATCTGTCCCCACGTCGGCCTCTTCTCATATGAAACCACACCAGTAATGTTCACTGACACAAGGCTTAATGACGGGTTTCCTTTTTCCATCTGTTGCAGCCTGGTTCTGTTCTCTGGAGTGTGAATCAGACTGAGCTGAGGAGAGGAGAGTCACTGATTCTCCCACTGAACGCAGCCTTTGTAGATGTTCCTCTTTCTTTCTGTCTGAAGATAAAACTGTTTCTCACGGCGCAAAATCAAAATGTCCTGTTATTATGGACCTATTTGCTTTCTTCTTTGTTTTCCTAAATTGCCCATATTGGTCTATCTGGGAAAACAGTGCTTTGATAGTGGAAGTATTTTTTAAGCTACTGGAGTGTTTGCAAGAAAACCAGGAATAGATGATCACGTCCTCTGTCTTCCCTCCCTGCTCCTCCTCCCTCCCCAGGTCCATGGGGAGCCTCCAGCAGGCGTTGGTGTGCTTTGAGAAGCGGCTGGTGGTGGCCCATGAGCTGGGCGGGGAGGGAGGGGGCAAGGCTCAGGCTTACTGGGAGCTGGGCACCTTACACAGCCAGCTGGGCAACTACGAGCAGGCCCTGTCCTGCCTGGAGCACCAGCTCAACATCGCTCGCACAGCAGGGGTAAGACCTGAGCTGCAGAGGCTTCAACGAGTTCTCCTCTGGCCCTGCTGAATATGACAGATCTTCTTTTTTAATGAAAACTACATTATGCACAGGAAACTGTAGTAAATCCTGCTTTAATTGTCAGGATAAATCCCTGGAAGCAGAGGCGAGCGATGCACTTGGAGGCGTTTATCAGCTGATGGCAGACAACGAGACGGCGCTGCAGGTCTGTGCAGATTCATAATGTGTCATAACTCAGTGTTTTACAGGCCTGATTTAAAGCAATAGTTTTACACTTTGTGAAATATGCTTATTTGCTTTATGCTGAGAGTCAGATGAGAAGCTCGATACCACTCTCATGTCTGTGCACTAAATATAAGCCGGCAGCTGTGTTCATGACTCGAGGAGCTCATTCTGCCAAGAAACAGTCCAACACAAAACCGCTGATAAAACCACAACTTGTCATGTTTACACTTCAGTTTCTGAACCGATGAAACAAACAAGATGTAACGAGTTAATTAGTGAGATTCAGAAGAGCTGGTTGGCAGATTTTTTTACCTTTGGACAGAGAAGCTGTAGCTTCATATTTGGCAGCATGAGAGTTTTATCGATCTTCTCATAAATAAATAAATAACTAAGTTCCCTGAATGTCTGGGAGTAATGAAGCTGTGGCGTTGCAGTGGCACCAGAGGGCTCTGGATATCGCCGAGCAGACGGGATGTGTGAGGAGCCAGGGCCGAGCCTACGGCAACCTGGGACTCACCTACGAAGCTCTGGGGAAGTACGAGCGGGCCGTGGTCTTCCAGGAGCAGCACCTGAGCGTGGCAGCGCAGACCAATGACCTGATAGCTAAAACTCTGGCCTACGGGAGCCTGGGCAGGACACACCACGCCCTGCAAAACTATGCACAGGCTGTGATGTACCTGCAGGAAGGTAAGACACCGAGGTCAGAGTAGCAGGACATGTATGTGATTGAATAGATGATAGATTCTTACCTTGTGAGCTCAACGTAACAACTGTTTGATTATTAGTCATTTTTCATGTAAAAATATTTCATGTTCCAATTTCTCAAATGTGAGTCTTTTCTGCATTTAGTTGTTTAAATGATTTTTTTTTTATTCTTAATAATTTGGAGGTTTGGAGCAAACCAACATTGTGAAGGTGTCACTTTGGATCATTGTGACCACATTTCTCACTGTTTTCAATAATCGATCGATCGATGGAGAAAATAATCAGCAGATGAATCCAGAATGAAAAGAATCATTAGTTTCAGTCCTGAACCAAATAGTTCAAAATGAGCTCCAACAGGAAAAATCCTGCTTTTAATGAATGAGGAGGAAAAATCATCTGATGAGAGAATATTTGCTGCATTGAGTATTTTTACACTGTGGTATTAGTACTTTTACTGAAGTGAAGGATCTGAATACTTCCTCCACCTCTGTCAGATAATCCCACCTGAATCATGATGCAGCGTGTGTCTGAAAGGACTTTTCCACGATGTTCAAAATGCTTGATGACATCTATCTACAAACTCTCCACTTGTGTTAAAAAAACGTGGGAAAAAAGTTTGTCCAAGTTTTACCTTCGCCTGCAGCCGTACAGACTGTGTTTAGGGAGGCTGTGGCTCAGAGCACCGACTTTGATCTGCATGTTGGGTATCTTACTTAAAGCCGGCACAGTTGTTTAGGCCTGAGAACATTGTGAAGTTGTATTTCTGAATCTGGTATTTATCCGTCTGACACAGGCTAATGGACGATCAGCTCTCGAGTGTTTACCCTGGAGTTCGCTTTCCTTCGGGCAGCTTGTTGTCAATAATCCTGTTTGATTTAACTTCTTCTCTAACTAGACCTCTCTTTGAAACGCGCTCACATACACACACGTCTCTCATCTCTTTTAAAACTATCTTGTTGAAAATAATCCTACTGGAATCTCTTAATGAAAGAGCACATTCAAACACACACACATTCTGAGGCTGGCACAAAGTAAAACACATGTAATACATGATATTTGGGTTCAGTTCTGAGCTCCTGCTTCGTCAGGTCTGTCACGCTTTGTCACTTCACTCACACATCTTCAGGATTTTAATTAATCATTAACTCAACAAGCAGCGAGGAGTTTGCCTCAGAGTTGAAGTGAGGACGGAGCTGGAGAAACATTCGTGCGAGTGCCTCCAATTAACCTCCTCAACCGATGGAGAGAAAAACAGATACCGAACATCACAGGCCAGACGGAGAGAAACAGACAGAGGAGCGTGAATCAAAACTTGATCTTTGATGAGATTCGGCTCAATCTGAGAGTCTAATGAGAACTAATTACAACCTGCCACGGCTGTCTGCTCCCGCACAGCAGGAGGGACCAAACATATCTGAGACAAACTGAAGAGCAGCCGCGAAAACTTTGAGTCGGAGTCGATAAAACGACAGAAAGACAAAAGGAACCACGAGAGAAGGAATGGAGAGTGTGAGCGCCCTGGGCTCACTTCAAGTTCCCTTCAATGCAGCAACAGTTTTGTCGTGAGCATCAGAGTGTTTTCAAAGAGCTGATTTTCAGATCGGCCTCCAGGAGCCGACGTCTGATCTCCTCTGTCCGTCTGTCTGTCCTCAGGTCTGCGTCTGGCAGAGCAGTTAGGTCGGAGAGAAGACGAAGCCAAGATACGCCATCGCCTGGGTCTGTCTCTGTGGGCCAGCGGAAACCTGGAGGAGGCACAACACCAGGTGTGTGTGTGTGTGTGTGTGTGTGTGTGTGCGCGCTCACAGCTGCACATCCACAGTAACTTTCCTCTGAAACTTCTGTACAAGTCTATTGTGAAGACAGGATCAGGGATTTCTGGCTCTGCAGTAGGTTTGTGGGGATGTTTTGGATGTTAGGGGGTTTTTTTTTTTAGATATTTTTAGATCCCAGCTGCCTCCTTCATGTCCAAGTCCTGCACTTGTTTTAGGCCAGTTTTGAGATTGCAGTTCCTGTAATGAAGAGAGAAAAATGAGTAGTGTGGCATCAGCATGAATCAATAAGTGCTGAGTCTTGTTCGGAGCAGGTTTCTGAGCCGACAGTGTTTAAAGGAAAAGGTTGCTGGGAGTTACATAACTGAAGTAGAAGATAAAATGGATTAAATGTTTAACTGACAGACGAAAGCTGGATCAGTCCCGTCGTCGATGCACGAGCTGCAGGTCGATATCAACATCGCAGCACTAGACACACATATTTCCAATTAGTTAGTGTGTTGTGTTGTGTTTGTTTGCAGTGGAGCAGAGGCACAGACTTACTTTACTTTATTTCCATTTTATTGTGCTTTTACTTTGTTTTAGAGGGAAACGTTCTGTTTTGACTGATTTGTCATGAAAAACACGTCATCAGTTCATGAAATGAGATGAAAACATCATATGAAACGATTCAGCTCAAACTCATCGAACTGCAGCAAAAACGAATTTTAATAATTTAACATAGACAGCGTAATAATATAAAGTACTTCCTCCATGTTTATGAAAAACAGTTTGACTGAGACGAGAAAAGCGTCACATCCTACTTCTTCAGGTTGTTGTGTATTTGTAGTGTCCCCTGGTGGTTAGTATTGTAACAGCAGGCACCTCCAGTTCAATCTGCTGTAAAATAATGTGTTTTATACTGTGAACTGACAGGTGACACATTTACATCCTGAAGTGATTTTAAAAACATAAAAGATGCAGATGCTGAACGATTACATGAAAATATCTTCGCAGTCACCAGATCTGAACCCGTCTGATCACCACTGACAGACGTGTCTATGTGTTTGTATGTATACAGTGTGTCAGCATTAGTGTGATGTCTGTCTGTTTGCTGTGTTTCAGTTGTACAGAGCGTCGGCGTTGTTCGAGACGATTCGCCACGAGACACAGCACAATACAGACTACAAGCTCTCTCTGTTTGATCTGCAAACCAGCTCCTACCAGGCTCTCCAGAGAGTCCTCGTCAGCCTCGGTGAGTTAACTGTGTTGTGCTGTTATGTTGTGGCGTGAATCTCTGAGCCTCTGAGGCGTTCTCACCTGTCCTCTCTCATTCTCTCTCTCTCTCTCTCTCTCTCTCTCTCTCTCTCTCTGTGCTTGGTAGTGATGCACAAATTATCACCTGATGTCTCAGAGCATTTGTTTATTGTTATTTATCGTTCTCACAAATCTCCTCTTCCTGCTTCTCCCCTCTCCAATGCGTCGCCTCAGGCCGACACGATGAGGCGCTGGCCATCGCAGAGCGAGGGCGAACTCGAGCCTTTGCTGATCTCCTGGTTGAACGTCAGAAAGGAGGCCAGCAGGCGTCGAGCGCTGACCCCTACATCCCAGTCACCGTGGAGCACATCCTGGAGACGGTCAACGGGCAGAGGGCCGTGGTCCTCTACTATTCTCTGGCTGGAGGTTTTCTGTACAGCTGGCTCATATCTCCAGGGGCAGGTACACACCAACCAGAAGCCGCCGTCGCTCTGCTCAAAGTCACCAGACTCCATTGACAAAAATGGTCATTTTAACTCCCAGTTCATTGTAAAACAAACGTCATTCAAGCTTCAAAAAACAAAATAAAACTCACCAAAAACATCTTGATTGGTTGAAATAAACCCTTAATTACTCTTAACCCTCATTGTGTTAGTTGCACAAATATTCTGGCTCCACATGCTGTTTTTTCACTGTTCAGCTTGGTAATGATTATTTCTATTTCTTCCATCTGTTGAGTGACCTAATTCCATTTAGCATGATTATTAACTTTCTAGCTGTCCTGCTCTTGGTAGCGACCAAAAAAAGAAGTAAAATATGCTTTAGGCAGCTAAAGTTTCATGGTTTCAATGGAACTTTTCCTATCGTGCCATCAACAGGACAAAACCTGAGAAGAAAGTTCGACTTCCAGTTCACCTCCACAGACTTTTATGATCAGTGTCAACGTCAATGAGGATAAAAGCTCAGTTTTCAACCTGGACCAACCTGATTTCAGATTTCTGCTGCCGTCGTTTTGACATTAGAAAGCTGTAGATTCTGATAATCTCACTGAGAAAGTCTGCAGTCTTATGAATATTGTGCAGAAAAGACCAGTGGACAAACCAAAAATTCATTTCGGGACGGTTCCAGTGGAGGTTGAGCTTTTTCACAATGGGCTTTTTAAAAAACTGGAAGCATTTATTTTTATAGTTTGGTTTACCAGCTTTTTATTAGCAGCATGAAAAATCTCCTGACAGAGCAGGAACAGAGCTCAGACACACACAGAATCATAATACAAACCTGTTTGTCTAATGACACGAGTCCAGGCTTCGCCTTTTATTCAGACTGAAATGATCTAGAATCTTGTCAACCACCAATATGATTCAGTTTCACTCCTCAGTCTTTAACTTGTCTTAAAGTTCCACTGATCTGTCGTCGGCTTTGCCCCCGAGAGTCGTTTCAAGACACTTGGCTTTCACGCCACCTTTAATGTGATATTTTTTCTCTTAATGTCTTTAAAGTGTGGACCCAGCTTTCCGTTATATCAATCCTGGACCTGATGCACTTGAATATTCACGATATCTTCGCAGCATGAGCTGCACTAAAGAACACTTTGACTGTCTAATGTGTTGAACTACAGTAAATTCATGTCCTAGAATAGCACTCCTCATCATCATCATCTTTCCTCATGCTCCGCCTCAAACGCTGCAGGTATTGTGAAGTTTAACGAGGTGTATCTCGGAGAGGCCGGAGTGGAGGAGTTCCAGGACGGTGGGAGCCCACAGGGCGGAGGAGGAGCAGCTCCTCTGTCTCTGGACCAGTACATCAGCAACGCCAGGGAGGCTCTGGGAGTGGACAGCCACTACAGCAGGTCTCTCTTTGTCTTTGTTACATGATTCTGTCATGAACATAAACATAACACAGAAAAAAGAAAAGAAGAAAACAGAAACAGACTCAATCCACAAAACCTCTGAACCTGAGACAAGACAAAAGATTTAAATTAGATACAACAATGTTAATGACTTTGGTGATCCTCTGCCTTTTCCTATAGCGCCACCATGAGGTTCGTGGTTTGAAATGTCTCAAGTCTCATGTTCCCTTCAGGATGAATCGTAATATTTTCCGTTTCTTATTAGTCCCATTGTCAGGTCAAAATTTCAATTGGTCACTTTTGTTTCTGACCAGATTCCTGCAAACATAATCAGCCTGAGCTGCACTTTGTGTTTAGCGCTAAACGTGGCTGCATGTTAGCATCATCACGAGGAGCAGCTGAATCTCCTGTGCCGCCTCACGGAGCAGCGAGTCGTCGTCATTCATTAAAACACGAGGGAGCGGCAGAAGACGGAGGAGCCACACGCTGCATGTCGTCCGTCTTCCTCTTCTCCTGCTCTCTCCTGCCATATTTCCTTACTCTCAATTATCCTGCCCACAACTTCGGGCCTCGGTTGGCACAAGTGGACGACTTTATAAATCACAACCATGTGTCATGTCAGCAAATGTTCCCCCACACGAGCTGCGTCTCAACTTTCTGTGAAAACCGCTGCAGAGAGTTTACTGCAGCCAGCAGAGATTCATTATGTCTGTGTGTGTGTGCGCGTGTGTGTGTGTCTGTGTTTGTCTCTGTTTGTCTATGTGTGTGTTTGTCTGTGTGTGTGTGTGTGTGTGTAAAGCTGTGTGTGTGTGTGTGTGTGTGTAAAGCTGTGTGTGTGTGTGTGTGTGTATGTGTAAAGCTGTGTGTGTGTGTGTGTGTGTGTGTGTAAAGCTGTGGTCAGCCTGGAGCCTCCCTACATTTACTGTATGTGTGATGATTAGGAATCCTGCTCATCCACAGCATGAAAAGTATTTGCACATATGCGGCATTAAAGCGCTCCGACCCACCAGTAGAGTTTTAGGAGCCTCCAGCGTGAATCCAGGCAGCAGAAACTGCTATTTTAACACAAATCAAATCTCCTTGATCTGTGAAAAGTGCAGCCAGAGGATTCCATAAAAAGTTATGGTGTTTGCTGTTGGAAAAGTCTGAGAGCCGTCGGTCGAGCACATAAAGCCTGTGATTAATCTCAGTGAAAGACTCGTCAGTGCTGACAGAAACACTGCTTATTATTTAACATGAAATATCATTATTACTGAACTGGCTTTCTTCATCCTGTTTTATCCTCGAAATTAAAATGTTTCCTGAAAGCATCACTGTCAGTTTATTTAACTCTGGAAAGAAGAAATAACAAATTCTCATTTTTACAATTGGAAAGTTGGTTCATAAGGAATTTTAACGCACCCTTGCTTCATTGAATAAACTCAGGAGTTTAGTAACTTTGTCAATCTTCTGTTCTTGTATTGATACATTTTGGCATTTGACCTGGTAAAAATCATACAGCCTCACTGTAATGATTAAATAAAAGTAATACAAGCAGCACGAGTCTCCTCAGCTCAGAGACTGTGACTGTGTTGTCACATTGGTCTTCAGTAACGACGCCTCCTGCCGGCGTCTCTGTCTTCTTTGCAGAGTCGGCTCCAGCAGTGAGACGGAGAGCGAAGCCGGAGATCTGTTAGAGCAACAGTTTGAGGAGCTGAACAACAAACTGACCTCAGCCACCGACCCCACGGGCTACCTCCGCATGGTGTCCAGAAATAACCTCTTCAACAGGTCTGATTTGGGTTTTTGGATGTGACAGTAGCCTGGATGGTGATGTTGGTTTTAAGTGCTTTCAGACAGGTCAGATGTGTGTTTTATATCTGTCAGGCGTGTTTCTCTTACAGAAGCTGTCAGAGCATGACGAGCCTGTACAGCGCCACAGTGTCTCCAGTGAAGGACAGCTCATCGTCTCCTCTGTGTCGACCGAGCAACATGAGCAAACCTCCTCTACGAGCCCTTTATGACCTACTCATAGCTCCGATGGAAGGGGTTCGTATCTGTTCAGCAAACTGCATATTTTCATTTCCCTTTTTGAGCTTTTTTAAGTGGAGTCTGTCTTGTTTCCTGTGCAGGGCCTGATGCACAGCAGTGGACCTGTGGGCCGACACCGGCAGCTCGTGTTGGTGCTGGAGGGAGAATTGTACCTGATCCCCTTTGCCTTGCTCAAAGGCAGCTCCTCTAATGAATACCTCTATGAGAGGTTCAGTCTCATTTCTGTACCTTCTTTAGGCAGCCTGAACGCCACAGTCAAGGTAGGCTGATCATATTTTAATCTTTATCTTAAACACTGTATTTGTCCCATTAGATTTTAATCATATATGTGAATTGATGTTCAACCCGCAGCCTCATCCTCGTCGCGGCGGTCCCTTACTGTGCTCAGATGGAGGTTC
This sequence comes from Holacanthus passer, assembly GCA_025331565.1. Classification (NCBI taxonomy): domain Eukaryota; kingdom Metazoa; phylum Chordata; class Actinopteri; family Pomacanthidae; genus Holacanthus; species Holacanthus passer. The sequence continues at coordinate 1,812,120 of JAFREQ010000046.1, read as the reverse complement.
AGTGGCTGCAGTGGTCGGGGCCCCTCGCCTGCCCCCCTCTGTGATGGACCGCTGTCTGTGGGGCCCTTTACCTTCAGCCCAGGATGAAGCTCTTTGGCTGGGGGAGCAGCTCGGGTGTCATCCCCTAACCGGAGCCAACGCCACAAAGGAGCGTGTTTTAGCCGCCCTGAGTCAGGCGGAGTGCGTTCACTTTGCCACTCATATATCCTGGAAACTCGCCGCTTTGATCCTCGCCCCCAGCCAAGAGCACGGTGGAGGCGAGGGGGCGGGAGGCCGACAGAGGGAGAAGTCACCGTGTGGAGTGTCGAGCTCAGCAGAGACTGCAGGTCTGGACGGAGCCATCAGGGGTTCGATTATGAGTCAGAGCAGCCCGGAGAGGCTCAGAGCGCCGGATGAAACAAGCGAGGACGGAGAAAGTGTGTGTGACGTGCAGAGTGTGTGCGACAGTCCACCGCTTCACGACTTCCTCCTCACTGCTGCCGATATCCTGGACCTGTGCTTGACCGTCAAACTGGTGGTTCTGAGGTAAAACCTTTCACAGATTTAACGTTTTACAGACCCGTTTGTTCTGATGGATCCACCTGACCTCTTGCTCCCGGTCGCCTCAGGTTGTACCCGGAGTCCGGCAGCAGGGTGACCGCGGACGGGGTGGTGGGTCTGACCCGAGCCTTCCTGGCCGCAGGGGTCCAGTGTGTGTGCGTCTCTCTGTGGCCTGTTCCCGTCGCTGCCTCCAAGCTGTTCACACACACCTTCTACACGGCTCTTCTCAACGGGACCAAGGCCAGCGCAGCTCTGACGGAGGCCATGAAGACACTGCAGAGCAGCAAGCACTTCTCACACCCCTCCAACTGGGCCGGTGAGCAGAGCCGGGACAGAAACACTCAAGGACCGCTTACTGGCTTTCAACCATATCTCACAGTCTTCATCAGCTGATGTTCAGTTGTTTCAGTTTTCAGCATGTGAAGAGTGGGACTGAGCTGATTAAGACCCTGAGATGCTGTTGAAAGCTCTGGATAAAGCTAATAAGTGGACCTTTATAAAGTGTTTTATCTTGTCATTATTATTTCCCAAACTTTTACACTCAAACTGAGCTGAACAGTTATTTTATTGACTTTTATTTTGTTCATTTTCAGCGACAGAAATCTAATTTGTCATCAGTTATTAATGTTCCAACAGCAACACGGCTCAGTGTGTGTTTTTCTTCAGGCTACATGCTGATTGGCAGCGATGTGAAGCTGAACAGCCCCATGTCGCTGGTTGGTCAAGCCCTGGCAGAGATCCTGCAGTACCCAGAGAGGGCGAGGGACGCCCTCAGAGTGCTGTTACACCTGGTGAGACACCGTCACACCTCTGACGATACAACACTGTCACTAATGACACCATTATTAATTTAACACATTTTTTATAAATATATATATGTGTGTGTTTTGGACAAAGACATCAACTTGGGCTCAAAATTTGTGATGGATCAAATATATCCATCCGTCATCACTATCATGACGCATGACTTTCCTCCATTTACTGAAAAAGAATTAAAGATGGGAAAAAAAACAACTCAGCTGTCACAAAGATCAAACACAAATTTGGTAGAAAAGAGCTCAGCCCATAAAAATCCCCAAAATGTCCCAAAGGGCAGCTCAAGGTGCATCTTTCCAGCCCAGAGAATCTCACAGAGATGAACTACTATAGTTTGAGCTGCGTCTCTTTTTTCCTCCGCAGGTTGAGAAGTCTTTGCAGCGTATTCAGAGCGGTCAGTGTAACCCCATGTACACGTCGCAGCAAAGCGTCGAGAACAAGGTCTGTGTGTGTCAAACATCAACCTCTGTGCCTCTCTGTGTCTTTTACTTAAGTAAAAGTAGTAATAGCAAAGTGTAGAAATACTTTAATTCGTCTCCTCTGTGTAATTAAGTGCTTGGGTAAATGTACTTTGTTACTTTGCACCTCCTCGGCTCACGTCCACGTGTCCTCCGTCAGGTGGGCGGGGTGCCCGGCTGGCAGGCCCTCCTGTCTGCCGTGGGTTTCCGGCTGGACTTCTCTGGTAGCGGTGCTGGACTTCCTGCTGCGGTTTTCTTCCCCACCTCGGACCCCGGGGATCGGCTGCAGCAGTGCAGCACCACACTTCAGTCTCTGCTCGGTACCACGGCTCTTAATTATTCAAAATGTCTCTCATGTCAATCGCACTGATGGAATAATAACCTGGTTAGTGCCGCCAGGATCCAAACACAAGAATAGTCTGCGCACAAAACTGAAATTACATTTAACTTGTATTAATTTTACATCAGCTGGAGAATTAAAAAAATCTGATTATATTAGTGGCAACAAAAAAAAAGCAAATCAATTTCATGATGATGATATTAAATCTCTACTCGAAGGTCTAATTAAGCTTCTGCACGTCCTCAGGTCTGACTCCTCCAGCTCTGCAGGCTCTCTGTAAACTGGTCACAACATCTGAGGCCGGAGAGCAGCTCATTCATAAGGTACTGTTGTATAGTGGTGTCACAGTTCTTTGTGCCCGTGGTGGAAGAAGTACTCAGGTCCTTTAAATACCAGTTATAGTACAGCAATGTAACTGTACTCACACATCAGGAGTAAAGGTCATGCATTCAGTGTAAAAATTAGTGGAGTAGTATGATTAAAATATACTTAAGATTAATACAAGTGCCTCAAATTTCTACGTGGTACTTGACTAAATTCCACCACTGGTTCATGTCGACATGTCGACATCTGAGCGATGCATGTTGTGTGTTGTTGCCGTTCCTTCCTGAAGTGCACATCTGACATGGACTTGCTCTGTTCTGCTCTCATCTTCACCCTGCTCTTGATTGTTTGCATCACACGGTTGCTTTATTACAATTTACACGACACCTGAGCTGCTCCATGCATGAGGGTATCACCAGGTATCACCAGGTATCATCAGGTATCATCAACATGAGCAGGGCATCATTCATGCATGGCTGAGTGTGCAGTGACTCCAACCCGACAGTAACGCAGAAATAAACGCTAAAGTTCTGTCTCCTCTTCTCTCATACCCACCTCACAAAGGCGGTTAAAAGCATGGTGGGAATGGTAAGTGTTTCGTGATGACGTTGACTGGTCAAAGCAGGCACACAAAGATTAGGACACTAAGTTGTTGTATCTAATCCAAAAGTTTTATTTGAAAGATCTTTGTGACGTGGGTGAAACATCCATCTCACTCTGATGAGAATCGTTTTGCTTTAATCAGATTTGCTCCCATGTATCACAGCCGTTCTCTCTCTTTCCTCCAAAGCTTCACCAAGTGCTGGTGCAGCTGCAGTCAGGAGACAAAGACCAAGACTTCTCTCTGGCTCCCATTCAAGTGTCCATCAGTGTGCAGCTCTGGAGGCTTCCAGGCTGCCACGAGTTCCTGGCTGCGCTCGGTGAGTCATCAATGGAAGAAACCTGACTTTTATTTTGAGATGAAGCTAATTGCTTCAAACAGCTCAGACTAGATAACACTACATGTACAGATGCCAGAGTCATAATGAGACAAAAAGCTTGTTGTTGCTTTGGGTAAGAGAAGTGATAAAAAAGTACTTAGTGACATTGCTCCCCTGTCTCTCTCAGGTTTTGATCTTTGTGAGGTGGGTCAGGAGGAGGTCGTGCTGAAGACGGGAAAGCAGGCCAGCAGGCGCATCATGCATTTCGCCCTTCAGTCTCTTCTGGCTCTCTTTGGTGAGAATAATGCAGAACTTTGGACTTTTTATTCAGAACTAAATCCTTCTAAATATTTTTCACTGTTTCAACCTGATACTTGAAGTCGCTCCCTCTCTTTTTTTAGACTCCACAGAGCTTCCCAAGCGGCTGAGCATGGACAGTTCGTCCTCCCTGGAGTCTCTGTCGTCCTCCCAGTCGGCCTCCCAGCCGCACTCCTTACCCCTCTCCTTTAGCTCCTACCCTCCTCAGCCCTCCTTCTTACCCCCGGTCTGCCCCGACAACCTCTCCTGCGACGCCATCTCCGTCTACAGCCTCAGCTCCCTTGCCTCCTCCCTCAGTTTCCTGTCCCGACCTGAGCCCGCAGGAAGTGACATCATCAGCCAGCGCTCACATCAGCAGGAGCTAGAGAGACCTCGAGGGGGAGGGGGCCTCTATGTGTCGCAGCGCCATTCAGGCGGCCTGCAGAGAGGTCGACTGACCAATCATGGAGGAGTGTTATCGGGAGAAGGGGAGGAAGAGGAGTATGAGGGATACTCCATTATAAGCAGTGAGCCGCTGGGACGAGGGAGGAGGGAATGCGACACCCTGCCACTACCTGCAGGTCACAGACAAGCCAGAGGAGGAGCTGGGAGAGGGGCCGCCGGGGCTCATGGGTACCCTGTGACAGTTTCCTCCAAGGGAAGCATCAGCACGCCCACGTCTCCGATTAAAGCTCCACCGCTGCCCCTGAAAGTTCCCACCAGCCCCAAAGCCAAGCAGGAAATGTAAGTTCAGTGTCGGAAGTAAAGAGACTCCCTGACTTTTCCTCTAGCGCCACCAGCAGGTTGATTTATGTGTTTTTCAGTGAAATGTCTGTTGAAAGGAATCTAAATTTTTTTCTCTCATGCAACATCACAAGCAGAACAGAGTTAAGCTGTTTGACATGTTACTCCCACAATTTTCACTCTTCATCATTTTTCATCAAAATGTACAAAGATTCATCCTCTTTCATGCAACCTGATTCCAAAGAAGCTAGGACTCTGTGTAAAACATAAATAAAACTGTTTCTCTTGAAAGCCCAAGACAAAATTCTCCTAAGGGAGACAATAAAGGCTCATTTAAATCTAATCTAAATTGGAAACTGTACAGGTCTTTTATTTGGATAAAGAAATAACTCTACACGTTATAGCCTTTATTGTCTGAGTTCATTTGAACTCCTGTTCCAACTGTAGATCCGTTCATTTTCATTTAACTAGGAATTAATTTTTTCATTTTTTTCCCAGCTCATCTCCTCAGAGGACTGGGAAAGGGAAGGTCAGCAGCTCTGAGTCAGACCAGTCGAGCACCGAGACAGACAGCACGGTCAAGTCCCAGGAGGAGAGGACGATGCCTGCGGGACAGCTGGACCCTCAGGAACTGGCCCAGAAGATTCTGGAGGAGACCCAGAGCCACATGCAAGCAGTGGAGAGCCTGCAGAAAGCAAACATTAGAGGGAGGACGCTGAGGGGGACTGAGGGGAGAGAGGAGGCACAGGCCAGGCAGACGTCTCTGTCCACTCCCACAACCCCGACTTTGAGTCCCACTGGAGGTGCACGAGGGTTTCAGCCCTCGGAGACCAGTGCGTTCAGCCGACCACCCAGCAGAGCCAGTCTCAAGGCTTCCTCCTCTCCTCTTTCCCTCTCGACTCATCTCTCACCCCTCTCCACCTCTGTTTCAACACCTCCACCAGTCCGGCCTAAACCTCCGTCCCGCTCCTCATCGCTGCAGAAAATCAGCTCCGGCTACAACAGCCCAGCTCACTCCTCCCCTTCTTTATCTCTCTCGGTCAAAGAGCAGTGTTCACCTTTGACCACGAGTTCCCCAGATGTGCATTCCCAGGCTCAGCTCAAACTGAAATACCCTACCTCACCTTACACCACCCACATCTCACCCTCCCACTCTCCTGCCGACAGCGCCCCGTCGCCGGCTCTTTCCTATTCCTCCACCGGGTCTGTTTCAGCCTCCTCCAGCCCTGCGAACACCCCCGAACTCAACCAGTCCAAACAGGATAATAAAGTCCAGGCAATTCATAACTTAAAAACCTTCTGGGCCAACGCCAGCCAGAAACACGAGGTGCCCTGCCCTGCCAGCTTACTCCGAGGTGGGAATAAAAAAATGAGTACAGTTCAGAAAGATGTTTTGGGTTTGCTCAATCTCTCACCTCGACACGAGTCCCTCAGCAAAAACCTAGAAGGAGCTGAGGAGCATCACACAGGCGACAGACCAAATGGTCACCAAAAACTGGAGGCCAAACCACCTCCACCTCCATCTTCTAACCCTCAGACAAACTCTAAAGGAGGCATCAAACTTCCCTCTGGGAATGGCTACAAGTTTCTCTCACCTGGACACTTTTTTCCATCATCTAAATGTTGAGAGTGGGGATATTTGCCAGAGGCCCAGTCTCCTGTTCCATTTTTGGTGTTTGTACTATGACAGAAGCTGTCCGTTTGTCAGCCACATTTTTAGCAATACCTGCTGAAGACAAGTATAAAAAGTGCTGTTTCATACTGACAGTGATTTTACATGTCGTTACTTTTTTTGTGAAGGGATGTTAATGTGTTGAATGTGATGACTGTGCCTTTTCTGGAGAGACCAGGAAGGACAAAATGACTCCAAGACAAGTTTTGAGTCTCTGGCTTTAATTGTGTTTTCATGACTGACTAGAGAGCACGTGTCTCGATGCCTCTGTGTACTGTACTGACAGTCTGTCGACTGAATGCCTGAGAACAGCAGAACTTTTTATGTCAACCTAAATGCTCGCTATATTTGTGTAAGTTGACCTGAATTTCAACTTGTTTTATTGTGTAATTATTATTGTTAAATGTCATTATCAATGCTTATTGTTGTCTTTTATTTTGTAAAATAAACTGTGTTTTCCAGTCATTATTATACATTTTATAAAAACAGTTAAACCGAGGAAGAAGTAAAGAAAACATTTTGATATTTTTTATGGAGATTTGGTTTGATGTGTGACTGTTTTGCAGTTTGTGCCAGACTCCGACTTAGAAACAAGAAGTTGACTAATAAAAATATTCCTTTGCTTGTCTTGCTTTCGTAACACAAATCAATTCTGAAGTAATAAAAATCTGCGAGTTTTTTCACTTATAATAAACACGAGACAGTAATTAAGATGAGATTGTAGAAGCGGTAATGTTAATCCTTCATAAACTCACTCGATTCCAGTGGTGGAATGAAATGAAGCACTAACATTGAACTCAACAGTATATGAACAGTTGAAACTAGCTGCACCTCGTCCAGCCACAACATTTAACTTCTGCTTCTAAGGGCCTTCTGTATAATGTACTTTTGCATTCATACTTCAATAACATTGAAGTCGCTAATACTTTTTTTCTGAGGCCTAAGTAGAATTTTAAGTACAGTAATAATATATGTAATAGTATTTTTATAATGTGGTGTGGCTGCTTTTCCTTAAGTAAATGACCTAATTATCACTGTAATAATCTCACCACAATAGAACTGTACAGATATTTATACTGTAGAGCCTTTATGATGCTTGAAAGTCTGATAACACATCATACTTAATGGTGCTTTTTTAATTCCCCATATAAACCATAGTATATTAGTATTTCCTGTAGGACTTGTGAGCCGTGGGAGGATCCATAAAATAGACTCATTATACTCTAAACAGTATTTTTGTTCAGGGTTATTGTCCAAGTCTTCTGTGGATGTTTCACCAGTTTTTTAAATTTATTTATATACTTTCTGAAACTTTTCTTATTCTTTCACTCATTCTGCTTTACTCACAGCATTTATATCATATCATAGTTTTTAAATGTACAGTATTACTGCACTTATGTAAATATGGAGGTATATTAAGTGATTTGGCAGCTCTTTTTCCATATTTGTAAAATTATTTAATGAAATCATTTAAACATCAGAGCTCTGAAATTTAGGAAAGATAATACTTATTTATGATCATTTATTAATTAACTATATTTATTTATATAGAATTTGTCTGATAGTATAATCATTTAATCAATCACATCACTTGGAGAGACAGGATTGCAGTCAAAGTAAGCAACAGTGTCTTTATTAATTATCTTCGAATATTCCTCTAAATATTTCCGAAACATCAGATTTTATTCATAATTATCTAATATGTCTTAATAATGACTTTTCTTCTTTCTTGTAAAATGTTTATTATCATGTCATTGATATATATCGCACTGTTTAAATTAATATATGTTTGAATATATATTTAAAATAGTATATGAGACAGAAAAAAAGAAGAATTTTGTGTATTTTTCAGATAATCAGTTTTTTTTTTTTTTTTAGGGCGGAACGAACTTGTTGATAATTCTGTCTGCTGTGGAGCCGCAGTGCGCAGGCGCAGCCCGGGTGACGAAGATGGTGCTCATCAAGGAATAGTGAGTATGAAGAGTCTTTAAATATAATCATCCAGAGGAGAATATTCATCTATCTGAGAGATTGTTACTGCAGACTAAACATGTGTGCACCGACCAGCGCTGTCGGTCGCTGGGTTTTCTGCTCCCGTGGCCCGTTAAAAGGCAGCTTTGAGCCGGGGGGATCAGGACGTGGACAACCGGACACACCGGTCTTTTTTAGGCGTAGCTAGCGCGAAGCTAACGGCGGCTACTGAGTTGTAGCGGATAATTAGCTTCTTAATGAAAATGAGTTACATAAAAAGGCTGCACACACAAACAACAAGCACGTTCAGTTAGTTAGCACGACTCTGATATGTGAATATACCACCAACATGGAGGCAGCTAGCGCGTTAGCAGCGTGTTATATCGCTAAAGTGCCGTAATGTTAAGCTTTCGGTCCCGTGAGTGACAGATTAAGGCTCCTTCTCCGTCGGATTTACCATCGATGCTAACCGGCTAAGCTAGCTGTAGCAGCCGGCTAGCTGCTAGCGTGACAATTTTCTGTTCATCTGCGAGGCACACACCCAACATGAGCTAACTGCTAACTTATAGCTGGTTTATTCGACACAAACTCAGTGTTATAACAAAGGGATAATCCTCCAGAATCAGCCCATAACACGTAGCAGCTGTAGCCTTCAAGCTAGCTGGAGGCTGTGGAACTAGTTTGCTGTCACTTTGTTGACGCTAGCATTACAGAGTTAGCCCCTTTTAACAGGGCGGCTAACGTTAACGCAAGAGTCAAGCTGCCTCTTTAACACAGTTAATCATCAGGATGCTGCATTAATGTGTTTTAATGGAACTGGACGTTCTTGTGCACTTTTTTTCTCAGCAAATTGAGCTTTTACTTTGTCAAATCGTGTCCAGATAACGGTACCTGTTGTAGCCGTGGTCATGTTAAGCTAGCTCACTGTTACCCAGCTCCTGTGTGTTCAGAGCTGACTGACTCATAGCAGGAACAATCTGCTCAACGCTCTGTGCTTTTCTCTAACAGCAGATGGATGAAGCACAGTTTTGGTCTGAGTTTTAATCTGAGATGTTATCAAGTCCACAGTGTTTATTCTGCTTCATTAGACATATGTGTCTGCAAAAATATGAAGCTACCTGTAACAGACACTGTGTGTTTGTGCAGGTGAGGTATCTGTCCATAACCATGTAATAACAATAATGATTATAATAACTATTTGTACAACACTTTTATTCACATGGTGACAAAGTGTTTTACAAAATTACATGCAAGACAGTGACACAGCTATTGGATATATTATGTAAAATAATAATGAAAATAAATCATATTGGCTAGAAGATACAAGATTATACAAATCAGCTGAAAGACAGTTTAAAATGGATATTTGACTGAGCTGATGTCATCATTTTCCCACAATCTGCTCTTTAATATAATAAGTAATATATAAACTATCTCATGATATTATCAATAATCAAACAGATGTTCCTGTCAGATCTTGTCCTTACATGTTCCACTCATCAAATATCAGGCAGTTTTGAATATTATAGCTCATTAGTAAAGATCATCTTATAGCAGACATCTTGTTTAAAATGAACTTATCATAGACAGAAGATAATAATGTAAATGGAAAACATGTTGATCAGTTTTCCTAACCAGAAACAGGACCTGGGCCTAGGGCAAAATGTGCTGGCCTATATCTTGAAGAGAAAAGTCCATTCGCCATTAGCGTAGCTGATTCATTTTCTTGCTGCACACATGTGGAACTGTGTGCAGCAAGAGAGAGCATGTGGGAGAGAGCTGTCATACCACCATGGTTCTCTGTGTGGTTGTTAGTAATGGTGCCTCAGTAGGATTTTGTTGGCCATGTCTATAAACTGTCTTGGCGTTTACATCTTGCCCAGAGTTTCCTCACACATGACAACACTACGATACGAGAAGCCGTGCAGTAAATACCAGCTTGAGAAAATTAATGTTTGCTTTTGTTTACTGCCAAATGTTCATTCAACTTTGTGGTCATTTTTGATCCTGTTTAGTAGAGGTGGGCATAATGGCCAAACTCTTCTGTCACGCCATATATAATTTTATATCACGATACAGTAATTGTTCTAAAAGTAATAAAAGTAATTACATGGTTTAAAATAACCATACTGTGCCAGATTTTCTAAATCTTATATCTAATATTGTCCAAACTACAGTTTAGTGATTACTTGTGTTATTATGAAGATTCATATTCTAACACTCATTTGTTTTACATGCTGTAAATACAGCCATTTTGGACATGTCAACCTGCTTAACCTACTTACTTGTACTGTGAAATTCACCACTTACATAATGATGTAAGGGACAGTTATCACTGTTGTGAAACTCAGCTTTGGTTATGATTAACAGAGAAACGTCATGCTATACATACACACATACATTAAGCGTGCAAGTAATGATATGTTTGTAAAGAAATAATCCCCCTGCTAGTTTTTGATTAAATTAGTGTGGCAACTAACAATTATTTTCATTATCCGTTTGTCTTTCTCAGTTAATTTGTTGGGTCTGTAAAAAGTCAGAAAAATGTCCATTATAATTTTCGAAAAGCCTTAGATGACTTATTGAAATGTCTTGTTTTGTCTGACCAACAGTCCAGATTCCAAAGATTCAGATTAACATCATTTATGGCCCCAAAATCAGCAAATCAACTCAATATTCAAACTTTTAGAAAGGCTGACTCGTCACTGTGTCTAAGCATCACAGTACCTGTTCAGCAGGTGTCTGTGATGTCTCAAAGACACACAGAGGCCTGGATGCACTGGATCTTGCATAACCACAGGTAACCTGGACTACAAGACCACTCGAACTGTGACTAGTCAGCCTTTGTCAATTCGTTCACACGGTTTTGCCCTGTATAATCCAGCAAAGCTATTTCTACTGCAGACGTCTCTCTGCTGCCACCGTTGCAGCTCTGTGTGAATGTAAACACAGTTCATTTGGGTTTACAATGAATGCATGAGACTGAATACTAAGGCTGCAAATTGCCAGTAATTTTCTGTCACTGGCCACATATATTATTCATGTTCTTCCTTGATGAAGGTTTAAGCAGTTGGCAATGGGCCTTTTTCTTAGCACAACACGATCAATTTCTTAACTGAGAATAATCAATAACTGATGAATCATTAACATACCTGGTTGTACGCTGAAGAGAACTTGATCCTTTCTGGTGTCATTTCAGTAATTGGGGGCTTAAGCTTATTGCATTTGTCACTGAAAATTATAGTGAATATCACAGGACAAAGATGGAAGCAAGTGTATCACTGGTGTTTTCACTGATCAATTTCTTACGTTGGCTGAACCCTAATCTAAGATAGTCAGGGAAATTAACAGGTGTGTCTCGACTTCAGAATGAAAGCTCTTAGCTCCTCATGTCAGTGGATTAAAACCTCTCTGGTGTAAGACTGTGCTTGATTGATCTACTTCATAATCTCATTCAGTGGATGCTTTTGTACATAGCGCCAACTTGCTAATTTGTCTCTGATACAAAAGCCAAAACCACAAACCCTCCCTTTGTTTTTCCAGTTGTGTTACATCAGGGCTCCTCAACTACATTTGTCTAAGGGCCAAAAATTTTTCTAAGCAGATTTTTTAGGCCAAATTAACCTATTGCCAGTCTCTCAAAATGTTGACTCACCGGCCAAGGGGACTGGTAGATGGAAAAAAATCCACATTCTACTGAAGTATGTGCTATTTAATCTACTTAAGGATCAACATACAAGAAAATTTGAAGGTTTGCAAACCTATCAGACGCTTAATCATTTTAATTCACTTCAACCTCCTCATCAAACTCGACAGCAAGTGATAGTTTAGCAATAAGCTGATGTCAGCAAAGAAAACGTTGTGTTAAATTAGTTTAAATATGCACTGCTTTGGCTCTGATGTAGTCACCTCTCTCTGTCTGTAGTCACCACGCTGTCGTCCCACCCACAGCTCTGACTGCTTACACGTCATGAGTGAAAGCCTATCAACACTGAAGGCTACTGTGCCACAGACAGACAGGCTGCTCCACTGAGCGAGCGGAGCTGCGTGTGGAAGAGAAGGAAGCAGATATTGCAGACATTGCAATAAACATCACAATTTAATGATCTATTTCTATGATGAGCAGCAGACCCCAATCATTGCGCTTCAGAGTGAAACACAGCTCACATCTGTCTCTTCCATCTTTCACTGCAACATTGCATCTAGACTTAGGGAATTATTACTTTAAGAAATGATTTGTCTGACAAACAGTCCAAAACTGAAAGTTATTCAGTTTACAGAGGCATAAAAACTGAAAAGAACCCTGAAATTTAAGAAACTGGAAACGATGAATATCTGGTCTTTTTCACGGGAAAAATAACCCAATTAATCCAGTTAATCCAGTTAATCGGTTATCAAAATGGTTGATTCATTTTCTGTCGATAGATTGTTTCAGCTCTAAAGTTCTGTTACGAGTATGAGTCATTTAAAGTTCCCTTATACCCTCATGGTGATTTGTAGAACACATTTTCTCAGTTAAGACTTTTGCCTATAAATACATTGTATAATGGCTTTCAAGTTGTTTACATTAGACCCTTTGTTAAGGGACTTTGTGCCCTGAACTGAGGCTGTCAGGCTGCAGATTTTGCCCCCCAGCAAGCTTCATCAGTTAGTTTATGTTAGCTGGAATAAGGGTGGGGCGTCGAATCCGCCAGTCTGAGCAGGACTTGTCTGAAATGAACTGAGGAGGAAGAGGTGCTGGCTGAGAGGACAGAAACTGCCTTTACTGTGTGACTGTTTAGTGCAGTCTTTCATCCCATAGTTAAGCTGTAGTATCCATATATAAGCTGTGCATAATCAGGACTATTGTAAAGCTAATTACTTCATGTCATTGATTCAGGCATGTTGTGTTGGGGGTAAAAATGAACCTCTTTTACTTTCTTTTATCATCACATAACTGGATAATCTCCACAGTGGCCACCTAAATGATCAATTGTTGGTGCTTTATAATTGGGCTGCAACCATATGCTCTCTCCAAATGACACACTTTTGGGCACCACAGCAGAGTTTTAACATTCAGACTGGGAGGCAGATTTTCCTCTTTTAGCTCAGGGCCACTTCATTTTTTCCCCAAAGATGGTCAGAGTAAAGTTTACCCACAACTTCATGCTTTTCTATTTCTGTCAGGTCACTCTGTGCCCGTTGTGCATTCAGTGATTGTGATGTTTGTATTTTAGAGCTCAAGGGTTTGTAGTAATATTAAGACAAACAAGGATTGTCTTTGTAAAATCACAGGAATGTTTCACAGTTTCTTTGAGTGTAAAAAAGTGACCAATATTTTTGCCCAGGCTCGATGAGGGACTGTTTGAAATTTTCTTCTTACCCCTCTGTTTACACACAAATGTGTCTAACTTGTTGTTTCTCCCTCTGTTTCCTGCCCCACCTCTCCCTTGTTTCCCCTCTCTCAGCCGTGTAGTGTTGCCAGTCTCTGTGGAAGAGGTGAGTATCATTCCCTCCACCCTCTTTGATAACACATGACAAATTAATTTGAGCCAGTATTCTTTGAATCCAGTCATCCTAAGTGTTGTTAATGCGATATATATTATAGCTACAGCATGTTGGAATTGTGAATTTTCTCCAGGACACAGAAAGCTTTCGTCTGGGACACATACGAAGACAAAATAGCCTTTGTTAGAGAGCGCTGGTGTTTGTGTGACAGACTGGTGGTGAACTGGACTGGAGTGTGAGCTCAGCCTTTAAAAACTACAATCTCTTTGTCATCTTACTCCTAATAGAAATCACATTTTTAGTGCTCAGTTTTTTGTGTAGTTGTAACCACCTACCCTCAAAAACAGACAACTTCTGGTTCAGTGAGCTCAGACCCCATTGTGATATCCAGTGACATCATACATTGGCCCTCTTTCACAGCCTTTTCTCGCTGGAGGGAAAACAACACTGTGGCTGCCAGTCAGAGCATTTAGCTTTTATGAGAATTAGTTGCGTTGATTGTTCTTAAGGAAAGGGTTTCCGTATATGACCAGAGCTTGCTAGGTTAGTATTCCTTTGTCACAATAATTGTATCAGCACTAGCATCTGGACAAAAGCTGTTAATATTCCATCAAAACTTGGGCTTAATTTGTACTTTAATTAGACTTCTGAGCCCACAGTTGATAAAAAGATCTTTTGAAGCCTTAATTTGAGTTTTCAGCTCCAGCTTGCTGCCATCTTAGTAGCTCCTTAAATACTGGATCAACAGAAAATTAAGCAGCAAAAACACCACAGTTGAGAGGCTAAGACTCTTGTCAATAAACACAGACCCCAACATTCCTCTCATAGAGCCTCACAAATCCCTCTCAATCATTACTTATGACCCACTACAAGTGTTTGGTAGTTGCCCTGCCCTCTGCCTCTCTCTTCTAATTTGCTGTGGGTTTCTGGGTGTCAGCCTTTGGACAGTGGGTGTGTAACCCCCAGCCAATGACAGCACCGGGTTTGAAGGCGGGAATTTAAAACTGTGCTAACCAGGTGTTGGATCTAAAGCGCACATCCAAGAGGAGGGGCCAACTTTGAATGTTGTGTTTACAACAAGCAACCAGCAAATCCGACTCATTCCACCTTTAAATACAGTCTAGGAAACTGCATCCTTGAAGCACCTGCCTTTGCTTCAGGGAATTCCTCAGTCTTGCCTATTCTAGCAAATAATCACAGCATTTGTCTCTGTAGTTTAAGGCTCCATATTCAGTCTGTGTCTTCTTTCTTTTCCCATTTCTCACAGTATCAAGTAGGGCAGCTGTACTCTGTGGCTGAGGCCAGCAAGAATGAGACAGGAGGAGGAGAAGGCATCGAGGTGCTCAAGAATGAACCTTATGAAAAGGATGGGGAGAAGGGACAATACACGCATAAAATATACCATCTAAAGAGGCAAGTCTGTGAAATCCACTTGGCTTTTAACAAAGAGAAAATGTTACTGTCTGACCTCATCTGTGGAAAATCATTAGATAATACTGAGTTTGCATTTTAATGTGTATCACAGTTTAATGTTCGTAGGGTGGACAAAACAAGGTTTGGACAGAGATCCTTCACTTACGCTCATGCATGTAGTGACAGCTGGGGTCAATACTGTTTGGCATAGTTTGTAAGCTTTAATTACAAAGTTGAACAGATCTAACATTCTAACAGATAGAAAAGGACGGGTGAACGTCTGCATCCATTCACAAAACTGATATTTAGAAATATTTATTAATTATTAATACCAGCTTCAGAACCAGACATTAATGGCAGCGTTACAACCTTTGGCTAACTCCCCAAACCTGGAGCGCTGGCAACGGCAACATGATCTGACTTTTTGTCTCCATGTGGACGTGTTTGTTTGGATCACAGGAAACAGCCGGTTGCCAGCTGTTAAATCTGATGGTAAAATTGTATTGGCATCCGTCTGAGGGGAGACATTAGCTGTTTATGAATACTCTGCATGATTGTACAACGGCCAAAAGAAGCAGCCATTTTACTGAACCAGCTTTACCTCACAGGACAAACACAATTCCTGCGACATGTTCTCCATATTTCAAGATAATATCTCCATACACTCTGCCAAAAACATTCAGGAGTGTTTTCATGAAGTCAGACACCTTTCAGGACTTCACCAATGCCAAGATGGCTCACACTTGGGAGGAAAGTGCACTTGGTGCAAGTAGTTTCCTTCATCCCTCATAGAACTTGATGTTTTGCTCCTTAATCAAAGGTTTAATAACCCAACTACATACAGAATGTCTGTGCAGCAGCACAAGAACTGTCGCAGTTCTGAAGACAAAGGTTCATCCTACTTCTTGTCAGGTGTTTCCTATTATTTGTCCACCCTCTGTATATTGTGTGACTGGTTCTTTGATATTGCAGGAAATAGGTGTTGGACTTTTTCTGACAAGAGCTTTTTGGCTTTTGGGCCTGTGTCACCAACAACAACATGGACCAGTTTGTTACAATTAGAATCATTGAATTGATAGGTTTGAATTTGGCCCTGAATATTTTAAGTAGTTTTTAAACTTATTCGAGTGTTAGGCACAGTCTACTCCAGACCTATGTATGTTTTATTTCTCTTGAAAGGAACATGAACCTGATTGTCTGACTTGTTTTCCTCCTGATGCAGTAAAGTCCCTGGGTTTGTGAAGATGATTGCACCAGAGGGAGCATTAGTTTTTCACGAAAAGGCTTGGAACGCCTACCCATACTGTCGCACCAGTAAGTTCACACTGAGGAATAAATCAGTTCATACCTGGTGTCCTTTTACTACTGTGTGATGATAAAAACAAAAGGTCATAGTTGCGTGTAATCATGGCCTCACTGAAATGGATATTTTATTTATATATATATATATATATTATATTTATTTATATAGTCTATTTTTCTATGTTGTTTTCAAAGATACTGATGCTCATTTTTTCTCTTCTTTTTTTTCCTCCTCCCTCTGCAGTTGTGACGGTGAGTTTTTAAACTTATAAAGTCTTTCGAGGCCTGATCACACCAGAAAGTGACACAACAAAATTCATCTGTACACCTTTATGAGGTGCTTGGTTCATAAAGCTTGGTGATGTAGGGACTACTCGCAGGTCTGGTTGGTGAACTACTATAACTGGCAAGCTAACCACTGATGCAGGAGCCAGCCAGGAACATTCTCTCTGTACTGGGCAGTTTACTAACCCAGGCATTTTGTTCTCAGGATTGTGCATCGTTTCGTTCAATAAAGAGTTATTGAAGAAAGGAAAAAGCTCTCCAAGGATTTCTAACGGGACAGAAATCACCACATAATTTACTCAAGGGACATATTTGTATCATTGAGTCCTATCATGTAACTCCTGTGTTGTGGAGTGTGGAGCTGTGTGGAGCATTTCAAAACCCCACAGAGGAGGTTAAATAGAAGTGGATGCTGCAACACACAGCTAATAGGCTATGATAGCAAGATGACTTGCTTTTGGTCAACAGTGCAAGATTGCTAGTTCAACAAATTTGGATTTGATGTGAAAAGTTTATGCTGGTGTGATTGGGCCTTTGAGTTGAGATTTATGACCTCTGTAGCACACAGACAGATGTGAATGCATGCAGCAGACTTTCACCGATGTGTTACACAAATATTTGATTCCACTATTTGTCTTTTGATAAGTGATTTCACAGCCCAACATTGCTGTACGTTAACTGCAGGCTAACTCCTACTGTGAGGTTTAAAAATAGATCTGACCTGAGCAGTGCAGCATCTCCAGTGTTGTTTCAGTCTAAATGTCCGATTAGTTAATTGGATTTCTCTGTAGGGTTTAAGTACATCTCTCAGAATCCTCCATTCATGGTGTTCTCTGTAACGTTTGTGCTGGCTGAGATCAGCTGCACCTCATCATTCAGTTCAGCAGTAGTAGCTGATTTCTCTTTGTGAGCTAAAAAATGAGTCAGCCCCTTTTAAAACTAAAGTCCAAATGTTCATTATCGTCCCTGAAATCTGTGTGTTTTCTCCTGCTTTTCAGAATGAGTACATGAAGGACGACTTTATGATAAAGATCGAGACGTGGCACAAACCTGACATGGGAACAATAGAAAATGTAAGTAAACTGAAGCAGCAGAGGCCGATGTATCCTGACTCTTAGACCCCAGTATGAGTCCCCACACCCCCCACAACGTTGGATCCCACATTTCCCATAATGCCCATTTCCCATATTTTATAATGCAGGCTTTGTGTTATCAATTTGTCTCTGAGTCCAAGCAGTTATAACCCTGATGACATATCTTTGACATTACAATCTGGGATTCTTCTCCCAGATTTAACAGCTCTTTATAAGTAGAGAAAACACAACTTACACTCATGGGCCAAATATTTTGATGCACATGCAAGAGAAAAAGGTTCAAGTTGCAACACACCTCTGAGGTTTTGAATTTGAATCTCTTTTGATTTACATGCACTGATTTGAATAGGAAACAACATGCCCCTTGTTGCCTGTGTGCTCAGCTGATGTCTACTTGCTTGTTTGTCTCTTTTGTTACCAGGTCCATGACCTGGAAGAGCAGACGTGGAGGACTGTGGAGGTGGTTCCCATAGATATTGCAAACAAAGATGAAGTAGCCCCCGGGGTGAGTTTTACTACTTAAATACTGGCTGTCTTTAATGGCCTTTTCAAACCACTAAACAAAGATGGGAAAATATTTTGTGAGTGGATCAGTAGCTCACAGCCTGATGAGCAGGTGTTGGTAACTGATGCCTCTGATTTCCAGCAGGATGTCTCCACCCTGAGGAAGAGTGTGGTCATACAGGTCGACTTAAAGTAGAGGAGATGAGATAATCATCCATAAAGCCTCACTGAAGTTGTCCTGGAAGTCCACGTGAATATTAAGATGCAATGATCAAGTTAACAAAGGGAGAAATGTTGCACAGGGTGATCACAAGAGTCAACATTTTCTCTCTAATGGTGCTTTGACTCAGCTTTTTTTTTTCTTGTCGGGGCAATTATTATCATGACGACCTCGGCCTACATCAATAGTCTGTCTCCAGTGCTCTGTTTTTGACCAGCTTTGAACAAAGGTGAGCAATGGTTACAGTGCTGTTAGAAAAATATGTGTTTATAAATCATACACGTCAGAGAATAGTTCACTAGTTTTGTGTGTGTTTGTCAGTCACTCCTGGAAACGTGGCTTCCCAGCAGTTTGTCAGAGTAGCAGCCAGATACAGCAGTTATGGAGGAGAAATCAGCACTGCTTTAAAACAGAGCAGGGGCCTTCGTTGGTGGCGGTGTGTTGTTTTAGGCACCAGTGAGACGTAAAATTCAATCCAACAAGTCCAGTTTGAGGAACAGATCCGTGAATGTGAAGGTTTCTTAGATGCCAAAACACTGCACAGTGGTTTATAATATGCTGACACAGAACTTTACAACTACAGCAGCAATTACTTTGTCTCTATCTCACATTGATCTCAAGGAAAACAGTAGAAATACAGTGTTCATGTAATAGAGTAGAAGAGAGCAGCAAAGGTTCATTCAGATGAAACTTTCAATCAAATCAATCTTCAATTGTCAGTGATGGATATGATCATCATTTGGCTGCCTAATGCCGTGTCATTGCAGTGTCCGTTTGGTCGAGCTTGTGAATGTTTGTTGCATGTCTCCCCAAGTTTCCCGTACGCCTTTACTTTCTCTCAGGTCAAAAGTAATCCCTGCCCGGTTACTCAGACAGCTGTCTCTCCCTCGACTGACTAGAATGAACGTTGTCATCAGCTGATGTTTGTCCAATGACATTGAATCAGTGAGTGACTCTGATGCATCGCAGAGGCTTTGCAAAAAGTGTTTGTTCAGTCTTTGCAGCTGTGGGTCTAAAAATATGCCTGTATCCCAGTAAAATCCCCATTACTGCTGTCACACTGTCCCAGCAGCTGCTTCATTATTCACCGTGTGTGGAACAGCTCTACGCTTTGCATTATATATTCATATGTGTTTTATATGACACTATAATCTGTGTCTTTGCATTCAGCTTAGAAAGACACTTTTTTCTGATTCACAGTTGTCCACTGTTGAGGAGAATCCATTTGGACTGCGTTTATTAAGCTGAAGAAAAAAATCACCATGATGCCTTTTCAGTTCTTTCATAACATTTGATTTGAAGTCAAATAGAATTGATGGGGAACAGGATGCAGTCACAGCATTCAAACTCTCGTACTTGGTTAAATACCATGAGACCACTGATAAATTCAACTTTCAGCCATCTTTTAAAACCTCTTATTAGTCCATCGCCAGCTGTCAGTCAGTAATACCTAAACCCTCATGTTGGCCGGGGTTTAACATCTTACAGGAGGCATTAAGCCACTTTCATCCAGGAGGGTCACCGTTGTCTCAGTATTTCTTACACTCACACCTGTACTATAATGACTTAAGTGGATCAGTGTCGAGGCCCAGGCTTAATCTGAATGTCCATCTGCTCCAGGTATTCTGCACTCTTTCCCTACAGACCTGAGGGATTAAAACAGCACTGTGAGCCTTGAGCTTGGGGGTTGGGATTTTGAGGGGGGGGCTTCTGATTCTTCAGTACGGGAGTCTGAACGCTTGCTGGAAGGCTGAAGTCTGACTAAACTTCAGCATGAGTGAGTCAGCGGACTAGTCTAAACTTGTTCTCTGAAAGATGCACGTAGAGAAAATGGATTTAGTTCAACATGTTTGTTTGTCACACTGAGGACGCAAAAATACAGCACAAGTTACATTTTGTCCTGGGAAAACCACATGTCTCTGTAACTCTGTGCTTTTTGTTAGACAATCAAATGACCTGTTAAATGGTTTATTTATCTTTAAAAGTAGGAGGAGCTTCCCAATACTTAAAGCCCCCGTCACTGACAAATGTGGTTTTCTTCTTCTCGAGCTGTTTTCACATTCATCTGCTGAAGATAACAGAAACTTTCTCTGAGCTCACCTTAAACTCTCTCGTCTGTGCAAACATCATTTTGTGACACCACAACTGGTTTGAAGCCGGTCATGGGCCAATATGCAGCTTACACAAGTGTGCAATGGAAACTTGAACCTCCAGGGCACAAACACTGAGAATGGGTTTTAGAGTGAAGGAGGAGACATTTTGTGTCCAGCAGTTAAACTTTTGAAATACACAATGTTTGCATATCAATAGATTTAGCTTTTTTAATGAGGGAGAAGGAGCTGATGTGATTTAATGAATTACTATTATTATATCAGTTGTTTTTAAAATGCTTATATTGCTCTTCACTTACTTCTGCTGGTCATGTTTAACTTCCTACAGGCTCCATATATCCAGATGAAATGGCCACAGCCAGCTGTTCAGACACATCTTTAGTTTGTGATCTCTAACATGACTTTATGTCCTTACTTGACTCTTGTGAATTTGGTGCTGAGCACATTTGCTGGTGTCAACAAACAAGGAGCCAATAAGATGTTCACAGACTTCCACTTCTTGGCTCAGTGTGAACCAAAGCATGTGTGACTCGGGTTCAGTCTGTTTCTTGCAGGATCTTATTGTTTTGTTTCCATTTGCTGTCTTGTAGGACTACAAGCCAGAGGAAGATCCTGCTCTTTTCCACTCCACCAAGACAGGCAGAGGACCTTTAAGCCCTGAATGGAAGGTACCTGACAGAGCGGCCGAGAGCAGAGATGACAGCTGAGTCTCTCCTCTGTCACATCTGTGATGAGTGAACTGTGTTTTCTTTTGGATTCGTCCACAGAATGAGCTGAAGACCGACTGTCCTCACATGTGTGCGTACAAACTGGTCACTGTCAAGTTCAGATGGTGGGGTCTGCAGACCAAAGTGGAAAACTTCATCCACAGGGTAAAGCACAATATCTTTTACCATCAGATGATTTGCACAAGTATTTCTGCTTTATATAATGAAGAACTTGTATTGTGAATCAGATCAGTGAAGCAGACTTTGCCATTATTATATGTGCCAATGAAGTGGTGTTTCTGTTTTGGACAACAGAGGGAGACATTTTATTGTCTCTTAAAATTGGAGGGAGGGAAAATTAAACTGAGCAAAGCACAGTTCGGTTCAGGGAAGAGATGAGAGGGGGAGTTAACCAAGTGCAATGATTTAAAAAGAAAAAAGCCTTCATATTACTGTCATTGTTCTGTTGATGAAATATTATGGTGATAAATGGACTGAAGGCAAGAAACAAGAGTCCTGTATGTTGTCAGTCTCTAAACCACCTAGTGATTGTGCAGAATATTGGTTGTTCTGATTCCTTTCCGTCCTTCTGCAGCAAGAAAAGCGTATTTTCACCAACTTCCACCGCCAGCTGTTCTGCTGGATTGACAGATGGGTGGGTTTGACCATGGAGGACATCAGGCGGATGGAAGAAGAGACCCAAAAAGAGCTTGAGGAGG
Source organism: Holacanthus passer (assembly GCA_025331565.1). Taxonomy (NCBI): domain Eukaryota; kingdom Metazoa; phylum Chordata; class Actinopteri; family Pomacanthidae; genus Holacanthus; species Holacanthus passer. The sequence goes on along the minus strand of JAFREQ010000046.1, from coordinate 1,790,196 downwards.
TAAATAACTCACCTTATACTTACTTTAACTGGAGTATACTGTCTTCTTCCTGGTGGGAGGATTGAATGTTTGCTGGTTTACAGACAGAGGAAACTCTTTTGTCTTGAATGATGAATGTAAATGATTATTGTTCTGTTTTGACCAGACTGCTGGAGACGACACAACCGACTTAATCGACTTGATTTAACCCTTTTTACTGACTTTTTTACTGAATTTCACATTAGATGCGTCAGAAGGGAGATGTGCGAGGGACCTCTGCGACAGACGAGTAGAGGCCCGTCGCTGTAGGTCAAACTCTAGAGGCAGGCTGAGTAAGTCTCAACAAGGGAGAGGTGCTGGTGGCGCTGCATGGATCATTCTCCACCCTTTTCTTAATACTGCTGTCTGGCTGCTGTCTAACTTACCCGTTTGTTTTCAGATCTTTTGTGCTTGACATCTTTTAAGCCTTGTGTTTTCTCTCTCCATTCTAATCTTCCTCTGTTTCCATCTCATGGGCTCCGATCTTCAAATGTGGCTTAACTAATCCAGGCTAACATCCTGTTAGCCCGCGAACATGATCCTGCTGTCTCTCAGCCGGTGAACTTGCTTCTTTAAAGGCACTTAGACAATTGATATTTTTAATCTTAGATGAAGTAACAATGCACTCTTATTTTGAAACATGAGCGAAGAACCATGATCAGCACATGTATCATTGGCTGAATGCACCTGTGATTACAGTCACGAGTCGCTTGCTTGGCAATATGACGACAGAGACAGCTGATTTTACTGCGTCTGCACAGTAGTTCATTAAAACTGAGGAAGCACCTTTGACATATAATTATGTACCAGCTCTTTGGTCGTGTTGTACATTTCATACATTTTAGTGATTGAATGAATAACAAAAACAAAAATGTTTTGTATTCACTGGTCTGATGAGTAACAAACCTTTAGCTGAATTGATCTTCCTCAAACACCGTATTGATTATTTTATTCTATAGACTATATGATCCTGTACGGGTGCTTAACTCTTTATTTGACAATTTAAATTGTAATAATTGCACAAACCGATCTTGAGGATTTCTCAGTAATTGAGATGCTCTTATCCAAAATCATAATTTTATTACCATTTTCTAATGGTACCTTTTAAGGTAAGGAGGTTCAGGGGTTCAAAGAAGTAACTCAATTGTCTGTAAAATACTAGAAAATAGGAAAAATTGTCCACTTAGAAAACACGAGTTGACCAATTCAAACATTCTTGTTTTCTCTCACCAACAGTCCAATACAAAAGCCAGAGATCAAGCTAACTGTGTTTACCACAAATGAAGAAAGGGGCTGTATTCTGTTGTGTCTGAGTCATTTTCCTTCCGCCTGCTTTTCACCGACTCACGTTTCTCACATTTTAACGTTCTCTTACAGCTCGCTCACTCGTCTTGAACGCTTCACTCTGTGTTTTCAGTTTGTTTTCCTCCTCATGTTTTGCGATCGTGGGAATAAAGATAACAACCTTGCTGAAATGTTCTCCCTCCGAGTTTTCCTGCATGTGCATGGCTTATTCTGAACAGACTTAAACATCTCTGGGGTCTTTATGACCAAACTGAACCTCTCTCTCTTTCCTCCATCTCTCAGCTGCGTAGTAAAGGTCCGATTCGAGGCACCAGTGCTGCTCATGAGCAATGAGGCAAATCAACCAAACCCTGTCATGATGATGTCATCAGAGACACGTCCACCACGATGAGGAAGTGGCCCTGACGTCGCCTCTTCTCTTCCTGTCTCACATGATTCATTGGGGGGTTTGACAAGATTGGTTAACAGTACTGTACAGATCCTACCCCAATCACAAGCCTCCTGTTCACTCAGAAAACAAAAAAACATGGTTTTGCATACATATAAAAAGAAAAAAAAACTCTTTGCACAGAACGTAACTTGCCTGATATGTAATTGTTAGTTGATTATTACAATGGGCTTTGTTTTTATTCAGGTGTGTAAACCGTGACTCAGAAAGTCAAGCCTTTTAAATTAATTAGAATGTTTTTAGTAAACAGGCTCCCACAGAAATTGGTATAAGATTACTAGCAGGTATTGGACCATTTATCTCCCACCTTCCCTTGTATTATAACTGTCTGTCTCTACTTTAATCCTTGTCTCTCCCCTCAATATTGTCTATATTCTTGTCCTGAAATTTGTCTGGATCTCCTCCCCCCTGTCTCACTGTCCCCTCTGTCTGGCAGTTGTTTGGGAATACTGATGTTTTTTATTTTTATTTTCTTTTATGGTTTTTAATTTCGAGGCTCATCCACGCCTGTTAATGGTTCAAAGCAAATTTACTGCTCCTGCATGATAGATAATTCTCTGTTGTTTTCCCCCCACGCGTGTCCCACATTTCAACGTGCACAGCCGGCCTCCTCCCCCTCCGTCACAAGTGCATGTGGACAACAGCAACTCCTCACTAAACTGTCACTGCATGTGTATAGTCGCTGCAATGCAGCTTCGCTCAAGTGGATTGTTTGTGTTGATTAGCGAGAGGGTTAGCGCCCTCTAGGAGAGTCTGTACAATACACCTGTGTGTTAGTGTGTGCATTTGTGTGCTTGTTTGTGTTATCAACTGCCTTCGCTCTTAAAGGACTGTCACTCTTGGGACTGAGATGGATAACGTTCAGCTTAATGTCATCGAGGCTTCTGAGTGGTGTCGGCACACAGCGCTCTCTCAGTCCGGCCTGTCGAACTCGCCTCATGCTGTCGCTGCATGTCCTTTCTCCTTGGCTAGGGCTTTAACTGGAGAGCTCAGCCTCCACAGAAGCTTTTTTTTTTTTAAAACTAAAACAAATGAGGATGAGAGTCTGTGCGTTGCTGCGTGCATGAATCAAGGTAGTTTTTTATATCTTTCTCAAACTACCGCTTCCTCTCTCAACTGACAGAGCAAATGGGTCCAGGCAGACGTGTGATGTTCGTTGCAGTTGTGGATTGACAAGCAGTCTGGGTGTATAGTTTTTATTTTTTATTTTCACCATGTATAGTGATTTTTCAAAAGCTTTTCATCTACCTGAACTACAAGAAAGTATGAGTTGGTCAGTCTGAACTTTGCTTGACTGTTTCTAGTTATGGCTGAAATCACTTTGCAAAGGTTAAAAACTTTTGACTCAGCAGTTTAGATCAGTGTTGGATGATCTCGTAGGAGCCTTGATCTGAAAACAGGTGGCATCTTTATCCTGCTCTCTTTCCTACGTCACTATTTCTTTTCTGCATCGACTCCAGGTTGTAGCTGTTTATCACAGCCAACGCTCACTTTAGCCATCTTTATTTCGAGCGTCATGCAGATCCTGTCGGGCTTTAGCTAAAATATTTTGTGATGTTTTTATATTGTCATGACGTAGCTTAGTGCAGTTACACAGCTATGATTAAGACTTTGTTTGTTGGATCAGGTATGAGCGTGTAGGTTTTGTTGTAACCTATCTGTGTGTGATAAATGTTGGACAGGTTTAAAGAGAGTTATAAGTGTACTTTATAATAGGCCCATTATAGAAATGGACAAACTGTACATACAAACACTGACTTGAATGGAATATTCACAGCTACTAAGCACTGTCAGGTCTATCATTTCAATACTGTACTGCTAAAAGTAACTTTTAAGTAAGTTATGATGTTGTCGGAGCAGGTGATGTCAGCTCTGTGGACAGTGTGTGTGTGTGTAAAGTGGAGCAAACTGTCCACGTGTTGTGGTTAAACTGTACCTCATCCATGCTTATGAATGTACAGATAGGAGACAGATGTGTCAAACTATGCAGGATGTTTCTGAGCTGCAGCAACACTGACATGTTTCACACCTGTACAAGCATGACATGGAGCCATTATATCATCAACACATGAGGAGAGATTTACTAAAACATTTCTAGATTTGGATCTGCACGCTCAACACTTTTTTAATTATTATTCTTTACATTTTCATTTCTTTTTTTCTCGACTTTACGTTTGATCAGGACATCAGTGCTTTCGAGAAGCTCTTGAACTGCATCAGACAAGAAGGGAAATCCTTTGAAGGGACGGCTCCTCCTCAGAATCAAACTGGATTCAGCTCGACCTCAGATTACCGATGAGGAGTGAAAAGCCTGACTGAGTTTGACGATGACGGGAGTCGCCCTGTAGACTAGAATAGGCTGTGTGATGTACAGTTTTGTAGCATTACCAGTGATGCCAGCCAGGGTATGACTGTGAGGGGAGGGATAGAAACTTAGGGAACAGATGGAGTCCAAAATACTGTTTTCTTTCTTGTAATCACGAATAAGCACTTGCAAAATCTACTGTTTTTTTTTTTTTCTTTTATGTTTTCTTTTTGTTTGTTTTTGAAAGACAAAGATTCACAATGTATTCAATTTTCTCTTTTCTGATAAGGCAAAATTCAGGGGAATTAGTAGTGAATGTAATACAATTAGTTCCTTTTTTTCTTTTTCACAGCTTTCAAGCTGTGACAGAAGGTCTAGACAATGGAACATAACAGAATATCTAATAAATTTGAACAAATAAGAGAATCAATGTGCCGCTTCCTGTCTTTTCTGTGTGTCTCTCAGGAGTATTTTCTAACACTGTGCTTTTAATCTTTTCACCACACTGAATAATACATTAACAAAAAATACAAAAATGGATTGGAGCTCAAATAAGTTTTGGAAAAATGAAAAATAAGTGCCAAAGATGAAAGTACTTATTTTGCAGAATGGCCCATTTCAGAATGTTGTATTACTGAAATATTCATGTGTAAGAGTCATTAATGTTGCAGCTGGTAAATGGTGGACTCATTTGAACTATACACAAATATCTACAATACATTCTGACATAGTAATTGTATATTTTGTATTAATCTGAATCTGCAAAGTAACTACAGCTGTTAGATGATAGAGTGAAGTAAAAGTACAATATTTGCTTCCCAATTGCAGCAGAGTAAAAGTATAAAGTATCATAAAAAGTAAATACTCAAATATAGTACATGTACCTCAAAATTGTAATTATGCACTCTGCTTTGATAAATGTACTTTGTTATATTCCACCACTGCGTTCTGGCTTTTTCCACTGAGGAGGAAGGAGTTCATGTAGAAAGCAGGATTTCAAAGCAAAATTTCAACCAGGTAACTTTATGAGGGGGAAGAAAACATCAGATAGTGTTTTCTTCCTATCAGAGTATATTTACAGAGGATATTTAACAGGGCTGAGTGTTGTACATATTCATCAGAAAACATCAGGAAATATTGTACTTTTTACTTCACTACATTTATCGTACAGCTTTAGTTACTAGTTACTTTACAAATGAAGGTTTTTACACACAAAAAATATGTTTATAAAATATGAGGTTTTCTTCCCAACAGTTTATGCAAATACAGCTGAAACCATCAGTCGATTAATCAATTAGTTGATTGACAAAAATTCATTGAAGGCTATTTTCATAATGATTGAACTCATTTTTCCTGCAGATTTTCTGTTTTCCATTTGACTGATGTGACTGATTTGAATGTGTCTGTAATAGTTTGCAGGTTTGTTCTGTTGCTTGGAGCAAAGCAACATTGTGAAGGTGTCACTTTGGGCTCTGGATCATTGTGACCACATTTCTCACTGTTTTCAATAATCAATCGATCGATGGAGAAAAGAATCAGCAGATGAACCAGAATGAAAAGAATCATTAGTTTCAGTCCTGAACAAAATAGTTGAAAATGAGCTCCAACAGGAAAAATCCTGCTTTTACATGAATGAGTCATAATAATCTAATGAGAGAAGATAGAACAGTAGAACAGAGACAGTTCTAAACTCTGAGTACATTTTCCTGATTATACTCTCATACTTGTACTTGTAACAGAGTATTTCTACAGTGTAATATTAGTAGTTTTACCCCAGTAAATGACCTGAGTTCTTCCTCTGATTTTCCTGCATGTGTTTCAGTCCATGTTCACAGACAAACAATCCTTTAATGCTCCTAGAGGCGGCTCTCAGTGCGCATGCGCGAACATTTACCCAGCAGGTAAACTCCACCATGGCGGCGAGAGGCCATGTGCAGGATCCCAACGACAGGAGGCTCAGACCGATATACGGTGAGGAGTCACTGGGCAGGTTTACGCGTGTGTGTGTGTGTGTGTGTGGAGGTCGTCCCGGTGGTCTTCACCGGGGCATGTGAGCGGAGCCGACGGGCTGAGGCGGCGCGGCCCCTCCAGCTGCAGCCGCGGTCTCTGCTGCCTGCAGCGCCCAATGACAGTGCACCTTACCCGGTGTGCCGCCCGGCCGGGGCAGGACGCGACTCCCCGGGTGTCTGGGTGAAGCCGTGTGTCCCTGCTGTACCCGTGGGCCGTGTGGACGGGGTCTCAGAGCGGACTGATCCGGACTTTCTGTCGCCTGGTTTGGCTCAAAGTCGAAGTGCTTCTTTGCTAACGGGTCGCTATTTGACAGCTAGCTTGACTTGCTAAGTGTCAGCTAGCCAGTGTGTCCATGAACATGCTGCAAATGAATGCATGCTAGAGAGAAAAGCTTCATGTTTGAGCCTCTGGTTTGTCTCAGGTGAACAGGTGTTTCTGCTGTGATTAGCTGTCTGACTCTGTAGCCGCTTTAAAGCTCATTAAATGTCCCACAGTTAGCTTCCAGCTAGCATCAGCTTCATTATAGTGTGAGGACAATGCTTCAAGCTAACTCCTGCACAGGAGAGGCAGCTAGCTGCTAGTTAGCCTGTTAGCATGGAGCTGTGACAGCTAACGGACCTTTTAGAGCCGAGCTGAACATTGAGCTGCCAAATAACAGGATTAATTTAATGTGTGATTATATGTGAGAGTTTAACAGCTGTTTTCTACTTTCTTCCTCTTTCCTGTCAGCTCTGTATTGACTGAATGAGTGTTTCACAGACCTGAAGTGAGAATGAACAGGTTTTGTTTTAACAGCAGCAGGTTTCATCTGAGCAGCTGCAGTGACATGAAAGTGGAGTTTGAAAACCTGCAAGAAGTCAGTCAGTCTCTTCAGTGTCTGTCTGTCTTCTTCATCCATGTCTGGAGCTTCATGGCTGCTCAGTGTGGCCACGGGTCCTGAAGCTGTGATCCTTCAGGAGTCTGTACTCTGTCAGTGTTCCTCGTGTGTCTGTGGGCTTCGGTCCACTGTGGCTCCTGTGTGGTGACAGTTTGAACAGAGAGAATAGACATGACATAATCACAGTGCACCGTCTGGCTCAGTTAATTTGGGCTCCCAGCTGTCCTGAAGAGGCTGAGCTGAGGTGTGACTGCATGCACATACTTCAGCATTTACCAATCACTCAGTCACACATGAGCGGGTATTGTGTTGGCTTCAGCTGACAGTCATGTTCATCACACATTAATCTGATATTCTCACAATATATTGGCTGGAAAGTTGCAAAAGGTGTCTGTTACAATGATCTAACTCTCAAGTTATTGTCTTCAAATTGCTTGTTTTGTCTGGAAGGAAATCCTCACAATTGAAAATCTGGGCTATAAATGTTTGGTGTTTTTGCTTTAAAATGACTGAAGCTCTTTAGAATAATTTTCTCAATTAACTTTACACACAGTAATTTCTCATTATTGCCCATTCAAACTCATGCATGATGAGTTCAAGTCTAATATTTACTTTATTGTTGATGTGATAATGTCGTCTCTTGTGTTTCCTCAGATTACCTTGATAATGGCAACAATAAAATGGCGATACAGCAGGCAGATAAACTGCTGAAGAAACATAAGGACCTGCACTGTGCCAAGGTGGGTGACTAAGGAACGATTCCCACACGGAGAGTTGTGTGTGGTTTCTGTAAAGCTTCTTCCACTGTTGGCTACATGGATCCAAGAAAATACAGATTTCTGTTTGAAACAGTTACCAGTGCACTGATGTAGCCCGTAAAATTCTTGCTCTCTGTCCACTTTCTCACCTACTGCATCGCTCCATAGATTATTATAGGACACTTCAGCTGTTGTATAACACACAGGACAAGAAAAACACACATTTCACCAGAGTAGTAAAAAGTGCAGCAGTTTGCTCAAGGACACTTTGACAGGGATGAACACATGCTGGTGCTGCAGGGGTCAAAGCTGTGACCTGATGGCTGCCAAACTGAGACCATCTAGTATTTCAAGGGAAGGTGGAAAACAGTTGTCAGAAAATTTACTGTATAATGTATAGTATGTTTTGGGGCCAGTTTTAATTGAGAACCCATTCTCAACCCCAAAACCCAGGCTGGGCCAGTATAATATTACTGACTTTGATAGTCATGAGAAATATGAAATAGAACATAGGTTTACTTGGATTATTCTGATTTAGCAAACAGTTAAAATTCTTAACTAGTGAATGTGTTAACTTGACGCAGTTGTCATCCATGAGTCTCTGCTTATTGTTCAGTACAAAGAATTAATAAGAGATTGACTGTTTAGTTTCACTGTCATCACCAAGACAAATGAGACGATTAATCCTGATATTGATTTCAGATGCTGCCACAAAGACCACTGTGAGAAACTCTGTAAAGTATTAAATGTGAGGGGTTTGTCTTATGTCTCTCTGAGTTACTGGAAAAGAAAAACATTCATAATTTATAAAGCTTTAAATAATTAGGTGGCCAGTGAAGTTCACATGACCAAATTCACACTCAGACTTGGCTGCGATCTTCATCTACTATGGAGTGAACATCTCCTTACTCTGTTGTTTTTGTCTCTACTGTTCCATCTGTAGCTCCTTGTTTTTTTATATATACAGATTTTACTGTCCTCCTCCTTTCAGGTCCTAAAGGCGATCGGCCTTCAGAGGACGGGAAAGCAGGATGAAGCTTTCACTTTGGCCCAGGAAGTGGCCACTCTCGAGCCCACCGACGACAACTCACTACAAGCTCTGACTATACTGTACAGAGAGATGCATCGTCGTGAGTACACACACACACACACACACACACACAAACCCAATTCGAACATAACCCTTAAAACCAAGTCTGATCCATCAAACAGCCAAAATGTCCTCACTTTCCCTCACACACACACACACACACAATGGCTGGTATTCATTTTAATGTTCGACATTGTGCCTGTTGTTCATAGCGGAGTTGGTGGCCAAGCTGTATGAAGCTGCAGTGAAGAAGGTTCCTCTCAGCGAGGAGTATCACTCTCACCTCTTCATGGCTTACGCTCGTGTGGGCGAATACAAGAAGATGCAGCAGGTGAGAAAGCTCACGTCCACACCAGCACGTCAACATGCAAACAGTCACGACTGACAACTGTGGCTTTTGTGCTCCATTGGTTATTTAAAAGACTGTAATCAGAATAATAAAGAGGATGTTGACGACTGCATCTTCATCCTTCACAGGCAGGAATGGCTTTGTATAAAATTGTCCCCAAGAATCCGTATTACTTCTGGTCTGTCATGAGTCTGGTGATGCAGGTATGAGCTTTTATAACACAGTTTTAATCCTGAAATCTGTTCATTGTTCTGAAAATAACACGTGCTGTTTGTTGGTTAGGCCATCTCAGCACAAGATGAAAAACTGGCCCAAACCATGTTCCTGCCTCTGGCTGAACGAATGGTGGAGAAAATGGTGAAGGAGGAGAAGATTGAAGCAGAAGCAGAGGTGAGCAATGTGTCTGCGTGACCTGAAGGAGTTTTGTTATCTTAGATTTAGATGTCTTTTAAATAGGGTTTGTTATCAGTTTGATGGCTCTACATTTGGCTTAATTCTCCCCATTTTTAAAATTAGTCAACTCAGTTTTTTACAACCCTCACAGTCTGTACAACATACAGCTCCCTGTATCCCCAGAGCCTCGATTTGAATGAGGAAAAACTCTCCAAAAAACCCTTTAACAGAAAAATATATAAGAATCCTCAGAAAGAGCAACAGAGGAGGGAGGGAACAGGCAGACGTGCTACTTGTGTATCACATGTACAGACCAACATAAACTCACAGTATGAACAGTCAGGATGAACAAATTAAAGAGACTGTAAAGGGACGAATCCTGTTGAGGAAGTCTCTGCGTCCGAGCCGTCATCATCGAGATCTGATAAAAGTGAAACCTGAAACACTTCCCTTAAAGCAGAATGTAAATTCCTCTTTTGAGTTGCTTCTGTATCAGTCACATCCTCCCTCTCTCTCCTGTCACAATGATTTATGTCTGTCTTCTTGAGCTCCTCTGCTTTGACAGCAGTAATTCTTCATAGCTTGACAGGTGATTTGATCCATGTCTGCAGATGTCTGCGATGCTTTGGACTCGTTTTCATTTATCAGGAATTTATTTTCTCCATAGTGGCAAAACCATCTGTCAGAAACTCCTGTGGGTTAAATTCACCAACACTAAACACTTGTTTTGATACTATGAACTGACTTGAAGAAGCTCACTATCCAAGACTACAAACAACCCATAATGCAACACTCTTCATTCTCAACATTCTTCTTTTACAGATAGTTGTCCCAGAGTTGCTGGTTTATGCTTGTTTCTGGCTTCTTATTTGTGACTGTAGGTGCAGCTGTATTTCATGATCCTGGAGCGTTTGGGAAAGTGTGTCGAGGCTCTCGAGGTGATCAGGGGCCCACTTGGGGGTATGTATGTGTGTTCTTCTGTTTGTGTCCTTACAAAGCCTAAAATCAAAGTGTTTCATCACGACCAGCGTGAGCAGCATTTACTGGATCGTAGATTTATGAAGGCAGGTGAAGAAATGCAAACAGTGCACTAAGACAGGAATCATGCAGCACAACAGAAAGCAGCAAACCACTGAAATAATGTGATCACATCCACTATTCAGTATTTGTCGCCAAGCAACAGAACAGGAATAACATGAATCTTGTCTTTCTGTATGTTCCCACAGAGAAACTGACCAGTGAGCTGCAGAGCAGAGAAAACAAGTGTATGATGCTGTACCAGAGACTACAGCGCTGGCCCGAGTGCAACGCCTTGGCCCACAAGCTGCTGCTCAAAAAGTGAGTAAAGGCTCACACCTGCCTTTAAGTCACGGCCGCTGAGCTGCACAGACGTTACAAACCTGTGTGTTTCTGTTTCTAGTCCTGACGACTGGCAGTTCTATCCCTCCTACTTTGACTCTCTCTTCCACCTGATCGATCAGTCGTGGAGCCCGCCAGAAGAAGGCGAACAGTGAGTACAAAGGTTTACGGTTTAGATGAAGTCTGATGTGTGTTTGTGTGTCACAAGCAGGAATTTTAAGGCAGAGGCTGATTTCAATATAAACCATTTTTGACAAAAACACAGAACATAAAGATTTTTGGTCAAGATCCCTTACATTTGAGTTATTGAAGAGTTCTACTGAGCAGGACATGAATAAAAACATAACCCTCTCAGGTATTAGGTGCTGGGCCTCAACTTTACATAACAAATTATTAGCCGTCAGTATTCCCCCGTCCTGTCTTCGTTAGCGTCAGATGGTTTGTTTGAATCCATTCTTATCTCCTGCTCACAGTGATATGTTGGTCTTGATGACAAGGTGCCTCATTAGTGAGCTCATCCTTCAACCAGACAGCTCAGGTTCAGAACATCTCGTGCCTGCTGAGTTGTCCTTGAATCGCTGAGAGCTCCCGTTGTGCTGCTCCGTAGTTTACTTCTAAGCTTTGGAGGGCAATGAAGGAAAAGAGATTTTTTCCCTAAATGGATAAATGTAATTTAATCCAGCACTGATGTGTCTTTGTATGTGTCTCCAGCTGTTCGGAGGGTTCGGTACATCACACTGTGGCTGAAGTGGTGAGGTTTGTGGAAGAGAGAATTAAAGGGGAGGACGGCAAAGAGTCTCGTTCTCTCAGAGGACCTTATTTAGCTCGGCTTGAGTTGATGCACAGGCTGAGAGAAAGAGGCTGTCCTGAAGAAAGCCTGCTAGGTAAAACACATGGGTTGTAAATCCGTTGACCTGTTGTCGAGATTCACTCTGGTTTAACGTGCCTGTAACTTCATGTGGCTTTAAACAGGTGAGCCTTTAGAGCTAATGGTGCAGTTCTTTGCAAAGTTTGGAGACAAACCCTGCTGCATCACCGACCTAAAAATATACCTCCACCTGCTCTCTCCTGATCAACATGTTCAGGTAAGAGCGAGTTACAGCATCGTTGAACTGACTCTGGTGAAGTGAAGGTTCGGCCACTGAAACACATTCTCTCCTCACCTTCTAGTTCATTAATCGTCTGAGCGAAGCGGTTCCGCTGGGGGAGCAGGGAGAGGAGGGGTTCGCTTTTCCAGAGGATACCAAAGCGCTACAGAGGCATTTGTGTGTGTGTCAGCTGAGTCGAGCACTCGGGCTACATCACTCTCTCGGCGTGGATGGAAAACTGCGTCTTATCACAGAGCTCAAGGCTCACTATCGTCACGGCCTCAAGTTTGGTGAGAACACTTTATTCATTCTTAGATCTTTTGGCATCTGTTGGGGATAATCAGATTAAACACAGAGCAATGAGACATAAAATCCTGTGTAGAATCAATCACACAGATCAGACAGATTTGTGTCTTTATTGACAACAGAGTGTAATTGTAACGTGTTTCCTGCTCAGTGGCCAGAAAAATGGAAGCCTTTGTTCGTCACCACGTTTGCTCTGGCAGCAATTCATCAACATGCTGTAAATCATTGTTGGTGCTTTTCTAGTAAAACATCCCTTTTGCACATTGTTGTTTGTGTTTCCAGAGCATGTGGACAACCATGAACTTTAAATTATACTATTAAATAAAAACTAAATGGCTTTTTTTAGCCACGCTTTCATGTGATGAGACAACAGCACAGTCAGTGTGTTGCTCTTTGTGCTGTTGAATGGCTGAATGTGTCCTGTGAAGCATCAGAGGTGAACAGGAAGACTGAAAATGACTTTCTGCAAACTAGTGACAATCTGCTGACGGTGTTCAAGTTACTTTTCTACTGTAATTTGTTTTTCTTTTTGTTTCTCTCCGTCTCTGTTTCCTCTTTTTCTTCTTTGTCTCGCTTTTTTAAAATAAGTTGGGAAGTCTGTTATATGTCCTAGTTTAAACATTTCTTCTCTCTGGTCCTCACATTGAAACTACAGACAGCCCCGACTCGCTCATTGTGTTAATTAATGCTGGAAACAAGTTGTTGCAACCTCAGAGTTTGTGTGAATGTTCAGAGCTGCAGACTCTTCCATCAGAAAGTGCAACTGGAGCAGGGACTTTTTGCATGTGAGGAACTAAATTTAGGACAGTTTTCGTTCTCAAAATGAAAGTTTCTGAGTCCCTGTAAAGGTTCCACAGTTTGTCTTAACACTGACCATGTAAATGTGATCTATCAGGAGACTGTTCTTAACATGATTTCTCTTTACTGTTGCATGATTCATTCTTGGTAAGGAAGATTGACAAGGATCATTTTGTGCAAATGAATGCTTAGCTGTTGTTTATGTAGCGACACATTAGCACATGAAAAAGGCAGAGCAGGTTTTCTGTCTCTCCAGTCACTGAGCAGACGGCAGCGTCGGCACATGACGGCAGATTTTCAGTCTTGTTCGATAAACTCAGATTCTGGCGGCAGCTCGAGCGGCAGAATGCTTATTAGATGTAAATATGTTTGCGTGTTGTTCCACACAAGGTTAGAAATTTGTCGTAGGGATCGAGCTTGTTGTTGGTTAAGTTTGGGGTTGGTGTGTTTCTCATATGTAGTTATGGATAAGATTCATGAATGTACAGTCGAATCCAGTTTCCTCCACAGTGACAGGAGCAAGATTCAGGCACGTCTTCATCCAGGCAGCAGTCTGATTTTAATGAGCATTTTTAATTTTAAGTTGTAAAAGTGAATTATTAGAATCATATTTTAGGGCACAGGATTGAACTTGAGTAACGTTTAAGTCAGCGCTGAAAGCATTAAAGTGAAAGGCTTTGTTTATGTGAGAAATGTTGATGTTTTCCTGTTTCCTGCCTGAGTTTGCTCTGACTGGTTGATCTGTGTTAACAGGGAAGAACGCTCTGAAGACGGAGCTGCAGTTCTCTGATATGTATTGTCTCATGGCAGCTCATGTGTACATTGACTTGTGGACAGAGACGGGTGAGTTTCTCTTCCTGTGATTCCAGATCTGTTTCAGCATCGATGTCCCTAAATGTGTCTCTCTTTGTGTTGTAGGGGACGAGAACATGGTGTGGCAGGGTTTGGGCGTCCTCCAGGAGGGTCTGTCTCACAGTCCCTCCAACGCCCAGTTCAAGCTGCTGCTGCTGCTCCTCTACTGTCACCTGGGAGCCTTCGAGCCTGTGGTGGACCTTTACTCCAGCCTGGACGCCAAGCACGTACAGCACGACACCATAGGGTCAGTACCAGAAACATGTCTGAGCCTCAATTTATCAAGCGTCTGAATCTTATTGTGTTTTCATTGCTCAGAAAATTTGCCTTTTGCTTGGTTATTTATGCAAAAACAATTAAAGTGCTTTAGTCTCCAAATGAGATTACATATAATCCATTTGCATTAGGCTGCAAGTAAACGCTGGCAAGCCACTAGTGTAGATTAAAATAATAGTAATAAAAAAAGATGAAATTATTTCTTTCTGTAACAACAACAGGGCTAGAAAACAGTGAACATATCATAATTTTATGTCAAGAATTGGAGAGAATTAACAAGCACCTGAAAGCAGCTTTTCAGTAACTTCTCACTGATTGGTGGGAAATGAATGACTCATTATCTGAGGAGCTTTACAGGCGAACAAAGTCAGGTTTATTACGACTGAAACTGTCAGTTGTGACAGAAACGTCACTGTGGCGAAGCTGCATTCTGCCTCTTTTTAAAGTTTCAAGGACCTTGTTTTTTCGGTTCCTTCTTCTTCACCCACACAACATCTGTCAAATGATTCATTACAGCGTCTTTTGATAAACTCATCGCCATCAATGAAGACCTCTGCTCCCATTGATTCTGTGTTTATGTGTCTGTGTGACTGTCTCCTGGCAGGTTCGAGCCCCTCTGAGCTCTCCCACACACACAGGAGTCAGTGCTGAAGTTAAGAAAGCTGATGAAACACTTTTACTCCTGATCCTAAAAGTGTCCAGCTGACACTGTTTCCTTCTCTGAGACACTTGATAGATATGAGCTCAGACCAGCGTTTACCGTTATTCAGCAAGAGATTTGTGTAAAAATGCTTTTTTGTTTTGTTTTTTTTTATTTTCAGGTTTCTGTTAACACGTTATGCTGAGTCATTGGGTCAGTTTGCTGCAGCCTCCCAGTCCTGTAATTTCTCCCTCAGGTTTTTCCACTCGAACCAGAAAGATGTAAGTCGGTCCCTCTTTTGATTTAACTCTTAAAGCCAGAGTCACACTTTCTGATATAACCTTACTCCCTCCTTCTATCACTTTTCCTCCCTCCAGACCTCAGAGTACATCATCCAGGCATATAAGTACGGAGCATTTGAGAAAATCCCAGAGTTCATTGCTCTCAGGAACAGGTTGAACCAATCGCTGCACTTTGCCCAGGTCCGCACCGAGAGGATGCTGCTGGACCTGTTCCTCGAGGCCGACATGTGAGAAAATACTCAAACGCTACTTGGAATTCTTGCATCTTTTGCTGCAGAGTTGAATTTTCATTTTTGATGTTGTTGTCTTTAATTTGTCTTCCAGCGTGTTGAGTCTGGAGGAGAGTGTGAAGGCCATGTCTTTGTCTGCAGAGGAGGATGACATCCCCTGGGATAATATGAGGGACAACAGAGACCTGACTGTTTTTACCAGCTGGGACCCTAAAGAGAGGTTGGGAATCATCATAGTTTTTGCAGACACGTGGTCTCCAAAGCAAATGTTCATTTTGTCACCTGTCTGTGGCTAATTGGCTTCTTACTGTTTGTAGGTGGTTTTAGAATCTCTGATCTGAACTTAAGACTCTAATCTACCTGCGTTCCTCTTCGTTTCGCAGACGGTTGACTGATGAGCATCGACGTCGCTCTCTTGAGGAAGAGTCTGTCTGGCTGAGAATACGCTCTCTGACTCTTCGCCTCCTCGCCTCTGTGGCCGGACTGGAACACACACCCTCGCAACAGAACTCTGAGATGACCAACGAGAACGGAGTCGGAGACAAGACCTCGACCCTCAGCAGCCTGCTCTCCCAGCTCAACCAGACTGTGCAGACAGCCGCTCAGACAGCAGAGAAACGCATACAGGTGGGTTCAACACACACAATGTGTTTCATTTATGGTTTTGATTTGGTGTCTGTACGAGTTCTGGAAATTTTATTTGATATGTTCAAACAGTTAACTGATTGAATTATTGTTTGTGAATAATTTTGCTCATCGATTAATCATTTAACTTTAAAAACAAAATGCCAAAATAATAATAAATAAATAAATAGTTTTAGCCTCTCAGATGTGAATGCATTGCTGTAATGATGTCGGTTGTGTTGCAGTATCCATTCCTGGGACCACCCTCCACCCGCCTGGCCCAAGCTCTGTCCAGTGGGAGCTGTCAGTGCCAGGCTGCAGCCCTCCAGCTGTCTGTCCACCTGCAGGAGCTGGAGACTGTTGGACTTGGTGAGAAGAGACGTCCCTAACATGAAGCACATCAACAGTCTCTCCTACATCTTTTTTTTTTTTTGATTCTTTTGCACTTACCGCTCCTCTCTTTTTGCCCTCTTAGACGAGTCGTCAGAGCTTCAAACCCAGATCTGTAACACTTTCAAATCATTAGTAGTTCAGCTTCAAGGTGAGTTAGATGCTTGATTTACAGTAAACTATGGTGGTTTGTTCTGTCTTTTATGCTTCATGTTTCCTCTTTCTGTTCACAGAAATTCTGAATAAATGCAAAGGAGATTTATTGGAAATGAAAGAGAGCAAATTAAAAACCTGCCCCTCCTTATTAGAAAACCTAATCTTCTTTGTCGAGGTGAGACATCACACACACAGAGACTCATGATTTTATACCTGTGATGGAGCTGGTGTGTTAAAGCTGTAACTTATTCGTGTCGCTCTCCGCAGACGGTGTGCATAGTCTTGTGGATGGCTAGTCACTGTGCCAAGATCCTCCGACCACTGAAGACGAGTCTACAAAAGAAGAAGAAGAAGAAGAAAAAGGATGCAAATACAGCTCTGGTACAGTTTTAACCTGTTATACCTGTGTTCTGTAGTTGTCTCTCTGTCCGGATCAGTACTCAGTGTTTTCATGGTAACTCTGCTGTGATGATTTGTGTCCTTGCAGCCAGCGGTGGTTTGTGGCTTCCAGGAGCTGACGGGGAGCTTGCAGGACCTGCTTACCCAGGCTTTGGAGCATATAAAGGGGCAGGAGACGAGCATGACAGCCCTTAAACTGGCCAGTTTAAGTTTGGACGAATACCCACAGGTCAGTGTGCCGACACATCATGAACACATCGATTTTCATTCATAGTAGAAAAATACACGGCAGAATATTATGTGAAATCGTGCACCATTAGCGACTGACTCTGAGATTCCCTCTTTATTTTGTGTGTGTTCCAGGAGGAAGCTGCGTTTATGAAGGCTGCTATGGACAAGGTGCAGAGCAGTTACCTGCGCTCACTACAGGAGGTGGGAGATCTGCTCAAGAAGAGAGCGGAAACTATAAAGAACCTCAAGATCTGACCACCATCACGTACCCCAAATAAAGACGACTATATCCCCACCATCAGCCCCCGACGCCCCCACGCCACCGTCTGTCAGCCCACCAGCTAACCTACGAGTCCAACAAACCCCGACTCCACCCGCCGACTCAGCCCGAGCACACAGTCGTTACTGACCTCCTTCCTTTCCCGCGTATTTCTCACTCGGCGTTTGTGAGCTCTCAATCTGGATTTTTTTTTTTCTTTTCTTTCACTTTTCAACACACACCTCTGGGACATTTGCAACTCTTATAGCACACAAGCTTGTAAGTAAACTCATGAAATTTATACAGCAATTATAAGTGAAAATGAGGAAAAAAAGACATGCTCCTTTTAAATAAAAAAAAAAATAGAGCAAATTAGGAAAAATGAATAAGCAGTTTTAGAGGAACTAATCTAATAAATTATTGTACATAGTAAAGAGCAACTACCACGACAATATAAGACACAATAAACCACTATTCTGTTTGTCAGTTATGTTTCCTCTTTATTCCTCACTTTGTTTTTCTGGTGACTGAGAACACACACACACACACAGGGACTGTTAACACTAAGGTGGAAAACTCTTTCAATGTGCTGCTTTTCCAGCTGTTTCTCTCTGTCAAGAGCAAACGGGCACAATTTTGCATTGAACTGATGCACTCTGTGGAAACATGGACACCCGGCTACCTGCAGACTCAAGTTTCTCATTCAAGAATTATTTTCTCACAGTCTTTTTCTTCTTCTTCTTTTTTTTGCTTTGTGTATGTTGTGTGTCGCTTTGGTACTGGAAGTGGAACCACCTCTGTAGTTGCAGTATTATAAAGAGCAGTGGTGGGACGAATTAAATAACCAGGACATTTAAAAAAAAATCTGAATTGTCTGCCGCTATTGTTTCTTCTTCTTTTTTTTTTTAATTGCTGGTAGAAGTGGTGCTTGTAATTGTGTCTGTTGTGGAATCGGGTTGTTCCAGCACAAAAAAAATCAGGCATGGATCAAATAATCAGAATCCTTTAAGGCTATTAAGAGACAATGTGCAAATATCTTAATATAAATATTCACCAATAATAGTAGGTTTTGTACTTCATCATCCATAGTTTCCTCTGACGCTGCAGGCATGAAAAGTCTTTCTAGCAGAGAAAAATCACAATCAGAACTTTTTATTGATATCTGTGTTGGTAAAGACAAAATTAGAGTTCTCCAGATGTTGTGGCATCCAGAATGTGTTCTAGTTCAATCGAGGCCAGAACATTGAGAGGATTTTGTTTACTTTGACCCAGATCTGATTGTACAGGCAGTTATTTTCAGCCACGATGCAGCTCTGTAGAATAATGTGTTCTGGGCTCTTTCCTTCAGCTCACAGGTGTCTCACAGACAAATGTTGGACCTAATTGTAAATAAAAGTTGAGGCAGCCTTTTTGAAGTACGGTGTGAAAGGACATTAGTGTGTTTTAAAAGCAGCTGCAGTAGATACGATGAGATTTCCCCTGTGTTCATGTTTTTGTCATTCCCATTGAAGACACCCATCACCTCTCCCTCCCAAGAAGTGTCATGAACCAAAACTATGTCATCATGTCCAGCATCTTCTCAATATATGAAAAAACTTCTGCTATTATAACCAATGAGAAAATTATCCAGAGATAAAAGCAGACAGTTTACAGATATCAATAAGCAGCACTGATGATCGACTGCAGCTAGTGAGCAGTTCGATTTTTGTTTTACTATTTTATGACGAATTTGGCAGAGCAATGTGAAAATGTGAGTAAAAGGTTTCCTGCCCTTCCTGTTAGTCTCGTATACAATCACCCACACATCTGCTAATAAATGTCTTTTTTTTTTAAAGACTCAGTTTGAATGGATCCACGGCTGAAGAGAAGATGTTTGTGATCAGACTTCATGTGTTGATGTTGAGGTTCAGATTCATGGTTGACAATCTGGAGTGTCATCTCACCAACCCCCTTTTGTTAGAAAATGGAAAACAGAAACACTGGAATGTCAAAGCTTTTTTAAATAAAAAAAAAAGTAAATGTGAGAATTTGTTTGTGAAATGTCTTGACCTCTTTTTTTATATTCAAAAGTTGTCAGTTGATCAGTTTATGGACAGGAAATTAACTGAATTGATGTTGATGTCTGCCAAACATTCACTGGATCCAGCTGCTTAAAATGTGAGGATTTGCTGTCGTCATATATGATGTTGAAAATCAAATAACACTGAAATATTTTTCTCTGAAAACTGAATCTCAATTTGTAGTTTGAAGTCCTCTCTTTAAGATTTCTCTTAATCTTATTTTAAGTTTTCTTAAATTTTGCTGTCTGAATTTTACCAATCCGAGCTGAACAACTTGATTTTTTGACTCAAATTTATTTTTTTAGATCCAAAAACAACCAATTAACTTTAAACAATTGAATATGGTCTTTTCAATATTGGACACTTGAATTTTATGTTTGTCATTTTTACTTTCAACTAACCATTATTTCAAAATTGAATTTCAGGATAATCTGTTATTGATCTGTAACGGGTGCAGTTCTCAGTTAGTCCCTGTAGGTGGCAGCAACACACATAAAGTTGATTACTGCTCGTTCATTTTGTAAACGAAGAAGAGCAACATGCTAGAACAGCTGTGAACACAGAGAGAAGGTAGTTTAGCTAAAGTCTGACAGTAACAGTGTGTTAGCTTCAAAACATAAATGTAATCTTTGTGTTTTATTGTCGACGTAGACAAAACCAGAATGACTGAAATCTTACTGAACTGAAAGGCTTTTGCTTCGCCTGCCTTTCGCAGCTACTTAAATTTAGCCGTTAGCTGATTAGCTTGCTTGTCATCCAGCTAGCTGGACGCGTAGCCGGGTTAGCTAGCTGTCACGCCGGCTTGTTTTGTTTTTTGTGGAAGTGGACGTTTGTTTTATAACACATGAGTGTGTCTTTGGTCGTGATCCGTCTGGAACTCGCCGACCAGTCTCCTTCTCCTCAAGGTTTCCAGTATTCAGCCGGTGAGTTCAGTTCTCAAACGCTCAAGAGCTTTTGTGTTTAGTTAGCCAGGAAGCTAACAGCAGTGACAAGTGAGGACTGACAGACTGAAGATCCTTCTGTCTACTGTTAGTCAGGTCATTGTTTGCATGGGAAGATATTATGTCCTGAACTAACCTCCAACACACGTGAATAATGTTTGCCTGTGATGTTGAGATGTTCAGACTCTGTCCTGTGTCTGTCCTCCTCAGTTGAAGGCATGTCAGACGAGGAGCTGCAGGAAAAAGCTCTGGCTGTAGCCAAACACACCCTGAGTGGAAAGACAGACCTGGAAAGAGCAGCTGTCCTGCACCAGCACATCGGGAGCAGAGCCATGGGGGACATGGTTATAGAAACCTTCGAGCCCAGTCCAGGTGAGGACATGAGGCAGAAAGCTCTAAAACCAACAGGCCAGAGAGGAACGATCATTAAATCGTTCTTCCTGCTTCCAGGCAGAGTTCCATAAACTAGCTCTTAAAGGATAAGGTTGGCAGTACTTTGTTTTCCTTATGTCATCAAATCTCATGAAATGACCCAAACCAAGTCCAGCCTGATCTGTCTTCTTCCTCTGAGCTCCACTGTTGTCCATAAACTATTAAAAACAGATCACTGAGCCTCACTGTTGTTCCTTCATCACCATGAACTCACACACTGTTGTTTATTTGGACTCAATCCCACAAACACAAAGACTCACTAGAGACCAAATCTGTGGCTGAAGATCCCCGAACCTTTACTATTTCCTCCTGTTTAAATGTTACATTTACAAAAAATGTCAGTGACCAGCTGTTTTAAGAAATTACTGAGCATTTGCTTAAAGATCGAAGTAAATATTAGTGACCTGTTTTTGAAGACTTATATGTTCATTAGGAACCAGTGGGTTTGGAGTTGAGAGCCACAGGCAGGTTATGACTGTTGGAAAGTGTTGTGAGGCTCACTAACACATTGTTGGTCTTTTCTTGGGATTAGTTGACATTAATTAAGCTATAGGCTATCACCAGCTTTACCCTTTAAACACATCAAATAATGTTTGCAGAATTGAAACTACTGTAACTTCACTGTAGATAAAGGAGGAGGTGAAGATCCCGGAGGTTCAGCAGAGCAGAACAGTGAAGCTCAGGCTTTAAAGACTGAAGCAGACAGTCAGGACGGCAGTGAAGCCACAGGCGCTGCTCCTGACTCCCCCTCCAAGCAGCTGCCAGACCAGATCTCTTTCTTCAGTGGGAACCCCTCAGTGGAGATCATCCATGGTATCATGCACCTCTACAAGACCAAGTGAGCCGCGTGTGACATGTTTATTCATGGATTCAGTTGTATCTGCTGTTTCAATGCAGATAATGATTGTGTGTATTGATGCGTTTTTTTCTGTCTTGTTACAGCAAAATGACGTCACTGACTGAAGATGTGAGACGCAGCGCGATGGTTTGCATCCTGACTGTTCCTGCGACCATGACCAGCCATGACCTCATGAAGCTAATGGCACCATTTAATGATGTCATGGAACATATGAAGATCATACGGGACTCTACCCCGAACCAATACATGGTTCTGATTAAGTTCTGTACACAGGTAAGATCTCAGCATGATCATGATTAGAGTTTTTATACCTGTGAAATTGTTTTAGGTTTTAGAAGGTTATTGTGTGTTTTTATACCATCTGTGTTTATTTGCAACAATAATTTTAAACTGATTTGAATGAACAGTGGTGCCTTCATTTGATTAAAGATCAGTTGATTTGATTGTGGTGTTTATCCAGCTCTTGAGTTTTCTGTGTCAGCCACATCTGCTGTGCTGTGTTCATGTGCTGGAGGGAATTAAGGCACACAGGACTTCCTGTTGGCTGCTTAATAGTATGACATTACAGATCTGTTTTCTCTGAACAAACAAACTGTTCGTTTGCAGCTTTAGACTCTAGTCTTTTTAATGTATGTACAGGTTTGTGCCTTGTAGCATATTTGCGATTATTGTTATTAATTGACTTAATGCTGCGTTTTGTCTCCTCTTTTTTTGTTCAGGCAGACGCAGACAGTTTTTACACAGCGTGTAATGGCCGCCAGTTCAACTCCATAGAGGATGCAGTTTGCCAACTGGTCTATGTGGAGCGGGCAGAAGTCATAAAGTCTGAAGAGGTAAATATCCTCCTTCTGCTGTGTTTCTCTTATTTTGATCCCAAATAGCACATTGTTTCTTTTCTCTAATCTCCTCCTCCCTCCCCCTCTGCCCCCCCCTCAGGGAGCCAGTCTGCCGGTGATGGAGCTGACCGAGCTGCCAAAGTGCACCGTGTGCCTGGAGAGAATGGACGAGTCCGTTAACGGCATCCTCACCACTCTCTGCAACCACAGCTTCCACAGCCAGTGTCTCCAGCGGTGGGAAGATGCCTCGTGAGTTGTACAGACTCACACGCACAAACAAATATTTTGCCTTGTGTGAAATCTCTGGCTCTTACGCTCACAGTCATTTACTGTTTTTGTTTCACTCATGAATCACTATTGACTGAAATATGTTTACAACACTCATTTCATTTTGAAAGCCTACGGCACCTCTAGAATCTGTTCTGTCAGTCTGGGTTTACTTTTGCCAGTGTTACTTCTACTTCATCTATGCAACAGTTCAGTTTAAATATCGTTCTGATCAACAACAGTGTGAATAAAGGAAGCTTCTCACTAATTACATGCTCTCTGACCTGATTCTTCGTCCACTAGTTGTTTCTCCAGGCTTCATGTCATGTGCTGTTTGTTTTTGTCCTCCTCTTTATATGTATTCTTCTGTTTCACAAAGGACCACTGCACACATGAGACAATAGATGAATATGTGCTCTGTTTCCAGATGTCCTGTATGTCGGTACTGTCAAACACCAGAACCAGTTGAAGAGAACAAGTGCTTTGAGTGTGGAGTGCAGGAGGTAAGTGACATCAGTCTGTGTGTCCTCCCCTGCATCTTCTGCTGGATCTTCTTTATATTTTGAACCTTTTCTCATCCACGTTGCTCTTTTCTCTGTAGAACCTGTGGATTTGTTTGATCTGCGGCCACATCGGTTGTGGTCGCTACGTCAGCCGGCATGCCTACAAGCACTTTGAGGAAACCCAGCATACTTACGCTATGCAGCTCACCAACCACCGTGTCTGGGACTACGCAGGAGGTACTGAGTGTGTGAGGATGGGGTGTGTGTGTACATCTGTCTTTGTAACAGCCAAAGTTTTAGACCTTGGGAGTGAGGACATTTTGGGCGGTCCTCACTTTAGACAGACCTTTAAAGAGCTGTTTCAGGGTGCAGATGTGGTTTTACGGTTTAGGGTCAAGTATTTAGTTGTGACGGTCAAGGCTTGAGAAAGGGAATGGATTATACTCTCACAGACACAACAGGCACATGTTGCTAGTTTGAGGGAAATGCAAGATTAAATCCTTTCCAAGACTTTATGGCTATTAAAGTTGTTTTAATCAAATTTGGCCACTAGAGGGCAGAAGAATAAACAAGTTGAAGACAGCCCCTGTCATCATAACCTTACAAAGTTATGTTATGTATCACATGATGTTCATCAGCAGCAGAAGGAGTTGCCCACCTTGTCATGTCAATGTAGATTAATGTAGAATGTACAGATTTCTATGTTCAGTTTACTATGATCTAAAACAGAGAAGAGCAGCAAATCCTCCCGTTTGAGAAGCTGGAACCAGTGAATCAGACAATGAAGCGATTATCAAAATGGTTGCCAGTTAATTTTCTGTCCATTGATTGATGAAGTGATTGTTTCAGCTCTAATCCAGTGGACCAACTTTTAACTGATGTGTGTGTTCTGTTGGTGATCTTTGTGGTTGTAGATAACTACGTGCATCGACTGGTGGCCAGTAAGACTGACGGGAAGATGGTGCAGTATGAATGTGAGGGAGACACCTGCCACGCTGAGAAGATTGATGCACTTCAACTAGAGGTAAGCATTTCCTGTTGTTGCTTTGTTTGCTTGATCAATGCTCATCATGTTCTGATGAATCCTCCGTGTCTGCAGTACTCGTACCTGCTGACGAGTCAGCTGGAGTCTCAGAGGATTTACTGGGAGAATAAGATTGTTCACCTGGAGAAGGAGACGGCCGAGGAGGTACGAGTGCTGTTTACAAGACAGCCTTTAATTGTTTTTCTTGCTCATATCAGACTCAGAAATTATACGTTCTATTCTGAGCATTCTGTTCATGTATGTTTCTGCTAACTCTTTCAGATAAACAACATGAAGGCTAAATTTAAGGAGACCCTGGAGCGCTGTGATAACTTGGAGCGACGCTTTGGAGAAATAAGCAAAGAGAAGCAGGGCTTAGAGAAAAAGTAAGTGAAGATGGACGTATCACTTTATTTCATCACATTTCTTTGCATGTTTTGGTTTGTTGGCATATTTTCAGTGCAGTGATTTCATGATCCCTTTTTCTGTGTGATTCATTGCTTTTAAAAATGGTGTCTGTCCTGGTTCGTTTCCGTTCATGTGGTTTTCCCATTAAAACGTGTTGTCATACAGCTGAAATGTAAACTGAGATTTAGGCAAAAAAAAAAAAAAAAACAACAGGAAAAAACTACTGCAGGTGTAAAGTTGGTCCAGTTATATCACTGTAATCACTGCAGTTTAAAGGTGAACTGCACCTGTGATAGATGATGTCAAAGATTTAGGTTAAGAATATAGAAAAGTAAAATACTGTGTTGTGTGTGTGGAACCACTCATCTCATCTTATATATGTCCTTCTGTGCGTCCTGGGTCTGCTCACAAGTGCAGCAGTCCATCTCGTTTCCCCTGCAGACACTTTGACATGTCATAACAGGAAAAGCACAGGTGTAATTAATTATGTTAATGAGGCGTGTCACTTCCAGGGCTGTGGTTTGGTGCAAGCTGGCTCATATCATTAACATTAATAGTTCCACCTCTGTTTTGTTTTGACAAGTCACGGCGCCCACTCTTGAAATGATCTACTAAAGGAAAACCTATGGTTCCTCAAACTTGGGTTCTATGGCCAGAGCTACACAAACAAAACCTAAGATGTAAAAAATCAGTAGTTTTCTGTTCAAACTTTCCACTAAAGAGTCTGAAGGAGGTGTTTTTGTAGAGAACTTCAGCTCCTGTGTGTTTTCATGTTCAGGTGCACTCAGCTGAGCGGTCGAGTGGCGAAGTTGAGCCAGGAGCTGAAGGAGGAGCAGGAGATGAACCTCTGTCTGAGAGCCAATCAGACTCAGCTGCAGTCCCAGCTGGCCGAGGAGGAGCGCAAAGGAAAAGAGAGCGGTAACTGCAAACCTTTACAAAACCTCTGAAAAGTCTCTAAATTATCCACAGCCTTTTAATTATATCTGCTGCTCGGACATACAAATTTATCACGGAGGAAGTTGGAGTGTCTTTGTCAGTTTAGACTGAAAAATTGAACCCACTTTCCAATCAGAGAGAATAGGATCAAAGGATGCCGACGGAAACATTTCAGAGTCTAAAGATTTACATTTTATTTCAGTAAATATCAAGATGTTATTGTTTGTATGTGTAAATAATTTTAAAAGTGTCATATCATCAGAGTAGCACAGAGCATGTCCTGATGAAGGTGTCGTATCAGTCATAGTTGTCTCTACCTAAATGTTGATTAAACTTGTATCTGACACAGTGAAATAAAGGTAAGTAAGTGTAACCTGCTAAATGTGACACCTTTGCCTACTTTACCCAAATACTGGAGGTGTTGGTTTAAAACTACGAGGTTAATCAGCTGCAGTTATTGATATATGAATGAAAGTTTGATTGGAGAATGTGACTCCTGAAATTGTCATGATGTGATCAGTTAGATCATTTTCACTTTGTAAGTTGTTCAACGTAGTTAAAGTCAGACTAAAGAATCCAGAGCAACAGGACCATGTTGGGAACACAGGTAGCAGGAATGTTTGGCTGCTGGATGGTAGAAGGTAATATTCCCAGAGCTAGACGGGTTATTTCTGTTCTGGGGCCAGCAGTCATGTTACTTCCTCATTCACTCCGTAATATATGCAAATGATAAACAAATTGCCACTGCAGAGCTGTGCGTGTAGCCGAGTGCAGTCACTCTCTGCAGCTAGACAGGAAAAGGAAAAGGACGGCATGAAGGGCACAAGTGTTTGTACAGGAGGTGGACAAAGATAAAGAAAGACCAGGCCACTCAGCACATACCAGTTTCAGTCTACACTCAAAGTTAATTGACGAGCCCTGCTTTTCTACGGGTGTGTGTTTGAATTATGGGACATCGTGACAGCAGAATTTACCCTTTACACACACTGACATTCCAGCATCAGAGGGTTTAGTTGCCGCTTTGCCTGAGGGCGACGTAAATGTCAGGTTAGACGTTCGAACGGAAATTTTAGGTCCACAGTTTAGACATACCTGTACTTTTCCTTCAGCTCTGAGGATGAGGACTGTTTAAACAAAAGTTCATGAGGTCGTGTGCTGTCTGTTTATGTGGTGGACACACACACACACACACACACACACACACACACACACACACACTTTGTGCAGTTCCACGTGTTTTGATGAGAGGGATTCGAACGTTTAAGCCTTTACAACACAACCACTATATATACTTTCCTGTTGATGTTGAAGTGCTTTAATTACCAGTTTTACAAGTTTGCTGTTGACCTTTTATTAATGTGAACAAGTGTTCTCTAACATATGAGTGTTTTTTTAAGTCAACTCATGTTTTGGTTACACTTGTGCATTTAGACATTTCCTCACTCGTTTTTTACGTCACTCAATTTAAATCAACACTAGTGTAAATAAAAACTGGACTTTAAAGATTCTGCTGAGAGAAGTGATTTTCCAGAAGTCATTCAGTCATTTCTTCAAAGCTCAGCAGGATTTCTTGATTAGAGCAGCAAAAGACAAACATGGATCAGTATGAGGATTCATTGTTCTTGTCTTTTAACTGAGCTCTGAACATGTCAGGATTTTCCTGACAGTGCAGCTGCTGATCAACTTACACATGTAGGCTCCTTAGATTAGACTGCTGGATTATCGAAGCAGATACTGATGTTGATATTTGAGAGTAAAGAGAAATATGCCGTCACAAAACGTTTTACAACAGGACGACAACTAACACCTATGTAAGTGATGTCCAAAACCTTCAGTTACTATCAGAAATGAGAAAGAAAAGCCACAAATTCTTACATTTATTCTTTATTCTTTATTTATTCTTATTCATTCTTTGCTTGAAAAAAATGAGTTGTAACGACAGAAATAATAAAATACTGACATCCAAAATTCTGATGAAATCTAACCTAACTAACCAAAGTTATTGAGTCACACATGCAGACACCGATCTTCTGTGATAAGCTGTAATTTCTCAGTAATATCAGACAGATATTCATATGAGAAGAATCTGACTTGGCAGCTCCAGCGTTATTGCTTCAGCAGCCTCTGTTTTTGTGTTGAGATGTGAAAGTTTACGTCACTTGGCCACTTGAAGAGTTTGGCCATCGTGGGTGTTGGAGGTTGATGCAGCAGCTCAGGATGTAAGTTTCGCTCCGACAGTCTGTCTTTACAGCCTGGACGCATCGTCTCCTCTGGCTGCTCACGGCCGTTAACAGACGTGTGTTTAGAAATTCTGCCCCAGCTCATCTGTGGGATGCGTTTTTATTTATTTGTTGTTTATGGTTACAATGATGATGATCGTGTTCAAGCTTGTACGGTTCAGTCTTTCCTCAGCTTTTCTACTGTCTGTCAGTCTAAATGTTTATTTCAGTCTCGTGTACAGACAGGAAGTTCACACAGCTGTGAGCATCCTATACGCCCAGCTGGTGAAGATGCAGCTAAAGAGCCAGATACTTCTCTCAGGAGTTGGTGGAGACCAAAAACAGAGCAAGCAGAGAGAGAATATTGGACCTTTTTCCATTGACGATGTTTTCTTCTCTAAAACATATTTCACATCTCTTTCGTGTCTGGTGTTTTGCTGTAGGCGATCGTAAGGACGTGGCGATAGGAGAACTGCAGGAGCAGCTGAGAGACGTGATGTTTTATCTGGAAGCGCAGCAGCAGATCGAACACCTGCCTCCGGAGGCTCGCAGCGAGATCCAGGAGGGACAGATCAACATCGGGGCCAGTCCGTCAGACGGCGCTCTGGGCTCGGCGGGAGCGGGACCCTCCTCGGGCAGAGGCCGGAGGGGCCGGGGCAGGAAGAGGAAGTAGGCAGCTGTCAAACCTACTGGAACATGCTAGAAACTGTCGCTGCCTCTCAGTCGTGGACACACGTTTGTGGCTGTGCTTTTGTTAACATGTGTCTACATCATCGCGCATCAGCGCTCCGAGGAGACGTGAAGGCTCGATTCATGAAGAGAGAGTAAACAGGGACGATATTCAGCTGCACAATTTCCAACCTTAACTTAATGTAGCTTCCACAAGAAGAAAAGTGCTCGGCCATTAAAGACACAGCAGCTTTTGTGGTTCCCAAATATTTTCATCTGTGTGATGTAAATCTATTCTGCTACTTCCAAATCTAAAAAGAGTCTATTTTGGTCATAATCTATTTATTTGATCAAAAGTTGTGTCCAGTCTAAAACCCTCTGATAGTCGTTCTTATCAAAGTCTGTTTGACGTCTTTATAGTTCTTTTAAATGTAAAGATGGTATTTTCTTTTATTATCAGGTGACAGCTGGACAAAGACGTGCTGGAAGATCAATGTTTGCTTTGTGTAACGGAAAATTCTGACCATCTTTTGTCATGTTTTCCTAAAATCCTTGTAGACTCAACTTTTTTTGTTCTATTCTTAAGTAAAATGCTGAAATGTTGACTTTTTATTTTTTGAATATTATTTCTTCCAAAACTAACACTGAAAGCTTCCAGGACGGTGAAGAGAAACAGGAGATGGAGGCGAAACGTCGCGCCGTTGCTTTTTCTGATAGGTGTTGGGAAGTTCCGCCCTCGGACAGGAAGCTTTTAGGGAGGAGCAGGAAGCACGTTCATCCTTCACCATCCAGGTCAGTGATTCCCCACCAGGGGCTCCTGTTCCACAGGGGCTCCTGGTCCTCAGGGGCTCCTGCTGCGTTAGACTGGGAGAAACTGGGAGGATTGTCATGTAGCTTCACTAATTAAAAAAACAAAACAACCAAGAGATTGTGAATTGGTATATATAGCCACCACATTTGCATTCAGGAGGAAAATAAACACAATTTGTTTTGCAAATGGAGGCGAATCTTCAGTGTATTTACAGTCACAATAACCAATAATCTCTCAGCTCTGACAGGTCGACTGAGCGGACTCTCCTCCCACCAACCTGAAACATGACTCAGCTCATTTACTCCATTTTTGCTGTATTTCTGTGACAGCAACATTTTTTTTGTTTAAGCTTCTTAAATGTTGCCCAATTTGCTGCGTTTCTTCTCTTTGAATAATAGTTAATTGAACGTTTGGGGAACATTTGTCTGTTATTCAGACGAAACAAGGCATTTGATAACTTTCATAACTTCGTCTTGGGCTCTAGGAAACTGTGGCCATTTAAAACTGTTTTTGGACAAAACATTTAATTGATTCACCAGGAAAATAATCTGCAGATAAATCAAGTATGAAAATAATCATCAGTTGCAGTCGTGGTTATAAATGTTTGTTTAATTTGGTTCCGTAGTTTAAATTAACACTACATTGATGAGCTACAACATTAATATGCTCCTTACGTATCAATGCATCAGTAATAATCCAATAATTTAATGTAACACTCTGAAAGAAGCCTGAGCACTTTTACTTTGGATTCTCATCCATTTTGCTGCTAATGCTTTCAGACTACAGTTGGACTTTGGGTGCAGGACGTCGCCACCAGGAAGCTTAAAGGTCGGCACCCACTGACCCAGGTCCTGTTTTCTGACCTGTGCTTGTGTAAGATGTGAGTCTGTACATCTGTCCTGTGGACAAAGCACCGATCACAACACCACATATTTTGGAAACACCGGAGTGACCTTTGACCACCCTGCTGGGGAAAAGTACTGGACAAGACGTCGGTGCCTCGATGAAGCAACAGAGGACGTGACGAAGTGTCTCTGTTCACTACTTTCAAGTACTTGTGCATTTTCTTTGTTAGATTCATGACTTAGTTCAACATTTGAACTTGCAGAATCTTCATGTCAAAGGCCTGAATTAAGAACTGTGGTGAGTTTTTGTCAGTCAGTTTGACAGTTTGCTCATTTACACTCAACACAGAGGAAAAGATTCATTTTTCCTTGACTAAGAGCCGCTCAGAGAAATGCAGTAAGGAAGTAGCAGGAAAGTGGGAGATTCAGTAGAAAAGAGCTGAAGTTTGTGTCTGATGCGACACGGAGCAACTGTCACTTTCCGTGTTTTAAGAGCAGAGGAAGAACTGATGTGTAGTTTCTCGTGTGTGTGTGTGTGTGTGTGTGTGTGTGTGTGTGTGTGATGCTTGTCAGATTGCAGTTGAATGACGTAAACACTCTGTGAAGCTGCACAAACATCTTCTGTATTTCGCCAAACTAAATATGAGCTCATCTGTAGTTTTCATTCTTACTGTTGTGGCTCAGACGTCCGACCGACCAACTGCTTCTGCGGTGAATGACCACATCTGCCCCCAGGATGCTGCCATCTGTGACTAATCCCTCCTTCCTACTACAACATTAACAGTTTACTTGCAGCAGCTTGTTGAAAGTAAACTGTGTACAGAGTCTGGATGAAGCTGTGGAGAGAAATACTCTGAAGGATGAAACAACTGTCTTCATAGTTTCTTTTTCACACCATCTGAAATAGTAACTCACACAAGCTTTTCCTGCAGAGTTTCTTCTACAAACTGTGATCAGATGGTCAGGTTTTGTGACTCTTGCCTGGTTGGTCAGTTTAATCATAATTATTTTCAAATTTAGTTGTGTTTATTATTTTTATAAAGTTGCACTGGTGGAAGTATTCAGATCTTTTACTTGAGTAAAAGTAATACTACAGTGTAAAATACTCTATTACAAGTAAAAGTCCTGCATTCAAAATCTCACTCTGAAGTATTGGCATCAAAATATACTTAAAGTACCTAAAGTAAAAGTACTCATTATGCAGAATGTGTTATATAGATATTACATTACTGAATGATATGATTATTGGTGCTTTCATCTGTTGATCACTTTGATGTTGCAGCAGGTAAAGGTGGAGCTAATTAGAATCATAAAGGGCATCAAGAGGAAAATCAACAAGCTCCTGTGGAGAAATTCTTCCAAGCTTCTCCTGAGTGGGTTTCTACATCTGATCCGACCCTTCGGCGAGGCCTCGGCTCTGCACCTCCTGCGGTGTGAGAACTCAGGTGCAAAGACCAGGCAGGATGTAATCCAGGACTGAGGTACAGAACCGTGAGGAAGAGAAGCGGACGTCAAAGCAGTGGAACCAGAGTAACGGAGCGTCTGGACGGAGTGGATCAGCAGAGCGAGATCAGAAGGACAGAGCTGTGGAGACCAGGGTGGATGTGGGAGGTCGTGCACTCAACCGTCCATCTGGACATTTTACTGTGGTCAACCGATAGAGGTGGAGGTCAGGAGCAGACGTGCAATGACTTGGCCTCCAACTGCAGAATGTTGTGTTTAACCTCAGCGAAGGTTCGACTCCACCTGACGATGTCTGCTCCCGGCTGAAGGCTCCAGTTCCAAGGTACAAGGTTCATTTCTAATTCTCGACAGAACACAAGCTGTAGCACCTTTATTCTGCCCACAAAACAAAAAGTCTATAAATGGATGAATGAATTCTAAGTCATAAAAATGAACTGATTTTCTGGTGGCGTGTGGAGGAGGAGCCGAGGAGCTGCTCTGTATTCTGCTGGTGCGGCAGCAGATACTTCTGTATTGCTTGCCCGACGGCAGCAGGGTGAACAAGCTGGGGTGGATATTATCCTTCATAAGCTAATGGAGGAATCCACCCCAGCAGGTGTCTGTCAGTATGCAAACATTTTCCACACCTCTTGATTTGCTATTTATATCTGAAGTATGACCTTTTACGTCTGTCCACCCACACAAGAATGATAATGTGAGAGCAATTTAAACAATGTCACAATCACAGTTCCCACAGCCAAATGTTACACCGTTGAAATGACTTTACCAACCAACAGTCCAAACTCAGATATATTTGTTTTGTGACATGTAAGAGAAAAGAGCAAATCCTCACATTTGAAGATAAACAATAAACCAATCATCAAAAAAGCGGCTGAACCATCTTCTCAATGCTGCCATGTTTTCTGATCTTCTGACGCTCTTAAATTACAATTTATACCTGACGATGGCGCTAAATTAAATGTCAGTAGCTCACCAAGTTATTTCAGTGTGTCCTCTTGGAACCATCAATGTCAAATGTTCAAAACTTCATGGTTGGTAATCCAGTATTTCTGACAGACGTCATCACACTGCTGGCATGGCTGAATACTCCATTACAAGTAAAAGTATTTTCAGCAAGATGTACTTAAAGTATCAAAAGTAAAATGATGCAGCAGAAAGTCTCCTGTCTGTGTATTGCACTATTATGATTAATGCATGAATATGTGCAAAGAATCTGTTGAATCTGTTCCAATGCATCAGATTTTCTCATCTGATCATATGTTTTGTTCGTAAAACTTCAATCTGCAAAGTAACTGAAGTTGTCGGATAAATGGAAGAATAAAGTGGCACAAAATGGAAAAACCCAAGTAAAGTACAAGTACCTCAAAATTTTACAGTACTTGAATAAATGTACTCACTGTAGTTACTTTGGGTCATTAAAAGTTCACCTCGATAGATAAAAACCAGTTAACAAGAAATGAAATGTTGTTGCGTCACCGAACGAGCTTTTAGATAAGATGTGATGAATCATGTTTCCTGTTGAACTCATGAATAAGTCAGTGACCACAATATAACCAAAACTGATATTTAGATGAGAGGAACATTTTCGTCAAATTCAGAATAGAACTAGTTAAAGGCAGATCTCAGATCAGTGTCCTCCTTTACTGATACATATGAATGTATAACAATGTCTGACTAATAAACAAAGCTGGGTTCTAAAGTAAGAATTGATTTCTGCATGCAAAGATTATGAAAAGGTAAAAAAAAAGGAAAAGCGCTTGAACTGGATTTGAGCTCTTTTAAAAGGCAAAGTTAATAATGAAGCCTTTGTGGTGTCATGTGTCAAACCCCTTTGATTAAAAACACACAGGAGGAACTGGACAGAAGAGCGAGAGAATGAAAGAGGAGGAGCCGGCGGGTGGTGGAGGTGAGACCGACGAGAGGACGACTCTTCCTGAGCTGAGCTGCTGCCTGAGTCTGTTCTCTGCTGCTGCTTCTCCCAAACTATGGACTAAACCTGCTCACAGCTCATTTCTCTTCACAAACATTTCAGACACATTTGGAGGTAAGAAAACACTTTGTGCATGTTTTTACTCCACCTCTCATTTTTCATTGATCCACTCCTTTTGTGTGTGTGTGTGTGTTCATTGTGCAGCTGGGTGTGAGGTGGGTATTCATGAATCTGTGAAGCTCCACACAAAAACACTGTGCATTTTCTCAGCTTTAACTATCTGCATGTTTCTCCAGCCAAGAGAAAGGAGGGTCTTTTCTTTTTCGCAGCAAAGATCCTCAAAGTGCAGAGGGTGAAATGTGAGGTATGCAGCTGCTCCTTCAGGCCCCTGCATGTGAGAAGACAGATAAAACACTGATACTGTCTTTCTCTCTCTCTCATGTTGACTGTGCTGAAGTGAAACAGACTCGGACGCAGGAGTTTTTTAAGTTTACCAGAAATGAGGCTGCGTCTGTGCCAAGCTCATTATTGGACTCTGACACAAAGCAAACTCTGTGCTCATTTCCCACAGCGATCGCTGCTTTTCTTTCTCGCTGCAGAAACAGAAATGCAGTTTTGATTGTGTTAATCATATGAGGCACGTTTTCCTGTCGACCCTCCTTTTCCTTCCTTCTTTCTGTGAAGCTAAAGAAACCCAGACATGTTTTAAAAGACCAACATGATGGTGTTCACACTTGGAGCATCTTTAATCCACAATCTTGCAGCTTGGTTGTAAAGTAGTGACTGTTTCTGCTGACTAACCTGAAGAATGTGAATTATTTGAAAACTCAGGTTATGACTTCACTCTTTAACTGAAGTGTTGTGCAACCACAAGTTGATTTAAAGCAGATGTGACATTTGAGAGTGTGCCTTCAATATTTGCACGACTGTGTGTGTGATACATGCAAAAGCTCTTACAAAGCTCACTTGTGTTTTCAAAGGCGGAGTTATTGTGCAGCACCGAGCAGCAAATGTTCCAGAAGGGATTGTACTTCCTTCTTTCTGCAGGAACGCTTCCAAAGGGTTTTTCGCTTGATTCGAATCTCATGTTTGAAGTTTTATCAACAGCTCTGTGCAAGTGATCCGATCAGGTGTAAACGGAACATAATAGATGCTATCAAAAAGAATGTGAGCTGCAGCCTGTGTGAGAAGATATCAGGCCTGTTTAGAGAATTGAACACCACCTAGAATTCACTCAAACAGCATCACAGTTTCATCACCGCCGTGTTTAAGTCATCAATCTGAAACTGTTTTGCCATCCAGCTTTTCATTTCCCTCATTTTTGACAAGTTAGTTGTATTTTAGTCTTCTACAATCCTGATTTCAAAATCAGGAAGTTGTGTCTCTGTGTAAAACAAATAAAACCGAATCAATCATTCAAACAAACTGTGTTTACAGTCAACTTTGTTCCTGAGCCCAGAATCAAACATTCGATATGTTGTCCCAACGATGTCCATCCTCCTTGTCACATAAGAGGAAATAGTTGACTGTGTTGCACCTCCAACTATTTCAAACACTTGTCAGAGACACTCCGCCTTTCTCAGCAATCATTTAACAGACGTCTAGAAAAAGTGCAGTTGTTTGTCCCAGTAAACAGCAACTCGGTATCTATCATCAGTGTGTGGTTGGTGGTACCAGCCTCGCTGGCGTGGGTGTCACTGATGTTGAGAAACAAGCCGTTTGATAACAAAGAGGAAGGATGTAAAAAGTCTTTTCTGTTTCACAGTCAAACCTTTCTTGGAATTAAAATTCAAAATAAAGATGCAGCTCAATGAATTGTGCCAATATTTAGTTTTTATACATATTAAAATGATTGAATGTTGTGGCATTGTAATGTTGAGGGGTGATTTTTAAAAGTAGCAATAAAAACTGACTTTTACTCTCTAAAGCAGGTAAACTAACAAAACTGTCAAGCTTTCGATGTAAAACCAAAACACTGAGCTGAAAGACATTAAAACAAGGAGAACTGCAGTGTCTTTTCTCTGTGAGTCACATACAAACAGTCCCGTGATCCAGTGTTCATCTAAATATGTTGATTAACGCCGTCCTCGTCCTCGTCCTCGTCTTTGTCCCTGCAGATGAGCGACCAGGATAGCAGCACCTCGGCCTCTCAGACTGAGGGAGAGCTGGACGGAGAGCTGGACGGAGAGCTGGACGGAGAAGGAGAGAGAGATGACGAACACAGGGACAGTCCAGCTCCCAGTCTGTCCAGCTTCTCCTCGTCCCTGCGCGCCGTCATACGCATCAAACAGAAGTACCAGGCCATGAAGAAGCGGCGTCAGGAGCTGGCTCTGGGCCTGGGCGGAGCAGGGCCCCTCACAGGGGCCCCGGCACGAACCAGCCCCAAGATCTTCACCTTCGACGCCCTCAGCCCGTCCGCCTTCCCCGCCCTGT
Organism: Holacanthus passer; assembly: GCA_025331565.1. Classification (NCBI taxonomy): domain Eukaryota; kingdom Metazoa; phylum Chordata; class Actinopteri; family Pomacanthidae; genus Holacanthus; species Holacanthus passer. The sequence goes on along the minus strand of JAFREQ010000046.1, from coordinate 1,754,096 downwards.
CGTCCTCCGTCCCTCAGAGGAAGAAGAGGAGAAAGAGGAAACGGGTGTTGTTTCCCAACAGAGGGGGCCGCCGGGCCCCACCGAAGCAGGAGCCCAGCCGAGCCAAATACTGCCTTTACCTGCTGTTTGCCATCGTCTTTATCCAGGTAAAGTAACGAAACACAACTCTGACTGCAGCAGGGTCATTTTGAGTATTTTAGCGTGCTACAGTTAGCATTTAGCTCGACTGTAGAGTCTCATATATCTGTCACCTGTTTCTTCCAGGTGTACAACGCCATAGAGAACCTAGATGACCACGTTCTCAGGTATGACCTGGAGGGGCTGGAGAAGACGCTGAGGAGGGAGGTGTTTGGGCAGCAGGGGGCAGTGGAGGGTCTACTGTCCCACCTGAAGGACTACCTGTCCACCTACGTCCACAACAAGCCCCTGGTGGTGTCACTGCATGGCCCCAGCGGCGTGGGCAAGAGCCACCTGGGACGCCTCCTGGCCGGACACTTTCGCTCCGTGGTGGGGGAGCCGCTGGTGCTGCAGTACTACGTCCTCCACCACTGCCCCCAGGAGGCCGACGCCCTGCACTGCGCCCGCGACCTCTCCGCTCTCATCTCCGAGATGGTTGAACGAGCCGAGGAGGAGGAGAAGATCCCGCTCTTCGTCTTCGACGAGGTCGAGCACATGCACGACGAGATCCTGGACGCTCTGTGGCAGCTCGTGGCCTCCAAACAGTCCGGCGAATACCTGAACGCCATCTACCTGTTCCTGAGCAACCTGGGCCACACACACATCACCAAACATATGCTGCACAACTCCTCAAGTATTTCTATGGCGATGTCGGCATCCGGTCGCCATACTAACCTCGTGAAAGAGCTGATGCCAATATTACGCAACACTCTGGAGAAGCTTCACCTGCTGTGGACAGAGGCCGACATCTTACCTCTGGGCCTTCTGGAGAAAGGTCACGTGATGGAGTGCTTCCTGGACGAAATGACTCGAGAGGGGTTCTACCCGGATCATGGCAACATCGAGCGTCTCGCAGGGGAGATTCAATATTACCCTGAGGTGGGGGGGCACGAATATTCCCAGACAGGCTGCAAGCAAGTGGTGGCAAAAGTCAACCTGCTGTGAAATCCTCTGCAGCGAACGTCTGAATGTTTCACATTCTTTAAACCATGAAGAAACAGAGCGGGAGAAGTGAATGAGGGTCTGTGGTTACGAAACTTGAATGACACAACTCGGACCCAGAGCTTTCAAGAGCAGTTTTGAAAGACTGAAAAAGAGAAGTCTGTTTACAGACGGAAGACGCTGAAGTGGGAAACGGCGTGAATCCTGTGAAGAGGTTTGAAAACACCCAGTCCACAAAAACAGCCTTTAAAGGGTCAGTTCGGTTTATGAAATACCTCCAGTGGCATCAATCCACCCACATACTTTAGGTTTTATCTGACCAGATCATGAGATATTCTGTCGCTGTCATCAGTTTTTATACAGAATATTTCCTCAATAGAAAATACTGTAGTGAAATGAAAACTGCTGGGTGTGAGGACAGACGCCACCAGAGGTGTTTGAGATACATGTATTTTTATGATTTGGGTGAACTGACCCTTTAACCTCCTTTTACTTCACAACTACTCTATCAGGCAGCTCAATCAGACATAGAAGGAGATGAGTGAGGCCGATAGTGATTCTTTTGTAAAGGGAGGTTCAGATATTTCTGATGCATCAGTAACTACACATGCTTTTATTAATGTTAGTGCAAGTCAGCAGAATGTAGATCGTTCTACAGAATCTATAACGTGTTAACCTGTGGATTTAGTGAAATAATACAGGATTTAAAACTGGCATGTTTAGATAGTTCATTCTGTCTTGCTGGTAGTTCGTAGTCGCAGCTGGTTCTCGTGGTTCGGTTCTGACGTCACGGTGAATCTTCTCTCTGTTTGAGAGTAACTGTTGATCCTGGTTATTTATGAATGAAACACTTTTATATTCTACATGTTAAACTCCAAAGAGATCATCTCAAAGTCAACGCAGACTCGCACTAGCATTAAGATTCATTGACCTGATTTAATGAATACTCGTGCATTTTAATCTCCTATGTTCAGTTTATATTTGGAATATAAACGAAGAAATTAAAGACACCACTTAAACTGTGGCTGTGAGATTTTTCTTGCCGACAAAGTAAAACATGGTGCTTTTTTTTTGTTTGATGAAAAAAAATCAATTGAAAGCATAGTTTGAAATTTTGGGAAACAGGAGTATTTACTTTCTTGCAGACAGTTGAAAAAGATCAACACTCATATCAATATGGTAAATGAGCTACTGTGAGCAGCCGGTTAAAGGCTGGAAACAGGAAACGGCTCGACTGAATCTGACCAAGAATTCAGGAAGTCACTGCACCAGGTCCAAAAAATAGTCCATTACGTAATCCCCCAAAACCACAATGTGCTGTTTACATGTGGATTAACCAGACAAGATGATCAATGAGCTCTCCAGGTGCTGGTAGGCAGGTTTCGTTACCTGTCGGCCGTAGCTTCAGGGTCAGCAAACAGACATGAGACTAATATCGATTTTCTCATCTGAAGCTCAGCAAAAAAGCTGAGACGTCCACAAAAACCGAGCAAAGGAAACTGAAACAGTAAAATAAATGAAATATTGCAAATTTTAAACATTTTTCCCTCAAATGACTGTTTTTACCTTCACAATTACGAGTCTTCCATAATATTTAAATTAGAAAAGAATTTCCACATCTTTTAAACACTGTTTTAAATTATTTTTTAATTATTAGAATTCCCTTAATTGACATTGGAAAAAAATGAGGTACTGTGTCTAAGTGACAAAGAAAAATGAGTCTTATAATCATGGCAACAAAATTTAGATGGAGAAAACACATTTTGATGCATGATTACAAAAAAAGAAACAGGACATGTGGGACACAACAACCTCTTACAGAATCCTATGCAGTGTTTGGACTGGAGTCACTCAGAGGACAATCAACTGTAGTTTATGTACAGATCTGAGGAGTGTAGGTTGTTTTCGAGACGAGAGCACTGACAGCAATGAGTGCAGACCTCGAGCAACATGAGGAAACAGCTGGCCATCAAGTTCAGACCGAACAGCAGAGATAACTACAGACAGATGCAAAACATTCTCGCTCTCTTTGTGACTGCTGCGCTGAGACCGATAGATGAAAACAATATTGTAGAAATGCAAACTAACTACACAAGCTACCAGAAGATTCCACTACATTGATTTCACCTACCAAAACGAGACGTCACCAAGCTTTTAAGAGCGTCTCCACTGAAACGACTGTCACTGTTCCTGTAAAGCAACGCCAACGTTTAAAGATCCTTCATTCAGTCAGTCAGTGCAGGAATCTTTACCTCTCAACTTCAACCGCCACTTCTTCAATAATCCAGCCACATGTTCACGAAATGCGTTGTATCAAAACATTTATATGGATTAAATAGTCTACAGATTGCGACAGCACAGCCAAAAGTGTTCAAACCGATACGGAACAAAAAGAGAAAACAGACACTCAGCACCATTTTTGACCAAGCAAATAAGCCTTCAGCTCCGCATCCACGTTTTCACTCTCACATGCTTTTAGGAAGGAACAGCTGAATATAGAAGCTTTAATGAGCTACACATTTACACCGACGACTACTTCATCCAAGACCTACAGGGAAATAAATAGTACCACTTCAAAAACCATAAAAACTATAATAATCCACAACTATGCGCTGTCAGTTTCAGGATCAACACGCAACCTCACAACTCCTCTCCGGGTGTTTAAGCATGATGCTGAGACTCGACTATTACTGTCAGAAATGCTCGTGAAATGTGTGAAGGGAGGGAGGTGTGAGGGGGGAGTCCAGAGAGAAGCTACATGATGGTGTGGACTGTGTGGGGGAGGGGAGGGGAGGGGAATGTGTGCTGATGTGAGTTCTCCCCTTCATGCCTCCAGCTCGAAGCCCATGCCCACTTTGTGTCCACCGGCGTTGAAGTTCTTCCCGTCAATCAGGGCTGAGAGAGTGACCTTAACACCTGCAGAGACACAGAACAGGGTTTCGGAGTTCACACACCTAAATATGAGACTTTTTCAGACCTGTTTGTCAGTCATGTCAAAGTATGAAGGAAAACCAGCAGGGACGATCTGACCGACAGTTATTAACTGTTCTATCACGTTTCTTCAGTACATCCCAGCAGCTTATGACAATAATTCATAATGATATAATTAATTAAAGTGAAGAGACCTGAGCCAGATAAATGACAGACTGATGGATTAACCAATTAAAAAATAATTGAAGAATAATGACATTAGCCTGTTATGAGTCAATGAGCTTCCTCACAGCTGTAGCTGCAGTAGAGACGGTGGTTTCTGCAGGTCTGACGGTTCTGACTGAAACTATGGACTGAACAACCTCCTGCAGCATCTTGTTCAGACCTGGATAATGTTTCCTGGAAGTTAGATCACAAACTAAAACATTGATTGATTTTTTTTTTCTCACCATATTTCCTTTGTCTTTGTTTGTTATATTAATCACTTTCTTTCAGACTCTGTGTGTCAGTCCTAAGTTTTTAGTCAGTCAGTTATCCTGCAGACGTGTTTGATGGCAGATCTAATCTACTTTTACTTTGTCTCATTAATGAAATCTGTGACATCCATCTGTTCAGTGTTGATGAATAATTTGCACACAGATCTTCAAATGAAACTCTCAGCTTGAAACTTCCAGCCCCACTGAGGAGGACCCCTAGTGGTAAGATAAGACACTTCACAAGAATGTGTGACACAAAATATTTGGGTGGATGAGACACTGTTGGTGGTGGGAGCCTACCTGGCCGGAGACTCTGGGTGTAGCCGACTCCAATCAGACTGGCATTGTTCACTTTGGCCTGTGGGGTAATTATAAGACATGAAACAAAATCAACAGAACTGTTTGAGAATTTGTCTGAATCAACAGTCGGAGCACTCACAGACAGAGAGGCGTCTTTGTCCAGCTTGTATTTTGCAGCGATGCCGAAGCGAGTGTTGTTACTGCCGGCGGTCCAGGCCAGAGTGACCGCTGTCTCCAGCTCGTCGTTCACCTTCTGGTAGATGGAGCCGCCGAACTCGGTCCCATCATTACTGAGAGAGAAAGGACAGATGATGCAGATGGATTTAGACTGATTCACACAGACTGTTTTCAGTGTGAATCTTTACTGATAAAGGACCTGCAGAGCCACGGAAGTTATTTTAGAACCGTTTCCACAGATGAAGTCGATGTCTGGCGGCTCGTAGATCTGACGTGTAAAATCACTGGACTACTCACACATTGGTGTGCAGCTGGAAGTCCCCGGCCCTGTATCCGAGGGCGAAGTTGTTCTGGGCCAGTTTGGACTTGGCCGTGTCGAAGGCCATCTGGTAGCCGGCGAGCCAGCCCTCGTAGCCCAACACAGCAGCGGCGTGGATGATGGGACCCTCGAAGTCCACGTCGCAGCCCAGGTTCACAAAGTCGCGCTTGTAGCCCGTCTTCAGTTTGCCGCTCTTCTTACTGACAAATTGGTTCATAGGGTTAAATGTTTGTGTTTGTAGGTTTCCTATAGATTCTTCTAACATCCGGTCTTAAAGAATGAGTCTGATTTTAAGAAGGAGAAGTGACTCATTTAACTCTGAGCGTTAATTCAGAGAAGTGTGAAAACAGCAGCTAATTATTAAGAAGAAGAAGAAGAGTGTTCTCCTCAGCACCAGGCCTGACCCACAGTTTATACTCCTGTCAGACCTACTATCACTGATTCACACAATAAATGTAGTCTCACCCCGTGTTTGGTACAAAAGATGTGTCCAAGGCAACTTTCAGTCCTTGAGTCAGCTGGAAGAAAGTAAAACCAGAGTAAGACTTTAACAATGTGGTTTTATCACATAGTTGCAAAACCAAGTGTGAACACCTGTGTGTTAGCACACACACACGTACCTGATCCTCCACAGTCACTTCAGTGGCCAGTGTGTTATCTGTGTTCCACTTCTGGTTGAAGCTCAGGCCCAGCTCCTTCATCTTGTATTTGGTCTCCAGGCTCCCTGAGGCCTTCCCTGTGTCTGTGTTACTGGAGCCAGATGTGTTGAACTCCTGACAGCAGGATCAGGACGACAAGACACGAGTCAACCACAGTCAATCACACACAGCGAACAACAGAGAATGTAATGGACTAATGAATAGATCATAGAATATCCAAAGAATTAGCAAAAGACAGAGACTTTAAAGAGTGGGGCGAAAAAAGAAGAAAAACTGTGCAACTACAACTGAGACCAAACTGAATTTTTAAACTGTGACGACCAGAAAGTCCCACATTAAACCATGCAAGACACCACTAACACATGTGAAGGACAGAAACACACACTGATACATTTGATGAATACAACTACATGTAAGGCACCATTTTCAATTTCAGTGTGACGAAGGCGTGGTTAAAAACACTGATGCTAAAAAGTGTCTGTCTAAATGAAGAACTTTCAACTTTTCAAATGTTGCTCCACACGGCTGCCAGAGCTCCTTCCTTAGATTTGCATTCATTTACATATAATGAAAACATAGGAACACAAGCGAAGCTCGCTTTGCTTTCCTGTGAACAGCTGATGTGACACAGGATGTGTGTATATCCAGCCTAAGTATTTGTACTGTGAGACATCTTCTTTTGTCTCGTCTCTGTACTTCAGGATGATTGTTTTTAACTTTAACAATGACTACGAGGTTTAACTGCTGATTTTCAGCTTTGTGTTGTAGTTGTCCAAAATATTTTTATTTTATTGTACGATGATGATTAGTAAGCGTCAAATTATACACTATTGTCTATTATATAAGTAGTGAATGGTTTTGGACACAGCCCCCAGTTTGTGGAAAACAACAGGGTGACAATTCCTCAAATATTCACCATATCTGGATATAAACACCTTCAAATTAAAGCTGAATGGCTTCACACTCAGTGACGTGACAGAAAATATGTGAATGTCTAACTGATGAACTGATGATGAAATCCCACTCAACCCTGACGTGTAGAAACAGACTGAATCTGAAGAGCAACATGTAGAAGCTCCCTTGAGGCCCAGAGGTGAAGAACCTTGAAGAGAAACAGCTCTGGTTCACATCCGGCCGGGGACCTTTATTACACGTCGTTCTCTCTCATCTCGTTTCCTGTCAACTCTCTACTGTGACTGATAAAGTCATTAAAAACCCCCAAAAAACTATTTTAAAAAGAAGATTTTAAATCAAGAGCAGGAAAGTTCTCCGAATAAATTATACATTCATACAGAAATGAATAATTTAATTGGAGTTCCATTTGTATGTGACAGCAGTGTGTGTTAACAGTGTCTGGGTGTCATCAACACATGTATCAGGAAATAACATCATTTTTCACTATTTTCAGACATTTTATCAACAAAAGAATAACTGATCAAGACAACAATCAGCAGATTAAATGACAAATACATTAAACACTGACTCAAAGACATTCTCCACAAAGAAAAGAAAATCACAAGGAAAAGTTAGATCTGATTAAAAGTGACGTGACAAGCAAATAATTGTTATAAAACACACTGACATTCATGCTGTATTAATGATTATCACAGAGAAAAAGAAGAAACAAACATTGGGTCCATGATAACGATAGGAAAACAATGTGTGAATGAACAATGTAATGGTGGTGAACAAACAGCTGTCAGCTCTGACACCGATCTTACCATCTACATTAGAGCGCGAGCAGTCCGGTACAGAAGGCAGCAGCATGGAGACAGAGCAGCGGTTAGGAAAGACAGGCAGAGAGACAGACAGGCCACCAAACAAACACGGGCTTGTCATGTTTCTTTAGACTAGAGCGCAGGTTCAGCCAAGCAGGTCTGCATCAGCACCGCTCGCCAACCTAGAAACCTTCGAGCTCCAGGTTACAGGCTTCACTTCGGTTCATGTGTAGAGGAGTTTGACAGGGGAAGGCAGGGAGGTGGACCGGGCAGAAAATGACAACAGGTTAGGAGAAAAACAAAAAAAGGGTCCTCACCACTCCACTTTGTGATTTGGTCTTAAGGTCCAGCTTCACGACACCAAAGCCTGGTGGATTTCAGAAGACAGAGTTGTGTGTTAACAGTCATCAGGATAGAGAAAATAGTTTGGATATTTTCAGACATGTGTTTATCCACTTTCTCATAATTTTTTTTAAATTCAAAAAAATCTCTGTTTAAAGTCTGTTCAATATGAACATTATTTTCATTATCAATTAATCTGTTGATTATTTTTTCAATTCATCGATTCATTGTTTGGTTAAAAACGTCTGCAAATAGTGAAAAATGTCTGTCACAATGTTCTTAAGTCCAGGGTGACGTCTTCAAATGGTTTTGTCCAACAACAGTCTTAAACCTGAAGACATTGAGTTAATTATAACAGAAGACAAAGAAAAGCAGCAATAATCAAAATAGTCCCCAATTAATTTTCTATCGATGAACTGATGAATCATTGCAGCTGATTTGATTGCAGAACTGATTTATGGCAATACTTGATTTTTATATAATTTCATCAATGTGAAAAAGTACTTAATAGTATTTGTATTTCATTTGTTGGATTGAGTATGAAACACACATCCCTGTCTGGTTAATGTCCCCATTAATGATTACACACGATTTTTCAGTAAAATGTATTAGATCATAATATATATAAATATTGTAATATGACATCTTATATACTGTGATAGAGAATGTTATCTATGTTGCTCACTCTTGGCTCAAACAGTATAAAAACACATAACTTTTCTGGACGCCTTTTCAAACATTACATGTTACTTACTACATTTTGCAGATTGCTCCACTGTCTCTGATATCAAATGTCTTCATCCATCTATTTATATCATATATCATCAAGTCTTACAGCTCGACTCACTGAAACACCAGATTTGAACAGGTCCTGTGTTTCAGGAATTCCTACAGTTAACTATTGACTCTTTGGGCTGAAATAGTACTCACCATAGCCCTTGCTGAAGATATCCTTGGCAGCCTTGCCGAGGTCTGAATATGAAGGAGGGACAGCCATTGTGCTGGAGAAGAGAAAGTCAATAATGTCATCGGCCAAGACAGTGAACAAATGAGAAAGCAGGCTGAGGCACACATTTTCACATTTCTACACATGATGCAACAGTAAAAGATCTGATCATTGCTGGGGGAGAAATACCCAAACAATGCAGGAACTGTCTGATAATGTAACAGCCATGTGTCCCAGTGAGCTCCAGCAGAAGGGAACAAGCTGTTCCTTCAGAGGCAGCTGGGAAGCTTCAGACAAATGTGTTCTGCTTTAGACTGAACCAAGAAGCTGAAGAACCATCAAGAACTGCACCACAGAAAACACATTGGACCCCATCTATGAGCAGAAATTTATACTATAACAAATGGATGAAGGAGCCGAGGCAGCAGATGTTCAAGCAGTAAAACAAAAGGCTCTCAACATGTCTCAAGGTTGTAAAAAGGGCCTTCAACCTTCTGATGCTGCTGTTCAGACAAACTGGAGATGTGAGCAATGTGTGAACAGCTGGGTTAGATTCAGGGAACAATGCTGAGCAGATAAAGGTTGGTGCTGCTTGCTTCATCTCACATTTGGGACAAAGGACAACAGATGGGCCAGTGAGGAGGTGTGTGGGGGTCTGACAGCTAGCTAGCTAACTGCTAACAGCTGCAGGGACAAGCTAGCTAACTAGCAAGAAAAGAAAGAAGATAGACACAGACTGACTGTTTATGTTCATTATAATCTGTCTGTCTGTCTGTCTGTCTGTCCACTAACACACACACACACACACACACAGACAGACACAGACAGACAGACAGACACACAGACAGACAGAGCTGATAAAAGTTGATAAATGCGCAGCTAACATTGCAGTTTTGAATCTCTGCACCATCATCCAGGGATTAAACTGTGCATTACTGCTAAACATCATTACATAACAGACCTGCCGCTAGCTAAACATGCTAATGTATGTGGCTAACCTTGGAGAGAAACGTAGTTAAGGTTATGGAGCAATTAGCAACGTGAATTATCATGCAAGTATTAAAAAGCTCAACGCTATATTTGAGATTAATCAGCACTGTTTGTTCCTCTTACCAGTGCAGAGGTGTTTGGAGGGGAGTCTGAAGCCCGGAGAGACCCTGGCGTGATGCTGCTGAGTGGATTGACAGCTAGCTTAGCTTAGCAGCGTCTATAAGGGGAACAGGGCACAATGAAGGAGACACACGGAGCATGCGCGGTACCAGGGCGCAACGCGAACAAAGAGTCAATGCGAAAACAAGAGATTAATCCCACGATCACAACCTTTTTCAGTTTTTGACGAGTGAGAAAAGATTAATGAGGGAAATCAGATAGAGAAAATGATCAACAAACGTTTATCAGGGCTAAAGAATGTTTTTTTTTTATTTACATGAAGGTTCAGGTCATTAGAGCCAAACACAGGAGCCTCTGACCTTTTCGTTTATGGCTGACCTGAGGGGGGATGGTCTGTGGCAAAGGGCCAAATATCATAAATCCAACATCTGTGTGTGAATGTAGCTCAGTGTGAAATATAAATAATGTTATTGATGCATGTCAGAGAGAAAAGTCCCCTCAAAGGGTCCCAACAAATCTGAGCTGTTACCAGGTGATTAATGGGATAAGAAAGAAAAATACACATATTTCTGTTGCATAGAATTTTTGTTTTTCTTGTGAAATCTTTTATTGTCTAGAAATCCTCCACAAAGGTGATATCCTGTGTTTAGGGGTCACAAGGAGACACTGGTTTATTTGAAATATTAAGGAACCACAAGCCAAAAACACTTTGAACCACTGCCCCAGAGTTCAAGCTACTGTTGTAATATATCAACCATTTAATAAAACACAGACCCAAAGAACAAACTGACTCGAGGCCTGAACCTGTTGTATAGCAGCTTATACTCGTCCTGAAGGATGAAGAGAGAAATTAAGTATTATCTAGAATTATTTTTAATATTTCAGATTCCTAATAAACTGATTTTCACTTTCTTCCATGATAGATTTAATCTGATCAAAATGGAACATGATTTGTTAAAAGAAAATGACACAGTGTTTAAGATTTACGATCAATGGATGACATATTTGTTGGAGTCTTTGATAGATTGATTTTCGTTAGATTCAGGCCTCCTCACCACTGACTCCCTTACAGAGAACAGTGAGTTTTATTAAAATAAAGGAGTTGGTCACCTGTCTGCAGTGAATCCCATTTATCCACTAGGTGGAAACAAATAGTCATCAATGTCTCTGCCAACACTCATGTATTCACACTAAGATGTTGCTGAACTGAAAGGTCCACTGACCTTGATATTAAGTTAGTTACCAGCAGTCTGCATTAATATCATGTTGTTACTGAACCATTTTAAATTTGGGTTACAACATTTAAAAATAATTAATAATCCAAATCAGCTCCACTTTGCCAGCTGTGACATTAAAGTGATGAACACATCAATTATTATAATACAATAATACATAATATTCAGAAATGGGTCATTCTGCAGGATGAGTATTTTTACTGTGCCTTTTTTTATTTTTTTATTTTTTACTCTACATCGCCCCCTGCAGGTGATCTGCCGCACTTACAGTGGGCAGTGAATTTTCTCTGGCCAATCAGGAGCCAGCTTGCTCAGAAACGCGCCGGTCCACCTTAAATGTTTGTGACAAACATGGCGCTGGTCCGGGTCTGGAGCGGGGGTCGAGTGGATCCTGCCCCGCCCTGTTGAACCCGGACTCGACGCTGTGAGGCTGCCTGTGAGGAAACTGAAAAGTCCAGAGTCCAGAGCGGGACTCTCGCACCGAGCAGCCGGACTGCATGAGGCCTGAGCCGGGCAGCAGCGTCGAGCACCGCCGCACTCACAGACCGAAGAGGAGAAAAGTTGGGCCGGTTTTCCGCCGTCATGTCTGGATTCGTGAGTCCGTTTCACAGACCTCAGTGTTTGGCTGCTGCTGCTCCGGCGGGCAAAACAAAGTTCACCCACCCTGGAAAAGCGATTCTGGCAGGTAGGAAAGTTTGTGGAGGCTGGAAGTTGTTTACAAGTTTGACCCTGTTTGTGCAGGTGGACTCAGGGGCCTTGAACGCACCACTGTTCTTACAGCAGCAGAGAGATGTGCACGGTGCATTGAAGGCAGCACGAAGTTGATTAAATGTAGTTCATTCTTTATAATGAGAGAAACAACAGTGTGAGAATCATGATGTTGCGCATAAAGTGTCCCAAACTGGGAAATTCTTTTGTTGGAGCAGCTTCTGTTTCACTTGAACACAACATATATCACATTGAATAATAAGATGCAACAAGACATAAAACACCATCAGTGCTTTCACAAGTTCTTCAAAACCACTGACTCTATTAGTAAAAGTGTGGAGGAGCAGAGGCTGTTCAAGATTAATGCAAAGTGTTTGTGCAAAGAACATAAAGTGAGCAGATTCTGTGCAAATAGATCAGAAACTATATGTAAAACTACATTTGTTTATTTCCCTCTTGTGGGACTAATAAAGGAAAATCTGATCTTATATAAACTACAACACTGAGTCCTGACTTTCCTCTGTCAGACTGAGCTCTGACTCTCTGTCTTGGAGTTTGGACACTCTGCTGTTCTGAGACCTTTAAACTTTAAACTCTCCTTTTCTAAGAACCCCGACTGTCTCATTAGTCAATCAATGACAGATGCTCAGCTCAACTACAGAATCAATCATTATTGCTAATATTGCACCATCAGTGGGAAACAAGACAGAGCTGACAGACCCACTTCAGCTCCGGGTTCAAAGAGAAGCTCTGTTGCTTCATGTGCGTCTCTGAACACGAGTGCTGTGGTTGGTGTTTTCTGTTGACCCGGCGCCCTCATCCTGTGAGCTCGAGGCCTCGGGGGGCTCCACGTTCAGCTGCATGAGCCACGATGACGAAGCACATTGCTCTCTGGCCTCGACACACTCTCACCTGGCTTCAACGTGCAAGTCACAAGTTCAGCTCAGGAGCTTTTGTTAAAAGTGCAACAGAGGATTTTCACTGCAGTCAAACATGAACAGATCTGCATTAAAGCTGAAATAGGGAAAGGTGGAGGTTATATTATAGAGGTAATATTACAAGTATGGAGGTAAAATGATGTATTATTGTCTTGATATTCAGGCTAAATTCAGATGAACAAATGATCAGGACTCACTTTCATTCAACTATCATCTCTCACAAGAGAATAATTAGGTCATATGCAGAAGCTTAATACAACTAATCCTGAGTGAAACAGACAGAAACTATATTACACTTCCTTTAGTTTAGTTTACATGTTGATATCTCTGCTTCAATGCACAACGATGCAAAACTCCCAACAACAGATTTCATGGAATAGTTTTTGGGAAATGCTCGTTCACTGTCTGGTGGAGAGTTGGATAAAAAGATCATATCTGTGGGTTGCTAGCTTAGCTTAGCACAAAGACTGGAAACAGGGGGAAACAGCTAGCCTGGCTCTGTCCATGAAGTCACTGCTCCTGACTGAGAAAAATGTGTTACAACAGTGAGATATTAAGAGAAAATTTGAAATATCTTATTATTGGATTATCTTAATTATTAGAACATAAATGAACAGGTATTAAATAGTGTTTTATTTTGAATGTTAACAAGGTAAATGTAAATGATTGCAGGTGGCATGACGTCTTTTTCATGGCAGACATTTTGAGTTTGAATCACTAATATTATCAATTCAGTCTTTATCGATATCATCAATCACTTTTGTACTTTTCCTGCTTTGATAAAGTCATGTTTCCTCGTCTTTTCTCCCACTGACGACAGATGATGTTTTTAAAGCTTTGTGCAAGTGTTGAAAGCATCTTTAATATGAAGTCGCTTCCTCACACTCACGATCAAAATACCCGTTCAGGTCTCCAGACGTGTCGGACTCGATAAACTGGTTCTGTGTCATTTTCCAGTTTGAATGTGTGGACGTGATGCAGGTACAGAACAGAGGCTTGTTTGATGACCGTGTTTTTGATTCAGGCCTAATTAGTAGGTTTAGCTCCAGCTTTAATTCCAGTCTCTAACCAAAGGAATGCCTGGGTGTGTCTTTATTTAGAGCTTTGATTTCAAAATACACTGGAAAACAGTGATTATTCTTTTGGACTGTAATCATGCACGAGCGGCCTGACTTGCATGTGTGAACCTAGAAGCTCGGGTGTGTTGGATTCTCTGCATGACATTTTGTAGGAAGAATGCATGTTGGAGCATCAACAATGGGCCCTTTTATATATGTGAGAGGAAGAATTCAAGCTAAAATAAATGTGACGTCTCCTGTTTGCATTCCTCCAGTTTTCAGTTTTTTACCACTTCTGGACAAAATGTGTTGTTTGTGAAGGCCTCCTGACAACTGGAGGCCTGTCCAAGTGTTTGCAGCTGAGTTGTTTGTGTTGTTTGTGTGCTCTGAAGGCTACACACCCCCTGAGCTGGAGTCAGGTTCAGTCAGGGGGAGGAGCCGAAGCCACAGTCTGTGAGACCAGCTGAGCCAATGAGCTGCAGCTGCCTGTTTGCTGTTGAACGGCAGATGTGTGACAGCCGGGCTTTAAGGTGGAGCCGCTGGATGGAACTGTCTGACAGACACGTGTGCAACAGTCACAGTCGGTGGAATGATTTCTAATGTGCACTTTGCTCACAACTTGCAAAACGTTCAAACTCGTCTTTTCTCAACTCTCAAGTTTGCTTTCACCTCGAAACTCACTGTATTTGACCTCACCTACAACACTGTTATTTATTTACTATTAGTTTCCTTAAATGATTATTTATTATCATTATCTTTATTTGTTTTTTTAATCTTTTTTTCTTGCATATTTTCATGCTTTGTGAAGCACATTGTTTTGCATCGTGTTGTGTGAAATGTATTGTACAAATAAAGTTTTATTATTATCATTTTTAATTGTGAAAAATACTGTATGAACACATTAACATGCAGGTCAGTGTAATTCATTTTATGTACTAAAACCAAACTTTGTAGTATTTGAGTGTCAGAGTGAAACATTTTAGATGACACGGACAGATCATGAATGATTGTGCATCGTGAACAGTATTCATGCATGTGTAAAGTAGATTAGATAAAGAAAAACTACCTTTTTTTACAATCAATAATTGGCTGTACTTCTACTTGCTGCCTGTAAGAGTTTGGTGTGTTGATGCAGTTTGACATATTAATGCATCTTTTCCCTTGAAATGCATCTGTGTGTGTGGTGTTTAAAACTTTGAATTTCTGGTGGGTTTTTTTGTCTCATTAAATTCAGTTTGTGTCTAATGGAGAGTTTTCTCTGTTATTTCAGGGGGGATAGCAGGAGGCATAGAGATCTGCATCACCTTCCCCACAGAATATGTTAAAACGCAGCTGCAGCTGGATGAGAAGGCAAATCCTCCCAAATACAAAGGCATCGGTGAGTTTATGTTCACTGTCTTTTATTTTACCTGATCTGTTCCATTTGTGGCGAAACTTAGTGTAACTTTCATTTCAATTGCTGTTATCATATGTGACGACAATAAAAATACTTGAGGTTGCAGTTTGCAATGATGTTAACTGGAATATTATTGTCTTTTTAAAAGTAGAAAATTAAATATTAAACTATTACTTTAAACATGGTCGACTCATGATTTTATACATAAACCAAACATTATGTACAAACACGAGAGACATCAGGGCTTAAAGTGTTCTAATCCTGACAAACAGTGATGATGTGTTTTATAGATATAACAGAATATGTAGAATAATAGAATAAGTAAAGCAACATAATTCATTTTTCAGTTGCTCTATACAGTCGATCCGATTTCAAATCCGATTTCAAAAAAGTTGGGACTCTGTGAAGCGTACATTAAAACCAAAATACGATCATTTGCAAACAGTCTGTGTTCACCAGTGTTTCCCTGTGGACTGATCCAAACAGGTGTTTCTGGATCAGTCCACAACTTTCACAGTCTTTTGTTCCTCCTGTCCCGACTTGTTTGAAACGTGTTGCTGCATCAAATTCAGAAGAAGCAGATATTCACAGAAATCAATGAAGCTGATGATCAAACATTAAATATTTTGTCTTTTTGCTGTTTTCAGTTGAGTTTATGTCAGAAAGGATTAGAAAATTATCACATTCTGTTTTATTTATGTTTCACACAGCGTCCCAACCTTTTTGGAATCAGGTTTGTACGAGATTCGTGGTGTGACCCAACCATTAGATGTAGAGTTAAAGTAGTGTCCACAGGTTTTCATTTATGATTTCATTTCATCAGCAGTTGTTTCAGTGAACTCAAAGCTTAGACACAACCAGTTCCTTTAGATTTCTGCTTGAGTAACAATCCGTAGTTTAGACATTGTGTTCTTGCAGATTTCAGAGCAAACATGAATGAACCGATGTGTATTTGCGTAGTAAGTTAGTCTTTGTTATCAGTTCGATGGGAGCCTGTGAACTTTGGCAAAGACCATGTTTGTCTGTGTAAACTTGTTATGAAGGGCAGTTGTTTCGAGCTGCAAAAGACACACGTAGAACCCAGAAATTCACTGTTCTCCTCTTTTTACAACTTGACTGTTTCACCGAGACAAAGCAGCTGCTGATTATGTTAATCCAGTAAGATTTTCTCGGCCGTAGTCTTTTGATGCTGGTACATGAAATGATTGTTTTGTGAGCTGAACTCTTCATCCCGTCTCTGCCTCCGACAGTTGACTGTGTGAAGCAGACGGTGAACAGTCATGGGGTGAGGGGTCTCTACAGGGGTCTGAGCTCGCTGCTGTACGGCTCCATACCTAAAGCAGCCGTCAGGTACCTGACACAAACACACACTTCATGAATGTGCAAGAGATCGTTTCCAATAAACCTCCATGATGATATCGTGGCAGTGTGAAGGAAACTTGCAAAGTGTCACTTACTTATAATAGGCCATCAAGTCTGCAGCTATATATGTAAATTTAATTTGTTAATAGTTTGTTAATGATCCAACCAATCAAAGGGATTCTTATTACTTGTTCTTATTACTTGTTCTTATTACTTATTTATAACTGATCAATGGAGCCGTAGTCGGTTATTAACCATTAATAAAGCCATGATAACACGGTTGCTTTATTAGAAAGTGCTACTTATTCATTCTCTATTTTGACTCATGAATCTTCTTTTTATTCTCCATTAACTTCTACAGATTTGGGGTGTTTGAGTTCCTCAGTAATAAGATGCGCGATGAAAGTGGGAAACTAGACAGCAAGCGAGGATTCCTCTGCGGCCTCGGGGCTGGAGTTGCAGAGGCTGTGGTCGTAGTCTGTCCTATGGAGACAGTCAAGGTAAACAAACAGCTCTGATAAATGTGGATTCATTTGTTAGGAGTCATGTTTGTGTCCACCTGATGGATGGAAACTGACTTTTAAGACAGGTTTAGACTTTTTCTGCCTCTGAATAAAGAACCTCTAGAGAAAACTGGACAACCAAAGATACTGAGGGGATGTTTTTGACCAATGTGCTTCTCGCTCACCATATATATTTAGTTATACATTAACTACTTGTTGGGGGGTTAAACTCCGCTGAGATAAAATGCAGTCTGTGTGAGTACATAGATGAGGATCAATGACATGTCTTGACGTAAAGAAATTCAGAGTTTTAAGGTTTTGAAAAGAAATGAAGAACAGAGTCAGTAGTTTTCATGTGTAAATGAAAGATGTTAATTTCAGGACAATTGAAATATGAGACAGACATACAAGTCAGCACCTCTGCCAACTGTGAAATCAGTGGAGCTGCAGAGACCAGACGAACCTGTCTCTGCTGTTAGGATCCTATCGACCTAAACTCTGTATCTGGACCAAATATCTGAGAAGTGCTGTGTTTCAGATGTCTGTGAGTTGTTAGCAAAAAGCTTAGATAAGAAAACAGTCCCAAAAATTAATAGAAATTTGATGCGTCAGTACTAATTATCCAATAATGTCATTTATAATATTATAACAGTCACAGGGGACATTTTTCTTTGGAATAAGAAGGATCTCGAATGTAGGATGTTTGGTTCATTGATAATTTTACCTAAGTTAAGGATGTGAATACTTCTTCCACCAATGACCTTCACTCATTTGTCCTCTTCATGAGTTTGTACCTATGTAAACAACACATTTCTAATGT
Source organism: Holacanthus passer (assembly GCA_025331565.1). Taxonomy (NCBI): domain Eukaryota; kingdom Metazoa; phylum Chordata; class Actinopteri; family Pomacanthidae; genus Holacanthus; species Holacanthus passer. The sequence continues at coordinate 1,735,979 of JAFREQ010000046.1, read as the reverse complement.
TCTGCAGCATTACTCTCTCCAGAACCATGCAAGCCTCTGATTTTACTCTTACTGCAATAGTTTCTGTTCTGATTCTTTTTAAACTTTTATTAATCCTTGTTATGATTTTGTTTTAGGTTAAATTCATCCACGACCAGACATCAGCAAACCCCAAGTACAGAGGATTTTTCCATGGCGTGAGGGAGATTGTTAGAACTGAGGGTAAGAAGGGCTTCTTTCTTTCTCTGTTGTATTTTACTGCCCCCTACTGGTCCAACACCACCACATAATGATTTCCATACAGGAAACTACTCTTCAGGGTTTTCATCATTTCCCATGTATTTGAGTCATAACATCTATTATTTAGAGGATAATATTCTTCCTCCACCTCATTAGTCCTGGAAAGTTCATTGATTTAAATGTTGGTGACTCTGAAATTCAGCTGGAAAGCAGTGAAGGTTTTGCTTTTGATAGAGTTAACTGATAATATTTATGTGTCTTCAGGTCTGAAGGGGACGTATCAAGGTCTGACAGCCACCGTGTTGAAACAAGGATCCAACCAGGCCATTCGCTTCTATGTCATGACTTCACTGAGGAACTGGTACAAAGGTGTGTGAGTGAATAAATAAAAATGAAATAATCGACACATACAACCAAAAATGCCACCCAAGAATCAACTTCATCTTTTCTTTTCTTTTTTTTAAACACTAAGGTGATGACCCCAACAAAGCCATTAACCCTGCGATAACTGGAATGTTTGGTGCTGTTGCTGGTGCTGCCAGTGTGTTTGGAAACACTCCCCTGGACGTCATTAAGACCAGAATGCAGGTTGGTTGAACAACACGTTCACGTCTTTGAATCTCATCATTGAACCCTGAACAGAGTAATTAACATGTATCTGTGTTATTGAACAGGGTCTCGAAGCTCACAAGTACAAAAGCACAATGGACTGTGCCGTCAAGATCATGAAGCATGAGGGACCGATGGCGTAAGTTGATTTGATTTATAGAGAATGACCACGGAAAGAGTTTGCATGTTTTGTGTTTGCTGTTTTTATGAGCTTGCAAAAATCACCTCATTGTGAGGTTGCTAGGAAACCAACTGAGGCCAGGAAGTCACCGCACCCAACCACCATCATAACGCCCCGTAAAAACCCACAATCTGTCGTTTTATACTTCGGATTTGTATGTATTAAAGAAATGAGATGGAAGGAGGATGAGCTTCAGAGGAGCTAAAGGAAAAGATTCTAATGAAGGAAATAAATTGCAAGACCAGTGAGAGTTAGGACGATAACTTATAGGCATATATATCAACAGATATTAGCTTATGATGTATCGACTGATGCTGTCCCTCCACTTGGTTGTATAATACATAAACATATTTCTTCCAACACAATGCTGATGGAGAAATACTCAGGCCTCTAATATGAGGCTTAGGAATCATAATGTCATTAATCGATTTTGGATTTTAGGATAATAAAAATAAGGTTATTATATGCAACCAGGTTTCTGTGACAATGCATTTCTAATTAAACTTTGTGAGTGGCTAATGTATTGAAAACCTTTTTAGATGCATCTTTGAGTGCATGTTTACTGCCTTGAAGTAGTATATTCACTGTCCCCCTTCGTCCCATTCAGGTTCTACAAAGGTACTGTTCCTCGGCTGGGTCGGGTGTGTATGGACGTGGCCATAGTCTTTATCATCTATGAGGAAGTTGTCAAGCTCCTGAACATGGTTTGGAAGACGGATTGAAAAGGACACGCCGGTGCTACACAAGCAGGACTGTTGGGAGAGGCCATTCACATTATTAACCAGGCCAAGTCCCAAACCAATCTCCTTAAACCCTGCTTCTAGGTTCTAGTATCTACCTCTAAGTGATTTCCAGAGAGACAGAAAGGGATCGGTATCGTCTTGATTTTATTTGAAACACAGCTATTACAAGTGGAAGCATTACCTGCATGAAAAAAGCTCCAGATTGCAGAGTGACTGCTGACACTTGCTCTCTTTCCTTAAATTCTAGAAGGGGGAAGTTCCTTAAGAGCTCAGGGAAAGGAACAGGGCCGACAGTATTTAGATCCGATTGATTAAACGAGGACAAGTCAGCACAGAGAAGTGTCTCACCTACAGCGCTTTAAGTTCTTATATGAATGCTGTATGTACTTAATCAAAGAGCAACCAGTCCCCCTCCCAATATAATGTGATTTAGACAGTGTAGGAAAAAAACTATACTTGAATTGAGAGATTATACCAGAGGTCAAATATTTTAAAGCCCTTTTATATGCAAATATTTAGATTTTTCTTTTTACAACACTTCTCAAAACCATTATTTTATTCAGTACCTGATAAAATGGTTTATATTCAGATATCACATGCTGCAGAGGCTACAGGTGCATTAACACCTAAATGCCTTAAATCACATTGATTGTCAGATTAATGAAGATTGTAGGACCCTTACAGATGCAGGTTTTAATTTTGTTGCATATGTACACAGCTTCTTTAGAGATGCACATTTCCACAGTGATTGAGGTGGTGTAAAGAGGTTTCACCTTTCAGTTGCAGAGATGTTTTCAAATCCATTACCTTCCTAGACTGATGCTACAAAAAGTGCCTATGTATGGTATGATTCATTTTGAGATCTTTTGAGATTAAGAATGATTGAATGTTGTATGTACTTAGTCACTACAGATTTTTTTAATAATATACTCAGTTGCACACACTGCAGTGTTGCCAGATGTTTAATTCCAGGCAGTTTCTGAGGTATTTCTGGGATGTTCAGATCTTCTCGATTCATCGTGACTGTTAGCATTTTTCAATGAATGTTTTTGCTTTTAAATCTTAAATTGCCTTTATCTCATAGACATGCCTGTTTGAGAAATGCCATTAACAGTGCCTTCCATCTCATTCCATGGAGAAGGAGCAGTTTAGGAGATTAGCTTTTATTGCAGGTTTTCAGATTCTGTGTTTAATTTTTTAACCTTAATTGCCTTTAATTTTTACATCAACTGATGACCCAATGTGCCAACTGCTGCTCATATAGATAATATAATGCTTTGGAGTTTGTAGCTTGTGAGTCTGGCATGTTTACATGCAATGCAATTATTTGTTCCACAGATGTTTACTTTGAGCTGCCTTTGTCAGCATCAGCTTCAAACTGACCTTGCAAACATGTTGACTGGTGTCACGGCTATTTAAATATCTTTGGAGTTTTCATATTAACACATGAGAATTGTTCCAGTAGTTCAAACCAAGCATTGTGCCTTCAGTCTAATTAACTCTACTATGAATGCTCACAAATAAACCTTGGATCAGACTGTTCATGTTGGCCTCTTTATTTCTACACGTGCATTCAAAGATGAGTGTTTGCACTGTTTGCGTTGTGACCTTGCTTTGCGCCTCTCGCTTGCCGTAGTTGTCAGTGTCGGTTGTCAGTGCGGACTTTTCCTCGTCGTCGTCGGGGCGAATGAAAGATGTCTGTGTCGCTGTGTCGGTATTAACGCGTCTCTAAACATGTATGTGAATGGAGGAGGAAGCAGAGGGTTTTATTTTAACACCGTCTTGTCTCTGGCTCGATCTCTGGCAGCTCAGCAGCAGGCGCCCATTGAAAAGGTAAGGTGGCTAAAACGTTAGCTTAGCTAATACCTGCCAAAGAGTCTCTGACTTCGAGGCCCGTCTGTAACTTCTCCACCGGTCTGATCCCTGTTATCGGTTTAAAAACACAGTAAACATGTCTGTCAGTTTGTCAGTGTGTGACTTCTGTTGTCATTTTCAGATATAAAGTCTTACTGTCTTGTGTGTCTGTGACTTCTCAGGAGGCTAACGTCGGCTAACGTTAGCTGTTTCCAACCAGCGTTAATCTTCCTTTAAACATGTCAAAGGAAGGAAAACTGGCATCATGTCCCGTTTGTGCTCGTTAAGATGTTTCTTTGGTGTTAATCTGATGCTCACAGCAGCTCATTATTGGCTGTCATTCATACAGGATGGTTCAGAAACTTCATGTCAGCTGTGGATTTGTTCCTTTATCACAGAAACACAAGTTGAAGATCTTCATGTTTTATTCAGTAACAAATCTACACACTGACATTAAGCTCTTATCAAATGATAAATCTCAGCCTGTCATCAGTTTGTCTGTGTCTGTTTAACTGAGCCAACCACCACATTCCCACATCATGTGAGCTCATGAAGAGAGAACAGGTTTATCTGATGATCAACAGAAAATTCACTGACAAATATTTTGATAATTCAGTTCATGGTTTGAGTCGTTTGTTAAAAACGACAACATGTAGTAATAGATTCTCTAATGTGAGTATTTGATGGGACAAAATAAGATATTTGTTGAATTCACTTGTGCTTCTGGATATTTTGATGGGTATTTTTCTAATAGTTCTTATATTTCATTGAACAAACGATTGATTGATCTGCCATAAAATAATCAGCAGGTCGATTGTGAGTGAAAATGATTGTTATTTCAGCTGTAATCTAATGTCTGATTGAAAGCTGAGGGTACATTTAATTTAATATGTGTTGGTGACTGTCAACACAACTGCAACAAACCGTCCTCCTTTTAACACCTTTTTTTGTTGTATTGTGCTCATAGGTGCATGAAATATGTCGTGTTTTGTCAAATCACCGTTAACTAACTGACATAGAATACCTGGGTCCAGATGGTATTACAGCACAGAAGTACTTGGTTTATGGATCTGAAAATACAATAAAGCTAGTAATAAAGCAGTGCACTGTATTTAACGGGAAGTTGGTGACAAGAGGAACCCCAAACTGGTTAATCTGATCACGACAAGGAGGAAGTTGAAAGTTTATTATGAAGTAGGTACGAGTCATGACAAGCAGTCTGAGGGAGGCAACCAGCTCGAATGCAAACACAACGCTGCCTCTAATTGGATTTCATCTGGCAAAACACGTTAGATGAAGGTATCACATGTTTGTTGAATTGAACTCAGTGTTAAATGACGTTGAAGCGCTGCTGAAACTCATTGTTGGAATAATGGTTGACTATGATCCTCAGTCGAGAGGTCAGGATTTGTGGTGAGGGATTATAGCAGGTCACAAGGCGGCTTCTGGAATACTTTAAAAGACTAGAGACAGAGTTTGAACTGATTAGACCGAACACCTACTGAGATTCAGGATGGGGAAATGTTGACCTCAACGGGAAGTAGATTCTATGATGAAAGAGCTGTGAGAGCAGTGATACAATGGGCAGGATGAGTGGACCATGTCAGTCTGCAGCCTCTCAGATTATTGACCAGTCTACAGAGGTTTCTTTCTTATTTGATGTCTCTGTCCTGTAAGGTCTTTTGAAACTTGCTTGTTATGAAGGGGTGTTTAAGCAGACTGTCTACAAGCATCAACCATCTTTGACCTACACTGCAACCAATGGTAATTTGTGTTATAGATTCATCAGCTGAAATAGTATTTTAATTTTGTTTGAGCAACAATCTGAAAACATCAAATATTCAGTAAACTCTCACATAGGATGAAGAACAGCAGCAAATCTCACATGTTAGCATCTGGCACTGGGAAATGTTTGGCATTGATTGGCATGTCACAATCGTTCATCCGATTGATTTTCAGTCGATCAGCTAATTACTTTATTGACTAACCACTTGAGTTGTAGACTGTTTGTACAGTTAAGGCTCTAAATGTCTGAGTGGAAAACCCAGGGGTCTGCGTCATCATATAGGCCTCTTCGTGATTGACTGTGATAAATTGCTAATCCTTTCTGACAGAAACTCAATTGAAAACAGTACAAAGACAATATATTTAATGTTTGATCATCAGCTTCATTGATTGTTGTAAATATCTGCTGATTCTGAATTTGATGTTTCAAACCAGTTGGACAGGAGCAAGAAAAGACTGTGAAAGTTGTGGACTGATCCAAAAACACCTGTTTGGATCCTTCCACAGGTAAACAGGTTCATTGGTAACAGGTGATAGTATCATGATTGGGTCTGAAAGGTTCTTCCCAGCAAATGACTGCATTCTGTTTTTAATAAGATTTTACACAGTGTCCCAACTTTTTGGCTACAAAATCAGTTTGTGTGATGGAAGTATCCTGTTGGTTCAACTCCAACTTTTTCATTACATGGTTTTTCCCTCAATAAAGGACTTAGTGGTGTCCAAGCGCAGCAGGTTGAGCTTTGGCAACAACCAACTGAAAACCCAAATCTCTTTTTTTTTTGCATTTTATCACAGTTTTGGCACGAACAAACGTAACACAGTTGAGATGATATTTAGCTTTTGAAATCCTGTTTTAATACTCTATGGCAGATGTGGCCACAGAATGCCCTTCATGGTCCCTGATCCTTCAACAATGTTATCGCTTTAGAAAATCCTCTGCAGTGACTTATGGATAAGACATATAGGAACCTCACTGTCTGCGTTTAAATGGTGTTTAAATTCCTCTCAGAGTTTAGGTCTGGTCCTTCAGCATTAGGCTAATTAATGCCAGAAGCAGGTTTGGCTCGATTCCTGAAGCACATTGAGGCCAAAAGAATCATTATCGCTAATGGAGCCAGAAAATGAGCCATGTGTCTGTTTAAGCCCAGCGGACAGGTGAATTCTGTGCTTTTAAAAGATTAGAGTATCAGAATAGCTTATGCCTACAGATGCTTCCAGCTGATCTTAGTGGACACAGCAGTAGATCCATGTGTTGTCTGTCGTCTCTCAGGTCCAGAGGCTACAATGCATGTGTCCGGTGGACTTCAGAGGAGTCTTCCAGCTGGATGAGAGAAGGAGGGATGCTGTCATTGCACTGGGAATCTTTCTGGTAGAGTCAAACCTGCAGGTAAACATGAGGCCTCTCCTCCACTGCATGATGCCTTTGTGTGAACAGTGAGTTGATAGGAGATTGATGTAGCAGTGGTAACACTGTTTGACATACCGTGCGATACTTCTGTTGCAGCACAAAGATGCTTTTGTCCCCTACCTTCTTGGGCTGCTTAAAGGGCTTCCTAAAGTTCAGTGGATTGAAGAAAGCTCAACACGCAAAGGAAGAGGTAACTGTACACCTGTGATTCTTTTATTATCTTGTATTATGTCATATAATATTCACTATAATTGTCTGTTATTTAGTGTAATGTCGGGTGCTGCTTGTTAATGTTTGGTGAACTTCCTGTCTTGCAGAGACCCTTCCTGTAGCAGAGATCTTCAGCTTTTCTCTTGTGACACTGCTGTCAGACGTTGCCCAGCGTGATGAGACCTTGCGAGGACAGGTGTGTGTTTGCACAGAATGAGGACTCTGGATTTTGTCCTCTGTCACTTACATTGGAATTTCCTTAGTATAGACAGGAGGAACAATCACAGAAACCAAAAACTATTTTCAGTGCACATATAGGCACGTGAATATTGACCTGAAATGACCTCGAAACATTATCTCTTTGATATGGACGGTTGAGTTGGAGTATGTGATGATGTAAAATCTTTGTCAGATCCTGGAGGCGATCATGGACATCATGCAGGTCCTGCAAGATATCTGCAAGAATCCAGAGGCTCATGATAAAGGTACCAACATAACACACCTCACACTCCTTTTGTATGTTACTCAGCTGTTCTGCTTATTAATATTTTCAATCGCTACCTCCTTGCAGATTACCTGTGTAGGTACACTGTGCCCACCCTGCTCGGTGTTGCCCGAGCATTCGGCAGATACAGCAACACCGATGAGCCGTTGCTGTCTAAGCTGTTCCCTCGTCCAGCTGCTCCTGTGCTGCCCACTGCAGATGAAAGTGATGCAGTTCACCGACGGTCCTTCAATGACTTCCGCTCCATCCTGCCAAGCTCTTTACTCACAGTGTGTCAGGGAGACACGCTGAGACGTAAAGGCTCCTCTCTGTCCAGTGTGTCACAACAGGTACAGATAATTGTGGAAAAGAAAATTTGACAAACCTATGAAAAGCTCAATATTTTCACTTACGTGTTCCACCTGTCTTTCTGTGTTTTCAGGCCAGTCCGGAGAGAGCCTGTCTGACCCCCAGCTCACCTGCTGATCCCTCTGCACAGTACTTTGAAGGTCAGTACTGAGCACGAGCAGTTGACTGTGTTGAGCTTTGAGGACACCTCAGTGATAATTCTGCTTTCCCTCTTCAGGTTCATACCTCCCTGACGGCAGTGCAGTGGACCCAGATTACTACTTCTCCACCATCAGCTCCAGCTTCTCTGTCTCCCCTCTTTTCACTGGAAGCAGCTCTGGAGAGTTTCATCTCCCTCTGGATATGCTCAGACAGCTCCTCCACATGGTTAGCAGCCACGGCAGCAGATGCATGATTAAGAGAATTTGATGTTAGATGCAAATTTGTTGCATAATAGTGAAAATTAATTCACTTGTTTCTCTCGAATAGGTTGAACAATTTGTCTCTGAGTCGTTTTTAAAATCACTGGATGACTCCTTGGCAGAACTTCTAGAGGTATGACTCTTAAATCACTATAGATGTTTGTCTTCTCTGTTTTTGACATCACTGGTTCACTGACACATTTCTGCTAATTTCTTGGCAGTCGAGTCCTGGTCTTCATCTCTACTACAAAACCTTCAGTGATCCTCTGTACGTCGCCATATTTAAAATGCTAAGAGACACTCTGTACAATCTAAAAGGTAAAGAATCCAGTTTTCCTCTCTTTCTTCAAATTATTTTGAAATTTAGCCCAAATATTCCTTCTGAAATATGATGGTAGCTGTAATGATGTATCTTCTGTCTTCATTAGACCTTCAGACAGACTATGTGAAGGAGGTTCACGACTTTGTGCTGGAGCAGTTCAGCAGCAGCCAGTCGGAGCTGCAGAGGATCCTGCATGATGTCGAGTACCTCCAGAGTGAACTGAGCCCGCTCAAACTGCGCTGTCAGGCCAACGCTGCCTGTGTGGACCTCATGGTGTGGGCCGTGACTGAAGAGCAGGGTGAGAAATCGCTTCATTCAGACAGGAAGTAATCCGTCTTAGAAGTCGTCTCTGCAAAATTCTTCTCTTTGTTTTTTCACCAGGAGCTGAGAACCTTTGCACCAAACTATCAGAGAAGCTACAGTCCAAGACATCCAGTAAAGTCATCATCGCTCACATGCCCCTCCTCATTTGCTGCTTACAGGTAACAGTTTCTTTCCTGTTAACATTTTGTTTCTGTCATTGAGGCCAGAGTTTGTATAGGTTGTCTATCGACTGTCTCTTGGCTAAAGAGCAATCGTTTCTTTGATAAGCAAAGATTTTGTCTGCAAGTCAGGATGGACGTTAGTTTTGTCAGTTTGCTACAGAGCAGTTACAGCAGACAGTTAGTGGATGTAAATATATAATATATATATAAGCCTTCAATGAAATGCAGTCATGCATGTGTCTGTGTGTTCAGGGTTTGGGTCGTCTGTGTGAGCGTTTTCCCGTGGTGGCCCACTCTGTCACAATGTCCCTGAGAGACTTCTTGGTGGTGCCCTCTCCTGTTTTGGTGAAGCTGTACAAATACCACAGCCAGTACACTCCAGGTAACCGCAGAACGCTCGGCAGCTGAGAGCTCGATTGTTCAATAACAGTATTATTTCCACTTCGGTGTTTTCTGACCAAATCCTGCTCTTTGAATTAGGTGGTGAGATAAAGATTCATGTGACCAACGAACATTCCCAGTCGACACTCAGTACCCACTCAAGCAAGAAGAGCCAGCCCTCCATGTACGAACAGCTGCGGGACATCTCCATAGATAACATCTGCAGGTGAATGCGTCCACATGCACACATGTACAACATATGCACACACACTGAGTCCGACCTTTACTCTCCAATTTCTCCGTCTGTCCTCAGGTGCCTGAAAGCCGGACTGACTATGGATAATGTGATTGTAGAAGCTTTTCTCGCCAGTCTGTCTAACCGTCTCTACATCTATCAGGAAAATGATAAGTAAGTCGAGCATCATATTCTGGGAATTAAATCTTCATTTGAGAGCGTATTTACACGTTTGCCTCTCTTGCCCAGGGATGCTCACCTGATCCCAGACCACACCATTAGGGCTTTGGGTCACATTGCTGTGGCCTTGCGGGACACCCCCAGAGTAATGGAGCCCATCCTCCAGATCCTGCAGCAGAAGTTCTGTCAGCCTCCCTCCCAGCTTGATGTCCTCATCATAGACCAGCTTGGCTGCATGGTCATCACAGGCAACGTGAGTATTCATGTCTCTACCTTCTCTTTTGGCTTATTGAAGAACCGTGTGAGTTTCAGCTCCTGTATACTCTAGTTTTAGAACATGTCTAATGTCGTAACGTTTCTTTTTCTTTCACCTTAGCAATACATCTACCAGGAAGTGTGGAATTTGTTCCAGCAGATCAGTGTCAAAGCCAGCTCCATGGTCTACTCTACCAAAGACTACAAGGACCATGGATACAGGTGACCACCATCTGTCATGACACAGTTCACAGCACAGTGTATGCAGCTGCAGAAAATCAGTCCGTGCCGCTCAGTGTTGATATTGTAGCGGCCGCCACAGATAAGTCAGTGTATGGGAAACACTGTTTTTCACTTTTCCTTGATTACATGAGAAAGTGATGCAGACAGAGGGAGAATATGCTTCTCCTCATGCAGCTGAGTGTTAGTCACAGTTCGTCGTGAGGATCTCGTATATTGACGTTCCCTCCTCTCTGTGCAGACACTGCTCCTTGGCTGTGATAAATGCTCTGGGTAATATAGCAGCCAACCTTCAGGCCGAGCAGATGGTCGATGAGCTGCTGGTCAACCTGCTGGAGCTTTTTGTTCAGCTGGGCTTAGAAGGGAAGAGAGCCAGTGAGAGAGCCTCAGACAAAGGCCCAGCGCTGAAGGTATGGCACGCACATACATACACACATATGCAAACATGTACATTATTTCTCAAAGTGCCAAGATGGACGAGCACATTATTGCTGCTAGAGGATCGCTGGTGGCGTAGGAGTTTAAGGTGCCGAGCATAAACCCCCAATTCTAACATCAGGAAGTTGTGAGTGGAGGCGGTTTTAGACGCTGTTCATCGATTCAATTAGCACTTTATTTGAATCATACCGACACCCAGATCTACTCTCCTCCTCTGTCTCTCCAGGCATCAAGCAGTGCTGGAAACCTTGGTGTCCTGATTCCAGTTATTGCAGTGGTGAGTGTTGAATGCAACTGGGTAGATGCAAATTGAATTATACAAATGTCAGTCTGACATCTTTAGCATCCAAAACACATGAGAACATCCTAAGTTAATCCTTTTTAATGATGGGTTATATCTGTATCTGCATCTTAATAACCACAGAATTGTATTCTCTCTCTTGTTTTTCTGCTGTTAGCTGACTAAGAGGTTGCCACCAATTAAGGAAGCAAAGCCACGTCTGCAGAAGCTCTTCAGGGACTTCTGGCTCTACTCTGTTGTCATGGGATTTGCTGTGGAGGGTTCAGGTTGGTTCAGTTCTACGTTTTTATTTCTGTCTTTACTGTAAGACAGGTTCAGTCTGATGCATGTTACATTAACAAAATACCTAACATTGATCTAATGTGTCGTACTTCAGCATAATGATTTGTTTCTGTTGAATCTTCAGGTCTGTGGCCAGAAGAATGGTATGAGGGAGTTTGTGAGATAGCGACTAAATCACCGCTGCTCACATTTCCCAGCGGGGAACCTTTACGCTCAGAGCTGCAGTACAACTCCGCACTGAAGAACGACACCGTCACTCAGGTATGAGAGCACACTCACACACATGCACACATATGCTCGCACATGACAGTATACCTCAGTTCCTGGTTCATTGTTGTGTTTCAGGTGGAGCTGAATGATCTGCGGAGCACCATCATCAACCTGCTGGATCCTCCTCCTGAGGTGGCTGCTCTCATCAACAAACTGGACTTTGCCATGTCCACATATTTGCTGTCTGTTTACAGATTGGAATACATGAGGTACATAGCATGTTTTGACAGAGTATATATTGGCTTATGTGCTTGTGACCATGTTCAGTATATACAATTTTTCTTCTATTATGTTTTCTCATCTTGTGTCAGGATGCTGCGCTCTCTGGACTCTGACCGATTTCAGGTCATGTTTCGATACTTTGAAGACAGAGCGATCCAAAAGGATAAATCTGGTGAGCAGAAAAAAAAGACAAAATGTTCTGTTATATGTTTTATGAACTGTGTATTACATGCATTCATTGATAATATATCCTTTGCAGGCATGATGCAGTGTGTGATTGCTGTCAGCGACAAGGTTTTTGAGGTCTTTCTGCAAATGATGGCTGAAAAAGTAAGTGAGATGTTTTCACTGAAGAACTGAGATTCTTTTTACAGTGTATTTTGAATTTTGATTAATCAGTACTGGAAGTAATGATTAGCTGCAGAACTAACCTTGATGAAATGTTCTATTTTTAGCCAAAGACCAAAGCCCATGAGGAGGAGCTAGAACGCCACGCTCAGTTCCTCTTGGTCAACTTCAACCACATCCACAAGAGGATCCGAAGAGTGGCTGACAAATATTTGTCTGGCCTGGCTGAAACGTGAGAGTGCAGAGATACACGTGCTCATTTACTCAGAATGTGACACTAACTCTTTTATAAACTATTTAAAATGCAGGTTCATGCACAGCAGCGTCAACACTGTTTTCTCTCTCCTCAGTTTCCCCCACTTGTTATGGAGTGGCCGTGTGCTGAGGACCATGTTAGACATCCTGCAGACGCTGTCGCTGTCACTCAGTGCAGTAAGTGATGGAAAACGTGCACTCATTCATCAGTGCAACATCTATCTTTCAGCCTGGCTTTAAACCCAATTAATGTTCATCACCAAACGTGATGTTAATGCTGTATGCTTTCAGGACATTCATAAAGACCAACCTTATTACGACATCCCAGACACGCCGTACAGAATCACTGTCCCTGATACATATGAAGCCAGAGAGGTAATGTTCACTTATTCTGTACTCACCACTGTCTTTACTCATTTTTCTTCATCTTTATTGGTAACAGGTTCAGGTATTGGTAAAGAAGTGGAAGAAAAGTGCCTGTTTTCAACATGTCACACATGTCGAAGAAGAATATTGTTTCTTTAATTGTAGAGCATAGTGAAGGATTTTGCTGCACGGTGTGGTGAGATCCTTAAAGAGGCAATGAAGTGGGCGCCGTCTGTGACCAAATCACACCTCCAGGTAACATTTATTCTATAAAATTCAAATTCAAATGAAGTTTCCATGGTGGCCATAAACATGTTTTAACCCCTGTACTTCGTGTGGTCTGTTTCAGGAGTATCTGAACAAACATCTGAACTGGGTGTCGGGTCTCTCCCAGCACGCAGGCCTGGCCATGGCCACAGAAAGCATCCTGCACTTCGCCGGTTACAACAGGCAGAGCACCACACTGGGGGTGAGGCACAGACTGACTTCTCTTCTGGTTCCTCTGTGGTTTCATTTGTTTCCGATAGCGCTGCCAGATTATTGGTTTATGTCTGGAACAAAAGTGGCTCCAGGATGGAGAGATTTTTTTACAATGTAAAGCCCCTTTTAGAAATGCGTTCAGCACATAAATGTGATGGCAGTTTTACATGTCTGACTCTGAATAAACACACAAGTCACTTTTATGTAAAAGTCACAATGGCAGTGAGATCTGTGAAAATTCTTTAACACTTCCAACGCGTCTGAATTAAATGTCAGATTAACATAAAGGCTGCAGCAATACAAGGTTTAACATGCACAGAGAGAAGTTAAAAGCACATCTTGTTCCCCCTGAAAGTATTTACATGCAGCAAATAGAAAACAGGAATTAAATGGAATGGAGCAATATCTTCACATCATTCTGTGCTTAGTAAGAGATTTATTGGTTAGAAGCAGAAGCATCCCTTTCACTCGCAATGATCATTAATTAAAGACTTCAATGGCAAAATGATTAAAAGAAATACAGCACTGAAGCCACCTGTGAGACAAGAAACACCTTCATATATCACTTATATCCTCCCTCACACGGCAGCTGCCAAATATCTTATGAACATTGTCTCTCTTTCTATAAATGTCTGTTATGTCTGAATAAAGTCATTAGAAACAGTAACAGAAGAGACACCTCCAGTTTGTCTGAACAACAAAAACCATCACTTTAACTGATGAATGAAGAACAATCTAACATCTTTAGATGAGTTACGATTCATATGCTTTCACCTGTAGTCCACTCAGCTGACTGAGAGACCCGCCTGTGTGAAGAAAGACTACTCTAACTTCATGGCCTCCCTCAACCTCAGGAACAGATATGCTGGAGAGGTAAAACCACCAAATCTTACCAGTTATTATGGCTCATATCCACAGAATCTGGCCATGTTACTGCTCCGTTATCACTATACTGCTGAGTTATAGATGCTTTGTTTCTGAAACTTTTCTGTTGGATGTTGGATGAAACAGTAATGGAACTGTAGAGTAACAGGACCGAGATGCAGCCGGATCCTGTAGAAATAAACTCTGAGTAGTAGATGAAAGCCTTTCATACTGTGCTCATATCTTTTCTCTTTTGTCTGTAGGTTTCAGGTATGATCCACTTTGCCCAGGCAGTTCGAGGGCAGTCCGATCTGGGCCGGCTGATGGTCAAACAGATGGGAGAGGCTTTAGACTCTGCACAGCCCGAGGCCTTTACTGAGGCCATGTTCAAACTGGCCGCCCTGCTCATCAGCTCCAAAGGTTTCACTGTTCCTCTGTGTTTATGTTTTATACCAAACAGGCTCTGTGTTCTCTGTAAAATGCTCTGGATTTGTTATCTGACTGTTGTTTTGTCTTGACTGGACCAGACTGCGACCCTCAGCTCCTGCACCACCTCTGCTGGTCTCCTCTTAAGATGTTTACAGCACACGGCATGGAAACAGCCATCGCTTGCTGGGAGTGGCTGCTGGCAGCTCGTGTTGGAGTGGAAGTCCCGGTACATAGATGTGTTTTATCACTTCCTGTCTGCGTCCTCGGCTTGTCGGTGCATTTGTATCGTACTCATACTATCGATCTCCTCTCCGGCTGCCTAGTTCATGCGAGAGATGGCGGGAGCGTGGCAGATGACCGTGGAGCTGAAGATGGGCTTGTTCTCAGACGCTCAGGTGGAGGCTGATCCTCTGGCTGCATCAGAGGAGAGTCAGCCTGTCCCCTGCCCTCCCGATGTCACCCCTCACCACATATGGATCGAGGTCAGACAAAAGACGTTCTGTTCTTATCACATTTTATTACATGTCTTCTCCTCTCTCACTTATCGTCTCTTATACCTGCCTCTTTTCTTCCAGTTTCTAGTCCAGAGGTTTGAGATCGCTAAGTATTCCAGTGCAGATCAAGTGGAGATCTTTAGCAGTTTGCTACAACGCTCCCTGTCCCTCAACGTCGGCGGGGCTAAGAGTAGCCTCAACCGCCACGTAGCCGCCATCGGACCTCGCTTCAGGTTCACAAACACACACACACAAAGCTCAAAGATAATGCATGCCTTGTTTTATGATCCCTATATTTAATTGTTTTTATAATGAAAATGGTTTAAGGATGCAGATTGGGGAAAAGAGGGACATGTTTTGATGAGTGATCATATTTCTCTGTTCTTCAGGCTGCTGACTCTGGGTCTGGCTCTGCTCCACTCTGACGTCCTCACCGATGCAACAGTGAGAAATGTGCTCCGAGTGAAGATCTATTCCACAGCCTTCGATTACTTCAGGTACCTGCAAACACTCGCAGGTCAAGTCAATCAGTCAGTTAATTGGTTAATGATTTATTTTTATAAAAAGAATATCTGAGTTTTACAAAGGTTTTGTAAAAACATTGCAAACACATAGTAAAAAACAAATCAAATCATGAATTCAAAAGAAAATATTGCAACTAATTGAACTATTGATAATCTGACTGTATTTATTGTCTGTCTCCTCAGTGTGTCTCCAAAGTTTCCCACCCAAGGTGACAAAAATCTTCGTGAGGACATCAGCATCATGATCCGTTTCTACGCCAGCATCCTGTCCGACAAGAAGTACCTGGCAGCGTGCCACTTGGTCCCACCTGGTGAGCTTGGTACTACCCCAGCCCCGAGCACGCTCTCTGCCGGGATATTTGGATCGCTTATCGTGTCCAGCACTTCTCCAATATCTATCTTAAGTAAGCCTAAAGCGGTGGAGCCCGGGCTGCGCTGCAGCAGGGGCATGGTTTTTTTACGCGTGTCAAATTTGACGCTGTCCTCACTGTGCTGCTGATAGATGCTGACATCTATCCTAGATTTTTTAGCTTTTTTCCTAAACATTCTTCTCTTGGTCCCTCTTATTTTCCCGCTCTTATGCTTTCTGCCTTTATGCTTCTCCTACTGTTCAGTATCTTGCTCCTTATACTTTTACATTCAATCTGTTTTTTCTTGATGTTTAGCAGCTGTGAGGAAAAGCGCAAATTTGTCAGTTGCGTTAAGATGCATGATTATTCATCATGTCAGCCCACCCGTCTGCCCCTCTCCTCGATCAACTTGGCATCAAAAGAAGAAACTACAGATTAAAAATGTTCTTTCTTCCACCCCAGAATATCCTCTCCTCTTCATTCCCGACGACCCTGAGAAAAGACCTGGTCTCATTCTCATACACATCAAATCGCTTCAGGTAGACAAGTCCTCTAACCGCTGATCCTGGAGCAGATTAATCTACCTCCAGCCCCCTGCGCATTAACGAGACAAAATAATATCTGACCCAGTATCAGTGGTTCAAGGCAACTTCTACCTACATGTAAATCCTGCTGGATTTCCCTGCTTTCAAATGCATGACCATCACAACAGCAGAGGACTAACTGATACAGCTCATCTCGCTCTTCAGAAACTCCCTCATCATCGATCATGTTGTTGATGTTTTTCTCTGTTTAGAAGTCATGATATTGACTCTGGATGCTGTTACATGTGTCAGAAGCTGATGAGACAAGTTGTATTGGTTAACAAAGAGTAAATTGACACTTTGTATGTGCTCATGTCTTGGCCATACTAAATCTGTTTGTCTGCAAACAGATAATCAGGATCCGTCCTTGAACAGTCTGTCGGTGATGAACGCTGCCGACCTCCGGAGCACCATAGACTCCAGCTCTCGTTCCCAGCAGAGCGGCCAGGGATGGATCAACACCTACCCGCTGTCCAGTGGCATGTCCACCACGTCCAAGAAATCAGGTAACAGCATGTGAACAGTAAAGATACAGAGAGAAGACAGACTTGTTCAAACTCTCACTCTTTCAGAATTTCCATTTTCTTAACCACAGCCTCTTGTTTCATTATCTATGTTTTGGGATTCGGATTAAGAACTGAAACTGACACAATGGTTTGACTGTATCTCTTTTCTTAGGCACGTCCAAGAAGAGCAACAGAGGGACACAGCTTCACAAATACTACATGAAGCGCAGGACTCTGTTGCTGGCTTTACTGGTGAGGGCTGATAATAGATCGTTTCCTGGGTGTAACCCCACTGCTCATTATCAGCCAGTCTTCATGCTCTCTTTCCTTCTTGTCCGTCCTCCAGGCCAGTGAGATTGAACGCTTGACGACGTGGTACAACCCCCTTTCCACTCAGGTACTGGCCATTGCCACGGAGCAGTCAGTGGAAACCAGCATCGCCAACTGGAGATCCAAATACATCAGTCTGACTGAGAAACAGTGGAAGGACAACGTCAACCTGGCCTGGGATATCGCACCCTACCTGGCTTTGCAGTTACCAACAAGGTAGTCTCTCTCCCTCTCTCTCTCTGTTTGTGTAACAAAATGAAAGACTGAAGACTTTTTACTTGTTTATCTCTAACTCCTTTGTTTCCAGGTTTAAAAATGACGCCATTGTTGCTGAAGTGACTCGTCTGGTGCGACTGGACCCGGGAGCGGTCAGTGATGTACCTGAGGCCGTCAAGGTAAAATCACTTAGTCTCGTAAAACTCAGCTGATGGAAATGTGTCTTTTATGTTTGTGAATGATTTGATATATTATTTATTTGACTATTTGACCCTTTAGTTCCTGGTGACGTGGCACACGATTGATGCTGACTCTCCTGAGCTGAGCCATATCCTGTGTTGGGCTCCGGCAGACCCGCCCACCGGCCTGTCCTACTTCAGCAGCATGTACCCTCCTCATCCTCTCACTGCTCAGTACGGGGTGAAGGTGCTGCGCTCCTTCCCTCCAGTAAGTCACACACCTCTGGATCTTTGCTTCTTGGCTTCAGCTCACAGGGATTCATTTGGTTTTTTTCCCTCTGCATTCCAACTGTAGGAAGCCACGACTCTCTTAACATTACATTTGTTTGTTTTCTCCTCCCAGGATGCCATCTTGTTCTACATCCCTCAGATTGTTCAGGCGCTCCGTTATGATAAGGTAAACACATGTGAGACCTACAGTGTTGGACCTTTACATCTTATTGTTTAAGAAGAATGGTGCATCTTTGTTGTCTTGAGCTCATATTTAGTTTTCATTAGCTCAGGGATCAGTAGCCAGACAGTAAACTAGAGCTTAAATGATTAGTTGCCAGAAATAAATGAACAATTGTTTTGATAATTGTCGTTTATGAAGTAATGAACTCTGTCCTGCTCAGATGGGTTATGTGAGAGAGTACATCCTGTGGGCGGCTCAGAAGTCTCAGCTGCTCGCCCACCAGTTCATCTGGAACATGAAGACCAACATCTTCATGGACGAGGAGGGACACCACAAAGATCGTGAGTAAAGACTCCACGTTACAGTGAACTCCGGTGCTTCGACTGTGAGAGAGAGCAGCAGTGACATCAGTCTGACTTATCACAGAGAACCTGGATTTAAGGATGGAACTAAGGTTGAATACCAGGAATTCCTTGATCCTTCCTTCCTTCCTTCCTTCCTAAGCTCCTTAGAATTCGCACCACTTTCTCCTCCCTTTTCCTGAGAGGAATCTCAGGGGGAACCTGGTGTGTGTACTGAAACAAAGACACCTCCTCCAAACCTTATTAATGCTCCCACACAACTGCTGATGCTGATCCACTTTAAGTTTGACCTTGAAATTCCATCATTACAGTAATATAACACTCTTTCAGCTGAGATGATTTCAGACATGCAGCATTAAACAGATTAAACATTGAGTGCAGAGGACAGACAGAACCTGGACAGAACAGAACAGATTATATCTCTCTGAATAGTGATTTTATTTATTACTGAAATCTAAAATTGTAATTTGATGCATGACTTCCATGTGTTAATGAATCATTAATATACATGAACGACATGAAATTGTCTAATTAACTGTCATATTAATTCCTTCTCGCAGTCTGTTTCTGTTTCTGACTGCTCTGTTAATATCAGATTAACGTGTGATTATATTGTCTGCCTGTTGGGAAACCTCTTATTAGGCCTAATTAAATCAAATGAAGTCGGTGTAATCACATTAATTCCTGCCTCATTAATCTGTGTAGCTGACATCGGGGAGCTGTTGGAGCAGATGGTTGAGGAGATCACAGGTTCTCTGTCGGGTCCGGCCAAAGACTTCTACCAGAGAGAGTTTGACTTCTTCAACAAGATCACCAACGTGTCCGCCGTTCTCAAGTAAATGCATTACCATTACTCATCATCAGATCATTAGCAAACATGGAAATGTCTCAGTGTCGTGTAAAACCTGATTCATTTTTGTTTTTCAGGCCGGTTCCAAAAGGAGAGGAGAGAAAAAGGGCGTGTCTCAAAGCTCTGTCGGATATTAAAGTCCAGCCAGGTGACGAGCTGTTCCTCGTTCAGTCTGAATGGATGATTAAAATCTGCACAGTGAATGTGCTGCAGTCAATTCATGAGATTTTTTTGATAGTGAAATGTAGCGAAGCAGACGGTCGCATCAAGACTCAAGTCAAGATTAAGTTGCTCAATTTTGTACCCAAGTACGATACTTTGAAATGAAATGTGAATGTGTGGATATTTGCTCCTTTAAAACAGTGATTCTCTGTCTACTGTCTTCCTCTGACTTTTAGGCTGCTACCTCCCCAGTAACCCTGAAGCCATAGTGCTGGACATCGACTACAAGTCTGGGACGCCCATGCAGAGGTAACCGCAGATTTTCATGTCCAGGTTTTGCTTCTGAATCATTGGGGCAAACTGGAGAAGCTACTTCTCAGGACCCAGATCTGCCCATATATTGTGTTTATCTCATGAGAGTGTTTCCTGTGTCGCCTCAGTGCTGCCAAGGCGCCTTATCTGGCCAAGTTTAAGGTGAAGCGCTGTGGGGTGAGTGAGCTGGAGAGGGAGGGTCTCCGCTGCCCCTCCGACTCTCTGGAAGACGGAGAGGAGAATCCAGACGGATCTCGACGGGTTTGCTGGCAGGCGGCCATCTTTAAAGTGGGAGATGACTGCAGACAGGTGCGGCCGACAGGTGCACTGAACTCGTTTACTGGGACATTTCAGGGAAGGAAACTTTGACTTAGTCTCTCTTGTGTGTCTCTGCCTCCAGGATATGCTCGCTCTCCAGATCATTGGGCTTTTTAAGAATATTTTCCAGCTGGTCGGCCTGGATCTGTTTGTCTTCCCCTACAGAGTGGTGGCCACTGCTCCGGGGGTAAGACTTCATCACTCCCTCCAAATCCAGGATTCCATCATCTCCTCTACAGTCTGATTATTATTATTGTGTTTGCAAGTGAAAACAAATGTTTATGATAATCATTCCTCACATTGTTGAACTGAAAGTACAGTAGGTTGAAATTGACCCAGAGAGATTCTTTACAGGACTGTGGATGTTGAATGAAAAGTTTGGGTCATAATGTCAGTTTTCTTTTTTTTGTTTCACTTCCAAAAAAGTGGTTCAGGAACATAATTGACTTACACTGGTAAATGTGTTATAGTTGATAAGAATGAATGACCAAAACTCTGCAAACGAGACATAAACATAGAATTTTATTATCAGAATCAAGTATTTATTAACTGATCCTCTTTCCCTCAGTGTGGCGTGATCGAGTGCATCCCAGACTGCAAGTCCAGAGACCAACTTGGCAGGCAGACGGACTTCGGCATGTACGATTACTTCCGGAATCAGTACGGAGACGAATCCACCCTCGCCTTCCAGAAGGTGCGGAAGTTTTGTTCTTTGGCCGTCGTCATTCACCGTTTCATTCGTTCATTGTTTCTCAGATTTCAAAGACAAAAACATTGTCCAAGATTACTGCAGTGATGGATGGACAAACGGATGTGATCACTTCATTTGATTACAAACATAAAGCACTTCAACACATCATATAAATATGAAATAGAAATGAGTAGTAAAAACAGACGACACATGTTAAAGCAATTTATGGTTGCATGGTTTGTTTTACAGAGCAGATTTTTTCCTTCTGTTTTAGTTTATTATGCTGCAGACATTAACCCATATTTACTGTATTTTCTCTGTTTGACGAGGAGAGAAAGAAACCACCAGACCTGATTCAACAAAAGATCTATATTAAACTGTGACATCAAAGACATGTGGACATAAAACGTCCTCAAACAAAAAGACATGTTGTTGCTGTCAAAGGTGCAATTATTGACTTTTACAGAGCCCACAGACATTTGAAGAGTTTCCTTAAAGAGTTGACATATCACAGATGTCCTCTTCTCCTTTCCACAGGCTCGGTATAACTTCATTCGCAGCATGGCCGCCTACAGCCTTCTGCTCTTCCTGCTGCAGATCAAAGACAGACACAACGGCAACATCATGCTGGACAGCAAAGGCCACCTCATCCACATAGGTACAGTGTGGTGCATACTCACTGTTTAGCTGTGGCCTTTGAGTTTACATTCATTCTCTGGATGCGTCTTCGTGTCCTGTTGGTTGCGTGCGTCCGCAGTGACTGGGCCTGGACGACCCTCGAGGTGCTGATTTGTTTGTGTTCTGTCTGTCTTGTTTTCTCCAGACTTTGGCTTCATGTTTGAGAGCTCTCCCGGCGGTAACCTGGGCTGGGAGCCAGACATCAAGCTGACAGATGAGATGGTGATGATCATGGGGGGCAAGATGGAGGCCACGCCTTTCAAGTGGTTCATGGAGATGTGTGTCAGAGGATATCTGGCTGTACGGTAAGAAGCTGCCAAAGTAAAGGACAAAAATGCCACTTGTGCTGTTTTTGAGGATTGTTTATCCTCCATGATGGAGAAAAGAAAGATGTGGAGTTTTAAAAAGAGAGAAAGACAGAAAGATATTCTAGTAAAAATATTGTATTCTCACTCATATTGTGTTTGCTTCTTTGGACATAAAGACCCTACATGGATGCAGTGGTTTCTCTGGTGACCCTCATGCTGGACACTGGACTGCCCTGCTTCAGAGGACAAACCATTAAACTCCTCAAGTAAGTCCAGCAGTAGGATGCCTGTGTCATTACAAGTTAGCAACTGTTTGCTATCCATAAAAAAATCTTCTCATTACACAAGTTGTGTTTACAGTGCGTTCTGCTGCCCCCAAGTGGCCAGAGTATCAATGAACGCAGCTTTAAACATTCATGGATTTTCGTTTGTTTGTTTTAATCAGAGGTCGGTTTAATCCTCAAATGAGTGAGAAAGAAGCTGCAGCTTTCATCATTAAAGTCATCCAAAGCTGTTTCCTCAGCAGCAGGTGAGTAAAGTCACAAGAGTAAACTTTGCATCTGATCTGCTTATCGCACGTGAAATTAACATTATGCAAACATGAGAAGAAGTTCAACTGGCAGTCTACTATATTTAACTGTGTTGTAATTCACATTGACAAAGGTTCTCACTAACACGTTCTCATGAACTTGTTTTCAACAGGAGCAAAACGTACGACATATTGCAGTATTACCAGAACCAAATTCCTTACTGAGGATCCAGCCAGACCTCCACTGTACGTCCAACACAAACAACTCCACACAAGCAATTCAAATTTTTCTGATGGTTTGAATAAGGTGGTGGATTCAAACCACTCTGCTCCTTCGAGAGAGACAACAACGTGGCACTTTGATCCCAACGCTCCGGTTTTATTCACTATCCTGTAGGTTGTCTGATTTTATAATGCACATCTGAGTTTTAGAGTAGTTCTTTATTTAACATAAAGAACAATGTACAACCCTTTAAGTATTTTCTTCTTGATGCTGTTATTTGTTACTCAGCAAACACCAACGAAACTGTCACACTAGAGGAAGATGGCCATAAAGGGAGCCGTATTTATAGTGTTTGTCAAAGCAGCTGTTATCATGTGGTTTTGTTTCTATGCTGTTATCCACTTTAATGCACTTTATAGTTCACAGTATTTCACCGGCCTCACCTGCCTGTGCTCCAGACTTTTAACAGAGATTATACATCAGATCAAAACAATCTGCAGTTTCATCAACTGATCAATACAATCGCAGTATTATTGATTTAGTAGAACACTAGCTGTTGTTAGATAGATCAAAAATCAATGCAAGAATCAATCAGCATTTAACAGTCGTCTTTAGAGATGTTAAGGTATTTAGAGAATCAAACCTAATTATGCTGTAGTGTTTACTGTAGAATATTTACTGTAGAATCACATCAAGGTCACAGAGGTTTTTCTGTGATTCACGTAAAGAACTTGTCGAGTTATATGTGAAGAACATATTTATCAGAAGATTTTAACAACTTTGAACTGTCCTACTTTGATGCTTATCCTCAAAGCCAGTCATGTCGCACCTCATCATGTCAGCTTTTAGCTTCAGTTGGTCATTTAGGATGTTTTTCCACTACGGGAACGACCTCAACCTGAACCTTTAAGAACTTGTAAGGCTTCGCTGCTGGGTTCTGCCTTTTGTTTCCGCTGTGTTTTACAGAACCAGATGTTCTGCTGTCGGTCGAGTGCAGTTGTGGGACAGACAGTAGAATCAGTAGCGCTGATGTGGCTCAGGTTTGTGTCTCTCATGTGTCGCCATTACGTTCAAGTCCCAGAAGCAAAGATCTGATTTTCTGAAAAATAAATCTTTTAAAAACACTAAAGGTGATAACACTTAACACTGTTCTGAAGGTATTTACACAATCCTACAAAACTCTTAGAACCATCTGGATGAAAAAATATTTTGTCTGTTCACAGATGGAAAATATTTCAAACCCATTTCTTAAATCTCTCTTTTTCCTAATTCAAACAGAAATGGTAGCCAGACGTGACGATGTCATTGCTCAGTTCGTACAATGTGAAACAGTTTGTTCTAGTGGAAAATATTGATGTTTGTTTTCAATGTTAGTGATATTTACAAAGTAACACGTTAATATTTCGCTTGTGTTTTACAAAAAGAGCAACGACATCTGTCATTTCCAGTTATCTGGGTTAGGAAACAGTCTCGTCTAAAGATTGCTGGGTTTTTATTTCTATGACTTGAAGGTAATTTAATGTTAATGGATGGAAGACATCAACTGGGGCCACATGTTATGGGATTGGACGTCTGTCCAATGGAAATGTAGTTAAACTAGTCTGATCCCCAACTCTGCAAACAATCGACAGTTTACACGGACGGTTGACAAATGTTGGATATTCTGAATTTGTATATTGAAACACGCTCCCTTGCGGTGCTGCTTTAAAGGACTATTCCACCAATTTAGCATTACAGACCTATAACACTGTCACGATGGACAGTTTAGGATCAGAATCGACGCAGCAGAACCAGAGTTGGGTCAGAGATTTGGATGTGTTCTGTGGTAGAGGTTAATGTAGCCTGGAGCCGAGATGAGATGAGATGGTAACTTCTTTCTAATTCCACACCAACAGGTTTTAAAAATGTAAAACTTGTAGTCTTCAGTGAGGCAATTCATCAAGCAGCTCTCTCTGGAGCCATTAAAGTCTTTAGGCAACTCTTTGCACATATCGTGCTCCCCAAGACCCGAACACAGACTTTGCTGCGTAATATCGATGGACTCCTACTTTTATAATCACAGTGTCACAAACAAACTGAGAGAGAACCTAAGTTTTCATATGAGCTCCTGAGCAGCTCCAGGAACAAAAGCAGAACCTGTGCCAGTGGCTCCTGTCGGGTTCCTGTAGTGGAAAAGGCCAATGGGAGAGAGTTGACACAGCACACAGGTGGACCAGGAGCTCGCTGGCTGCTCCACATCACAGCATGTCTGTCTCAGAGACGCTGAGACGTGTGTTTGTCCTGTCGAATGAAATGTGTCTACGCACCCTTTACAGTGCACGTGTAACCCCGTCTGCTAACATTCCTCTGTGAGTATTTGAGTTGAGTGGAACCTCTTGGGTTTGCATTGTGTTGGATGATCTCGCTGTTACTGAAGCTGATGATGATGATTATACCTAAAAAGCCATTTCTCCTACCCTTGGTAGAAACACGACTGTAGTAATACTTGACAAAAAACCAGAACCTTATGCAATATATTGATGTATATTGATACTGTGTTTGTGTGTTGCTGTAACTCCTTCCAATCCTTGTGTGACAAGTGTTTTATGTTGCAGCTACTGACTTTACAGAACTGAGGGGTGAACTGAAAGTATTTAAATATACAGAATTACTTGTTTAATGGCTCATAAAAAGAGACTTGATCGACTCTCGACAAAGTCATTTTTAATGTAGTGGATTTTATTGAGATTAAATATGTTAGTCATCCTTTATGTCCTCCGTTATCTGTGAACCAGAAGTGTCTGAATCTGAATCTGAATCTGTGTGTGTGTGTGTGTGTGTGTGTGGCGACATCATTGCCTGTTCAGAGTAAGATCACGTCTGTTATTCTGATAATGTGTGAAAACTTATTTCCAAATTAAATGTGTTCATTTCATCAGACAACTGATGTATTTGACTTTTTATTTCTTCCTTTTCTTCTTATTTTCTTTCTTTCTTGTTTTCTGACTTTGTCTCTTTAAAATCATCTCCAGCCGTGAGCCCGGCTGTTTAGAAAGAGACAAAAGACAAATTAGCATGAAGACAATTTTCTTACATTTTAAATTACTTCTTCTTAAAACATGGAGGAATGATGTGTCGCTGCTCTCTGGACATTTCTAGGAATTATTCATATCCAATAAATCAATGATAGATCTGCTCCACCTCTTAAAGAAACCTGAGGAGCTGAAGCTCGGAAGCTGCTCCACGACACCGTGAATGGAGACGAGCAAAGAAAGGAGAGTTAAATGAGAAGCCAGTTGTGTTGAACTCTGACCTCTGTGACACGACACGGACGAGGCCTCGAAATGCCGAAGGGGCCCGTCGCATGTTTGATGGGTGGAGGAAAAGCATTGCTGGTTCAGATAATTTGAAGGAGACTTGTAGATGGTTAAAAATTGATTTTAAAGTTTGTTTTTTCTAGTTGATGATGCGAAGTAGGAAAATCATTTTACTTCTAGTTTGGTCGACCGAGCAGGACACGGAAAATTTATGCCAGTGACACAAAGGCCAAGATGACAGTGGGAGTGAAACCAGTGAACAAAGGACCAGCTCTGACCCGGAGAGGTCGGGGCCCCTGGGGCCACTTTCACAAAACACTCCAAGAAGCTCCCGAGTCTGGGAGCCACGAAGCCCTGCTCAGAATCACAGCTCCTCCAGGTAAAGAGTCACGTCAGGAAAACTTTCATGTTGTGATGGAGGTGAGTTAATGAAAATCCAATCAGCTCACCAACAAATCAAAACAGTCCAGAGTTGATTTACATCAAAAATACATATTTACTGCAACAGCAGATTTTTTACTTACTTTACTTTTACCATCAAATAAGCCATTTTTTGCATAATGAGTACTTTATATGATTCATCAGTAGATTTTGTAGATGATACTTAAGTACTTTTATTGTAGTATTCACCATTTAGTACTTTATATTTTGCATTAATGATTTACATCTGTTCAGTAACTAAACCCACTGAATAAATATGGTGGAGTAAAAAGTGCAAGTAGTTTAAAAATAAAGTAGCATAAAATGGAAATATTAAGCAAAGTTTATCATTGTTTTTGAAAGTAAAAAGTAGAATATTTCTCACATGTTGTGGAGTAGAAGCTGCATTAAATGGAACAAAGTACCTTGAATCTGTACTTCAGTACTTCACTACTGACTAAATAATTTAGTTACATTACTTTCCTTTCCAGGTACTCCTGCATAAGTTATTCAATAATAAACTCATGATTTTTTCAAACAAGACTGAAATTTAACCAAACAGAAACGTTTTCAAGGATTCATCTTAATCTGCTTTTAGGATTCTCAGCTTTTATTATCAGACAGAGTGAAAGTAACGAAACAATGAACTGGAAATTGTACTTGAAGACAGTACTTGAGTAAATGTACTTAGTTACTCTGCTCCACTGTCATCACAGCGCGAACAGCTCAGTCTGGCCTCCTCAGGTGTGCAGCCCGCAAACAGGTAAACTTACCCCTCCGCGCGGTGACGTCAGAGGGATGGGCAGGTCACGTGGTGGCTTCAGAGGGAAACCTGCGGTCAAACGTTAGTGAAACTGGAGAAGAAGAAGAAGAAGGAAGCGAAGAGAAGCAGGTAAAAACACCGTGTTCACATCATGTTGATCCGTTTTGATCAGTGAAATTTGTCCGATATCGATCGAGAGTCGTTTCTGATGTGAAACGTGAGGTTTAATGTGAAAAAGTCAGCGGTTTGTTTAACTTCTGTTCGCTTCAGGTTGAAGTCGCTGTTCGCTTAAACTTGTTAAAACCACTCGTCCAGATCAGGATTTCATCAAATCTACGGTGTGAATCTGAGCCACAGACTCACATAAAGCTGATAAAGACTCAACACGGACTCAGATCAAAGTGTTTGTGTGACTTTGTGTCGCCGAGTCTTTTGGCTTGTTGCCAGCTGAAGCTTCAGGTTCGTGATCAGGCCTCAGACTTCAGGGTTGAAGCTAAAGAAGCTGCTTCCTCACAGTGATGATGATGATGATGAAGATGATGATGAAGTATTAGTACAAAAAGAGCTGATATCTGTGGTGGAAGAAGTACTCGGATACTTCAGTCAAAGTACCGAAACATGTGAAAATACTCCATTACAAGTACAAGTCCTGAATTCTACAACTTACTCAAGGAAAAGTACACAAGTATTATCAGCTACATGTACTTGAAGTATCAAAAGTAAAAGTACTCACCTGTAGTAAAATATCTCCTGTGACTGATATTATTATTGTTGTTGTTGTTGTTACTATTAATACATCTATGTGTACTTTACTGTATGAATGTGTACTTTTCTCTCAAATACCGATTTTAAATGAAAATATGTGAGAGGTTAAAAAGTGAAATGTCTCTTTGAAATGTGACATTTCTTTAATATCAGGAGTCACAAGCCAAAAAGGTTTGATCTGATACTATGTTGTACTTTATATGTTACATGTGTTTTTAACTGTATCTGTCAAATAAGTGTAGTGAAGTAAAAAGTCAAACGTTTCCTCTGAAACGTAGTGAAGTAGAAATATAGAAAATGGAAATACTCATGTAAAGTCGCACAGATTTGTACTTGAGTAAAGCTTCTGTCCAGCCCGGGCTGGTGGACGTCGAGGACAGTTAACAGTGTTTGAACTGAACACAGAATCAGTGAAATCACAACAGAGCTTCTGTTGTTGTTTGAGAAAATCTGACTCTTTGTTCGAAGCTTGTGACGGAGGAGCCGTCGCTGTTTCTGCAGCTCAGTGCAAACACACCAAGAAATATCAGCCCGAGGAGACGCGATGAACAGATGAGTCGATGAGGCGACTGACTGACAGTTAATCGACTATTTTGATGGTTCGTCAGTCGTTTGAATCATTTGGGTTTTTTAACCTTTATTTATCTTTGGTAGGAGCAGGTTTGCTTTTACATACAAGCTCTTTTAAAGCAGCACCTGCACATGTTACTGACCCAGGATCTCTTCACACCTTCGTGTCTGTGTTCGTCTCCACAGGTGACTCCTCGGCTCGCTGTGCGCTCGCACCAGGTTTGCATTCTGACCTGCAGGCCAATGTAAGTCGTGTTGAGTGACTGCGTGTGAAAGGTATTCAAGCTCGGTTCATATTATTTTTCACCTCTCGAGATCATGTCCGCTTTAGGAAATGGGCTTTTGAGGGCTGATTTGTTGTCAAGAATGTATTTTTGAGCTGCTTGACTGGCGGTAAGTGGAGCTTTCCTCAATACGATACATGAGCAGTGATTACAACATATTTGGTTGCAGCACAAAAATGCATTCTTGACTCGGCTTGCATGGAGGATGCTGGGT
The DNA here is from genome assembly GCA_025331565.1 of Holacanthus passer. Taxonomy (NCBI): domain Eukaryota; kingdom Metazoa; phylum Chordata; class Actinopteri; family Pomacanthidae; genus Holacanthus; species Holacanthus passer. The sequence goes on along the minus strand of JAFREQ010000046.1, from coordinate 1,706,981 downwards.
AACATCTTTCTCTGTGGTGACCTCAGGTGCTGGGGGTTAGTTTCAACTGTTGCATGAACGATATCCTCGAATGTCTAATGTGGATTTCTCATCAGTCTGGGACTTATCTTCTGGCTTCTTCCTGTTTATATTTCCTCTTTGCCGACTCAGTTCTGTTACTGATTAGAATCGAGAGCTTAAATGATTAGTTGATGGACAGAAACATAATCTGCAACAGTTTTGCTTATTGATTAATAGTTAGTTTTCATCAAAAATGCTAAAATGTCTGAGTTCCTTTTTGGCAATTTTGTGTATTTTTTATCTCTAAGTCTCACATGACACTAAATCGAGTATCTATGAGTTTTTGAATATGAGACATTTTCTGTTGATTGATTGATTGATTGAAATTCAAGCCTTTCAAATCTTAAAACAATGTACAGATGAATAGATAAATATGTGAAAGCACCCTTGGTGTTTTGTATTGTTCCTCTCGTCCATATTGGCCCTAAAGAGATCCAAACTTGAAGCTACGTCAGTACGACAATATTTGAAAGTTCAGCCAAAGTCTAATTTGAGACTCCAGCTGCCTGAATCAGACAATTACAATTAGACAAATCATTTCCTGTTGAGCAACTTATTGTTTCAGGTGTAAGAAAATTAATTACTCGCAGCTGTAGTGTAATCTTCTTATTGTGTGTATGTGTGTGTTTGCTGTCAGGGACCATCACCATCCTCATGTCCTATGGAGGAGGCTTTTACGGACGCACTGATCGCGTCCACCAGGGGCCCCACTATGACCAGGTGCCTCAGGGCTCTTTACCCCGAGCAGACTCCGACGACCTGCTGCCGCTGAGGGACCAGAGAGCGGCTCGCCACGCTCAGAGCGCCGACCCCCTCCCTCCTCCGCCTCTGCCAGACCAACCTCCCGTGGGCCCGGAGTTCGATCCCAGCGGCAGCGAGGACAACGCAGACCCCGACCCCGCCCTCGACATTAAACCGGTCCACCGTTTCATCCCCGACTCCTGGAAGAACTTCTTCAGAGGAAGTAACCGCAGCAGTAAGAAGCCCTGGTCCATGTCTGCCTCCTCATACAACAACAACAACAGCACCAGTGAGGGGGTGCGCTGCTCCCCGCCGCACTCTCCCTCCGTTCCCGGATCGTACCGGGACCCTTATGGCGGCTCAGGCAGCAGCTGCAACTCACGCAAGGAGCTTCTGGAGCTACGGGACGCCCACGAGTCCGTGTCAGGTCGCACCCACCACACAGGTCTGACCTACAGCGAGCGAGTGGAGGAGTACCATCAGCGCTACGCCTACATGAAGTCGTGGGCGGGGCTGCTGAGGATCCTGGGCTGCGTGGAGCTCCTGCTGGGGGCAGCTGTGTTCGCCTGCGTCTGCGCTTACATCCACAAAGACAACGAGTGGTTCAACATGTTTGGATACTCGTCTCCCGGAGGAGCGTATGGAGGAGGGGGTTTCTACGGCGCTGGCACAGGCGGGAGCTACTACACAGGCCCCAAGACCCCGTTTGTGTTGGTGGTGGCAGGGCTGGCCTGGTTGGTCACTGTCATCCTATTAGTGCTGGGGATGACCATGTACTACCGCACCATCCTGCTGGACTCCTCCTGGTGGCCTCTGACGGAGTTCACCATAAACCTGGCGCTGGCAGTGCTGTACATGGCAGCAGGTCGGTGACACAGACCAACTGCAAACACACGTTCTCCTTTAACCCTTCATTTGTCCTCGCTTTCAGATATTTATTTGTGAGAGACCTTGCACAATATTAAATACAACTCAGACACTTTTGTAAAACATAAATAATAACAGAATCCAATGTCCTCCATCTCCATGAACAGGAGGAACAACAACAAAAAGCACAAACTGTTGCAATGTTCATATGGGCACCTGAGAAATTATGAACTAATCCTTTAAATCCAGTTAATATATTAGTCTTCACACTCTGGATGAAAATGTCAACATCCTAATATCCAAGTCAAACAAACCACAGAGAAACAGCAGCACTGTTTCTAGAAAGCATTTACTCGAGTACTGCAGTGTTGTACTTTTGAGATACTTAATGCCACCTTATACTTCACGTAACACTGTGAATGGGACTGCTTTGCAAAATGAGAACTTTTGCTTTTGATGCCTTAAGAGCATTTTACTGAACACTTGTCCTAATATCCTTTTATTTTAAATGCATGACTTTTCCGATATTTCGAAACCTGCACGTATAAGACCTGAACTGTCTGCATGAAAAGACACCACTAGAGGAAAGTTAGAAAATATTTCTATTATATCAGTTTGCTTTTTGTTTCCCAGGCATCGTTTACGTCCGGGACACGACCCGCGGAGGGCTCTGCTCCTACCCGGTCTTCAACAACGGCATCAACGGGGCGTTCTGCAGGACGGAGGCGGGCCAGACTGCTGCCATTATCTTCCTGTTTGTCACCATGGTTGTTTATCTGATTGGAGCCATAGTGTGTCTGAAGCTGTGGAGACATGAGGCTGCGCGCAGATACAGGGAGAAGTACGGCCAGGAGGTAAGATCTCAGCTTTGTCTTTGTGTTGTTTACAGGGTTTGGTCCCGAGGTTCCTCAAAACCAATCAGATTCTTCTTAAGCTGAAAGGATCATTCCAACACGATCTGTTATCACTTTGATGACTTGAGAACTCAGGATGAGCCCATTTACACCTGTTATTAAAATCCAGACGCAGGAAAGTGCATGTTGTTGCGAGGTGTGAATGAGTCACGATCGGAATGTGAGAGATCTGCATGACCACAGGTGGAGGTTGTCTGGCTCCTGCTGTGTTTGGGCTGCAGGCAGGTGTGAGTGTGAAATGGCTGATAGATATAAAAAATGTCTGTGTGTGTCGCACTCGTCTGTGCAGCTGATAATATATAATAATGGGTCCAGTCACACAGAAGCCTGCAACACCACTGACACAATATTGTTTTATACAAAGAAAGGAATAATCCTTCAATCCTTCTTGTCTGTTTTAAACACAGATGCATCCCTCCGACACGCGAGCTGCACAGTCTCTGGTGAGTGTCCCGTAATGTGCCGCTCAGCGTCAAATCACAGTACTGACTCTGTACATTCAGGATATCTGCTAACATACTGACATGTATCTGAATCTGCACAGTCATTTTGACATAGTTGTTTTTGCGCTGCTGTGTTTCTACAGATGGTTCCACTTTCAGCTCCTGTGCCCAAACATCCAGAACAGGATCAAGGCTCCTCGGTCGTTCCCATCCAGGCGTCTCAGAAAGCCATTCCACCGAAGGTTTTACAGGGAACTATACCATCAGGACACATTCCCAAACCTGTCATCCTGCCTGACTACATTGCGTAAGTGTTAAAAAATATACTGTATAGTGAGTAATGCATGCTGGGAGAAGTGGAGCTGCAATTGTTTTTATCACTGATAAATCCACCAGTTGTTTCCTCAGTTAATTGTTTGGTCTTTAAAATGTGAAGCGCCAAATTTGAAATATTCAGATGTTTGTTTTATCCAACTAACAGGTGAAACCCCAAAGAGATTCAGTTTAATATCACAGAAGACTTAAGGTCACTTTCACACCTGTAGTTCGGTTCATTTGCACCAGATGAAGGAAGGAAAACATTATATCGTTACCTTTTACTTTTGGTCCAGTTCATGTTCACACCAACTTTCTAGAAACAAACTGTCGTCTCGCTCTGTCCCAACTCTTTTAATGGGGCAGTTGTTGGATAGAAGGACAACACAGTTGTACCTGCTTTTTATTGTTTTATTGATCAGGGAACGTCACATGCTGACAGTTGCACGTGTCACCAAGGTTACTAAAGGATTTGCATAAATATTTAAGTTTCTTCTGATAAGGTGACTTCCTCATCCCACCAACCATAAAACCCTGTGGCTCGTCTGTTTGCTCACAGGCCACTGATAAACTGCAGCAGACACAGAGACAGAAATCAGGCCGAGATCCTCCCATCTGGAGCGAACGTGGTCGAGTCGTTCAGTCGGCACCACACTTTGATTGACAGCTAAAATGAACAGCACTAAATGGGCAAACACACCTGAAAGAAAACCAGCAAATATGTAAAAGTGAGGAGCTGGAACCAGAACATTTTTGACGACTTGATTAAAAATTGACAAGAATTGTTGCAGATAAATTTTTTGACAATCAGCTGATTGACTAATTGATTCAGCTGCAATATGTAGTGTCCAATTCTAACATGAGACACAAAGTGAGCTAACAAGTGTGCACGTGTACAGTTTACTGTTGAACTGTTAATTAAGTGTTGTTCTCTCCTCCTGCAGGAAGTACCCGACCATCGGGTCCGATGAGGAGCGGGACCAGTACCGAGCCGTGTTTAACGACCAGTATGCAGAATACAAAGAGCTCCACTCAGAGGTTCAGTCCACCCTCAAGAAGTTTGACGAGATGGACGCCATGATGCGCAGTCTGCCCCAGCACCCGACCAGCCAGATGGTGATTGGTTACACATGTCTCCTGGTCTTAGTAGAGAAGTTACTGACTGACTAATAAACAATGTACTAACAAAATGTACTAAACTGTTTTTCTGACACTTAAAAGCTATAAAATGAGGAAATTGAAAATGAAGAAGCTGATGGAGGAAACAGGTTTGACTCCCTGTGTTCACGTGTTCTCGGGCAGCCGCGACTCCACCAACCACACAGACTTTAAACACACCGGCGCAGAGTCAGCAGAGTTCTGACGCGGTTTCTGCTCGGCAGTAAACCTGCTCAGTCCTTCGGTGTTTTCACGTGAACACTGAGGAAACCGTTTGGACAGAGACACATTTCATGTCTGGAATATTGCACCCAGTGTTTTTGTTGTTAAATTGTGCCTCATTTCCCATCTGGTGACTTCCTCTGCTCGCACTTCCTGCTTCCCGCTGAACTTTCCCTCCACCCTCACATTCCTTCTCTGCTCCAACCAGAAGGCTGATTTCACTCCATCACTGCATTTCATACTTGTTAAACAGTTGTACTGTAGTTCAGCCTTTAAGCTTTTTCTCTTTTTGCAGGAGGTCGATCGCATTAACAGGATTCTTCAGGAATACCAGAGGAAGAAAAATGTGAGTCTATTGTCTTGCTGATGTTTTGTATACGCTGCTGTTTATTTTCTGCTTTCCTTCTAGAAACTCAGTTCAGTATTCTCTCTTCAAACATCAGCTCATGGTGTCTGTCAGTCAAGATCTTCCACACAGAACCTCAGAACTCAATGATCAAAACCTACAATGTGTTAGTGTGTCCTCCTCAACACTTTGTGACTTCCTGTTTGTGGCTCTCAGCTCAAAGCCCATTGGTTCCTACTGAAGACGTAAATAAAGTATTAAAGTAGTGCGATAAGTAACTGCTCCTGAACAGCTGAAATCCCACAGTAAAACATCATTAAAGTGACGGGTTTGTCTGAAAGTTAAACCTTTTCATTCATTCATTCTTCTCCCCCTCTGTGTTTGTGCTTCACCGCACCAGGACCCGACTTTCCTGGAGAAGAAGGAGCGCTGCGAGTACCTGAAGAGCAAACTGTCGCACATCAAACAGAAGATCCAAGAGTACGATAAAATCATGGAGTGGAACGACGGATACAGCTAAACTCCGAGGTGTCTCAGCTCTGGAAACACTGATGGCCACAAAGACAGAGCGATTGCTGACAGCTCAGCAGTTCTGGTGGTGAAACTGACATTTTCACTGGAGACTAAACCTCAGTCAACACCACAGGAGCATGACTGACATTTCCAGCTTGCTGTGCTGTTAAATCTGCTTGTCTGTTTGCGTTTTTAAAGCGAAGGGGTGAAATCTTTTATGATTAAAGGAATAATTGACATTTTGGGAATTATGTTTATTGACTTTCTAGTTGAGAGATGAGAAAATCAAGTTACGTCTTGTTCTAGTCTTTGACAAGTCGCCTTTTGTGCAGGACTATTTTCTTGAAATGAGAAAGAGTTTGTCACATCAGAAAATTGATGTTTTTACGCCAGATATAACACTGGTGGGAGAAATAGTTTACCTCAATAAATGCAGCAATGCCACAGTGTAAAACACCTGTCAACACATGACGGAGCTGTTTCCCTGTGTCCAGTCTTTATGCTAAGCTAACTGTCTCCGGCTGCAGCTTCATCGACTCAGTCTTCTCTTCTAACTCTTCTCCAGAAAACAAATGAAGCACAATTCCCAAAATATGAAACTGTTCCTTTAAAATGTCCTGAATATGCAAAGAACTACATATATTTGTGTGTGTGTGTGTGTGTGTGTGTGTGTGTGAGAGTGACATACTGTGACTATGATTGTAGCTGAAACTTTACCACTGAATTTCACGAATGACACTGGGACCTGATGTGAAAGTGGGAGATCGTTGTCAGTTGGGAGGAGATGTAGAATTATTTCTGTTTCAAGCTTTCTGACCTTTCTGTCAGGCTTCATGTTTGTGAGACAAAGACCACGGCCTGTCCGGACCGCCGCAATTTAAAATGTTGTATATGTTGTAACGCTGTTCTACCATTTCATAGATTAAACATTTTGTACTTTATGGTCACTTAAATATCCTGAGTGCCTTAATATGTCCATTTTATTTTTACACCACTGAACACGCTGGACCTCTTCATTGAATGGGAATAATATCATGTCTGTTTTCCTCTGACGTTATCAAGTGTAATTGTACATATGTTTCATAATGGAAGTGAAAATCTGGTGAATACAGTTCTGCTTCTGTGCCGACTGCGGTCTGACTTTCCTTCGTTCATCAACACTCAGCCACTTTGTTTGGATGGAAAAGGGAAGAAGGGAAAACCAGGCTGCAGAATAAAGTTAACAGAAACTTCAGAGGAAAGAAAAACAGAACCAAAAGTTGATTCATCTGTAGTTTGTCAGTGAATCGATGTTTTACAGAAGATTAACTCGTTGCAGCTTTTCAGATGAGAAGATTTGCTGCTTTTCTTTTTTTTTTTTGGACTCTTTTTGGATTAATTGGTAACGACAATGACATCATCCACCTAATTTCCGGCTTGTGTGCAGAGCCGCTGGTTTTTATTTCCATTTCTTTGTCCATCCTCCAAAGTATTGGAAATACAGCTGATACATAAATGAATATTTAGCTACACAATAAAAAACAAATATAAAGTTTAATGCTCTTCTTTATTAAACTGTGTTTCAATGTTTGAGACACATTAATGCAGCAGGAACATTTTACTACTTCAAGTACTGACATACTTTTACTTCATTGAGGTTTTGAATGCAGGACTTTTATTTTCACAGTGTAGTATTAGTACTTTTACTTCAGTAAATGACCTGAATACTTCTTCCTTCACTATAAATGACCTGTTTGTGATTCAGTCACATGACACACTCAGACTGGTGTGTTTTCTTTTTCTCAAACAATTTGAAGCATTTCAGTGAAGAACAACGAGGACTTCCGGTGTAATGTGACACCTGCGTGCGGGGGGCGGGGCCACAGTGACGCAGGTCACCTGGGCGCGTCCCGGACTGTTTTTATCAGCAGCTGCAGTTTCAGTTGAAACATTTTAAAGAAGAAACGACTCGAACAACAGGTGAACAGGTGAGTTTGTCCACTTCCGCTTGTGGGATTAACGCCTGAATCTTCTTCGTGGTTTTGATTCCCTGAAGTCTTTTTACCTGCGACAGGTGAGCAGTTAAATCTCTAACAGCATCTGCGGAAGATCAGGTCGAACATTGAGTTAAAGTGTTGGATTATTATGAGACAGCTTCAGATGGAAATGTTGACTTTCACTTAACCTGGAGGAAACAGGAACATTTCTAAGTTTAATTTTAATGACTGAATCACAGCTGTTTGGTAACTTTACTGAAAATGACTGTTTGGAATCACAGTGTTTCATGAGGATTTCAAAGTAAGCTGAAACGATTAATCGATTGGTTGATTGAAAGAAATAATCAACAAGTATGTCTTATAATAGATTCATGGCTGAAGTCATTTTTCAAGCAAAAAAACACTAAAATCTCTCAAGTTCCAGCTTCTAATTCTCATTTTATTCACTTAATAATGTTGACTGGACAAAACACATTTAAGTCTTCAGGAAATTGTGATGAGTGTTTTTTTTACCAGTGTCGATATTCTACAGACACAATAATGAGCAGATTAATCAGTAATAAAGATCATGATATGTTTTATTAAATTGAATTCTAACAGTGAAAATCTTCCTTCAGATTCTTTTCACAGCAGCTTCAGGAGGATCCATCAGAAATGTCGTCCAGGCCCAACGGGAGTCCACCTCCCTACGAGTCCAACGGATAGTGAGTCCACTTCAGTGACTTCACTGCAAAACCCGTCATCTGATTTATTCAAATATTCACTCAACTAATGACAAACTCTACCTAAACACACTGCGCCACAATAAGTTGAATTTTAATTCACTTCATGAAGAAAATGAAAATATTTTACTTTGACAAACATCTAAATGGATTCATATGGTTTGAATTCTCCTTCCTGACATTTACAGGAGGTAAATTCACAAATTCAAAGAGAAAATTCAAGTGTTTTTAGTTTTCAGTTGCTCATCTGAACTTTTCTTTCCTGGATTATTTAATAGAGAGAAAATGATCTGATTGATTAGCTTCAGGTTTGATTGATTATCGTCGTCTCGATGTTCAAGTTTTTTTTGGTGTTTGACCTTTTTGACCTTGCTTAACTTTTTAGATAAAAGAAATAACCAGTTGACTTTCAAATAATTCAAACCTCATAGAATCTGACAGATGATTTTCAAAGTAAAATATTTCGGTGCTTTAAATCCTGTGGTGTTTTAAAGCTGTAGTATTCGGTTGTTTATGAGATCGTCTTCCTCATGTTCTTCTTCTGTGTTCCTCTCTTCGCAGCACCGCCCCCTCCCAGCCGGCCTATTCCTACTACCCAGATGACGAGTTCCAGCATTTCTACCGCTGGACGTCTCCACCGGGCATCCTCAAAATCATGGCCATCATGGTCATCGTGATGTGCGTGGCCATATTTGCCTGTGTTGCGTCCACGCTGGCGTGGGACAATCAGGGCTCCCTGGCCGGCTTTGGGTACGGGGGGGGCACCTATGGAGGCTACGGCGGCGGGTATGGCGGCTTTGGTGGCGGCGGGTACGGAGCCGGAGGCGGATACGGCTACGGTGGAATCGGAGGGAACTACAACGACCCCCGCAAGGGCAAAGGGTTTATGATTGCCATGGCGGCCATCACCTTCATCGCAGCTCTGGCCATCTTCATCATCATCGTGTCTCACCAGAGCCTATCAGAGAGCAGGAGGTTCTACCTGGCAGTGGTGATCATCTGCGCCATCCTGGCACTGCTCACGCTCATAGCCACCATAGTCTACTTGGTGGCCGTCAACCCGACGGCTCAGTCCTCCGGTTCAGTCTACGGCAGCCAGATCGCTGGTCTGTGTGCTCAGTTCCAACAACCTCAGCCTTCAGGAGTGTTCGTCAATCAGTACCTTTATCACTACTGCGTCGTGGAGCCGCAGGAGGTGAACGCACACGTTTGACTTTTTATTTTTCTTTGTGTCTCATATTTGCTGTTCCGTGTGTAACTCTGTGGTTTGTGTCTCATTTCAGGCCATCGCCGTTGTGTTCGGCTTCCTGGTCACCATCGCTCTCATCATCATGCTCGTCTTCGCTCTCAAGACTCGCCAGAAAATCCGAAACTACGGCAAGAGCAACATTTTGTGGAAGAAAGTGAAGGTTGTCGACGAGATGGAGCCACCTCGAGATGTGGAGGCGTGGGTGAGTGACGGTGATCAACCTGACTGGATCTGAAACAACTGATCCTTAAATCGATCGATCAGTCGATTGCTTGAAAAACGCAAAAACGGTAAAAAATGATATATTTTCTGGTTCCTCAAATGTGAGGATTTGCTGCTTTTCTCTGTTTTGTTCATTTCAAAACAAAGCAAGACATTTGAAGACATTATGGGCTCTTTTTTACTATTTTATGACATTTATTGAGCGTTTGTTCTATAAAATGTCAGAATATGTGAAAAAATATGCCACAGTTTTCATAAAGGATTTTCAGCTGAGCAGCTGAAGTGGTTCGACCGGTTTGGCCGCTGTCACCTGTTTATCAGTGGTGGAGGGGAAGTGTGGAGCAGCGAGCTCCTTCTTCCCAGTGCGCTGAGTTTCAAGGTGTGGCCTGGACACACATGACAGTTTCAGTCTTTCGCTGACACGTCGAAAAGACGGAAGAATCCCAACAATATTTTTACTGTCAACGTGTAAAAATCAGTATTTACATTTGACGGTGAGTCATTTTCATTTCTGCAGCTATTTTCAGAAGTGTTTTGCAACGACTCTCACATTTGACACACTCGAGTACGCGGCGATGAGTGGGTGAGTCATTTTAATAGTTGGAAGTCATGATGACATTCAGAACAAAGTCCTCACAGCCGAGTTCACTGCAGAGCGGCGCGGAGGAAGAACAGGTTGGACTGCTACTCCAAACCAAGCCAACAGTTTGCAGACACCAAACACCACAAGAGCAACATGATCCTGGGAACCAGAGGCATTGTGGGAATCCGTGTGCAGGCGCTGAGGCTGAGTGTCTGCAGCGCCTGCAGCACATACATGTTGTTGTGGAGGTGTGCAGCAGGGCGTCGCTTCATTATGTCACATACTTTCAGAGGACATGTTCACGCAGGCTCGTCATACCAGAGCTGGTCGAGAGCCAGTGTGTTTGTCGGAGGGAGACGCCCGTCACAACATGACTCAAGAAAACAGTTTAGTTTGTGTTGCAGCTTTTTTCAATAGCTTCATTTCGTATTAGGATCATTTGTTTTGTGGTGCAAAAATATTAGAAGTTGTAATTTTAGGGCTGCAATTAAAGACTGTTTTCATTAAAGATGAAGCATTTGGTCAATGAAATAGTGAAAAAAGCCTGTTATAGTCGTCAAATGTCATTTTCTCTGACCTCAAGTCCTCACAACTGAGCAACTGTTTCACATTTTTTGCCTTAAGGAGTATTTAAATGATTTTTGATTTTTTTTGTCTGTCAGTTAATTGACTCATTGTTGCAGTTCTAATCCATTTCAAATCCATCAGCATGTGATATAAACGTGCATTTTTTGACATGCATTGCTGAATTTTTTCCCCGAAGGTGAACGATGTGTCTGCTGCCCCGGAAGCGCTCCCCATGTCGGACTACCCCGACAAGCTGAGAGGCTCCAGGAGTCACCTGGATGACGAAAGCACAAACTACGACAAACCCCCGTACAGCCACACCCCACCGTGAGTAGACCGGGCCCAGCTGGGTGCACAGTTACTCTGTGACCCAGGTCAATACTACAAACACATTTTAGTGATTGTCTGCCTTTATTTTAAGTTCACAGTAGAGAGAGATGGGAAATATGGGGAGAAATTGAGGTGACGTAAAAAAAGTGGCCACACAGACGTCAAGGTTTGCATTTGCAGTGAAATACATTTGTGTCTGTGCTGTTGATGGACACGACTGTTCTGCATGCGTTACAGAAAGGTTCCTCTCAGATGAACAAAATAAAATCTGGACAGGAATGAAACATCTTTTAAGAACATGAATGTACAGTACATCCAGCCATATAGATCTGTGCAGTGAAACAACTTCAGACTTGTTCTCTTTAAGTTGCTGCTGTTAAAAAACTTGCTGGAACTTGTTCTAATGCAGAAACATGGATCAGGTTTATTCTGTTTCTTTCTGCAAGGAGGCGAGTCAGCAAACATGCGACACAGACACCAGAAGCTCAGTCTCTTTAAGATTCGTACGTTCATGTGACCAGCAAAGAAACTCATGAGTCACATTTTCTTGCAACACTGAAACTAAGTGAAATACCTTTGTGCTGATTAGGAAATAAAATATTGTGAGAGAGACAGGAAGCCATTGTTGGCCTGTTCATCATCCACGATGGTCATAAATCACAATGGCTGTGTTTTACTTCCTCCTGTGTCTCATTAGAGAGTTACTGAAGAGTGAAGAGATCATACAGACATGCAGCAGTTTATTGGATTGGTTTTTATGGGATTGGTTTTTCGATCGGTTTTTTTACTGTTATTAATTTGTTCTGTCTAATTAATCCGAACGATCACTGTCTCTGCTCCTCGTCCCTCAGGCCTCCAGCTGAAGACGAGGTGCCTCTGCAGTACGGAGCTCCCTACAGCTCTACCTCAGACCTGACCAGCTCGGCCGGACGACCCAAGAAGAGACGAGCCGGCCGGCCGCGTCGCGCCGACGGGCAGGACTACGACACGGACTATAACTCCTCAGGAGACGAGCTGGACGACAACGACTTTGACAGGTAGGACCGAATGAAAGATGCTGATCTCAGCTGCTGACGTAGAGGAGTCACAGCAGTGGAAGAAGTACTCAGAAGTATAAGCAGAAGTACCACAGTGTAAAAATACTCCCCTGCAAGTAAAAGTCCTGCATTCACTTTTGATTCAACAAGTTTTAGAAATGACTGTGAGAAACTTAAAAAAGACAGAATAAGGGATGAAGAAAACTCCTGATTTTAGAAAATTTCTAAAACTAGTTGACTTCTTTTATAACAGGTTGAAATCATCTCAACACAGTGGCAGAATTTCTTTTTTACTTGTTATGAGAAAATCTGACTTTTAGGATTTGGTAAGATGGAGATTTAATCAAGCAGCCAGATAAATGTAGTTTAGTAAAAAGTTCAGTTTTTCTATTAAATGTAAGAGTAGAAGTATAAAGTAGCTCAAAATGGACAAGTTAATTTAAATGTGTTCCATCTTCCTTCTCCGCCCCCTTGTTTCTCCGCTTCAGTGAATTTCCTCCCATCGCAAATGAGCAGGATCGCAACGACTACAAGCGCGAATTTGACCGTGACCACCAGGAGTACAAAGACCTGCAGGCCGAGCTGGACGCCATCAATAAGAATCTGTCCCAGGTGGACAGAGAGCTGGACGAGCTGCAGGACAGGACAGGACCGGACAGCCCCGAGTACCTGGTGAGAGGAAACTGCTTTACATTGGTGCACATGACGAGAACCACTTGAACTGGCAGAGACCAGAAACCAGTTCAAATGAATGAATGTTTTTTCTGCTGCGTCCAAGTGAACAAATGTTTCATTTTTATTATAGAGATAAAAAATAATGTTTCCATGAAAATATTTTATGTTAAATGTGAGATTTAAAACGTGTGTCTGATAAATGGTTGATGGACTCTTTCACAGGATGCTTTGGACGAGTACAACAGGATAAAGAACATGAAGAAGGTAAGTGGGTTCATCAGTCCGACAGTCGTCGTAGCTTCTGCTGATTTTTTTACAGGCTGTTGATTTTATAACTTATAATAACTCACTGTGTCTTACACTCGTCACTACAGTCTCCAGATTATCAGGTGAAGAAGCGCAGGTGTAAATACCTGAAGTCCAAACTGAACCACATCAAGAAGATGGTGAGTGATTACGACCGCAGGGCCTGATTTCACTGTCCAACACGTGACAGAAGGGACTAAATCTGATTTCCTGTCGAGGACGGAGCTACGCCGCCGTACATCGAACGCAGTCTGAGCTGAAACATTGCAAAGGTTGTTTGAAGACACAGGAAACAAACGCTTTGTTTTGAATCTCTCCGCTGTTTGTATTCGGTCTATCAGCGGCTATAGATCCTGTTCAGTGTATTTATTTTGCTCATGTGCTCTGAATTGGTCCAGTAGAGGAGTTGAAGTGAATACAAACCCTGTTGAACCCCTGATTGTTTCTTATAGCTCTTTCTACAATGACTCAACATGAAATGCTCATATTTTGTCTTTTAATTCTCATTTTCAATTCTTCAATTCTCAATTTTTAATACAGAAACGTGTAAATATGTGGGAAACACTGAATGTTTTTTTTTAGCAGTTTATGGAATAAGTTCACGTGTGTGTGTTTTATGGTGTGTTTCTTTGTCGACGGTAGAACAAACAGACTTTCAAATGTTTATGCATGTTTAATGCATAGTGATGTACTTTTATAATGAGTTGTGATGCTTTTTATCATAATAAATTCATGTATTAGACAGTTTCTTTGTGTAAGTGTTGTGACTGACAGTGGTTTTTCACAGACATTTAAGTGACCCAGCCTCTGGATTTAAAGCCACCATGTATAGAACAAGGGTTGCAGATTCATTCATTCTGACGGCAGAGTTTGTAGGAAAATTAAGCACTGTCACTTTTTCTTAGTGCCACTGGGGGGCACCAGTGTGAGGGATTTTTGAATTCTGCAAATACTGACTTTAAAGCTGCACTATTCAGTATTGTTTTTATATAAACAATGGCTCAAATGGACGTAGGTTGTGTCCACAGAGAATTATCAACCATACTATCAATGCTGTTTGCTTTCAGTCTGCTTTTTAGCCTTTTAGCTTATTGTTTTGGTTCGGGACACACACATACGACTCTCTTCAACCTTGTTTTCCAAAAAAAAGCCTGGACAAACCTACTATAAAGCACCAGCCCAACATGAAGCTAAGTAAAGAGACTAGTTGGTGGAGAATTTATCAAGGAAAGAGCAAGGTATTATTCTTAGGAGTTAGTGAAGACCAAAACTGAGCTAAAAGGAGAGTGAATGTTGGATTTACAGTGACCAGAAACATGACTCTAAATAAATGCTAATGTGCTGAGTCTGCTGGATGAGTAAACAGGTTAACTGATTGCTAACAGATTGCTCTGCTGCCCCCAAGTGGCCAAAAAATCTTAAAGCAGTTTAAAGAAAGTTTTGCCTGTTAAAACTGCACATTGAAGCTATTTGCACAGTGACGACACGCAGCACATTAAAGCAGAGGCAGGTACCTGCAGTTTCTCACATCGATTAGGAAATGTCTTATTTATCCTCTTTGGTTTCCCTCATTGATTTTCACCACAACACATGACAAAACTCTGCACATTAAAACACACTGATGAAATTCTTGTCCCTCCTGGCTGAATTTCAAGCCGTGGTTTTGAACTGTTCGGTCTGGATCGAGTGTCTCCTCAGCAGCATCCTCCTGCTCAGCTCCTTCGGGTGTCCAGGAGGAGCAGAGGGAAGGAAAGTTTTCAGGCCAGACACTTTCTCACAGAAGCCGCCTCCAGCACCGGAGCTGAGGTTATAAACATTGAGCACGGGGGTGTTGGTGGAGCTGAGGGTCAGAGGTGGCAGAGATCTAGGCCTGGCCTGGGAGTTGTGGTCCAACAAGAAGGCTCCAGATCCTCTGCGCTCAAACCCAGACAGCACCCTCCTGCTGGAGCCCGAGGTCGACCGGGACTCCCTGGAGCCCAGCATGCTGGAGCAGCGTAAGGGGGTCAGCCTCTTGCCATCTGTTAGATCTCTTGATCTGTGCTGGGACTCCTCAGGGAGATTGTCTACAGCTAGCTGGGGGTCAGAGCTGTAGATGTCTCCCCCAAGCTTGCGCCTCTGGATTATGCTATAAAGGCTTGACAAGGCCATGCTGTGAAGAGGAGTGCTGAGACTTTTGCCACCACAAAAGGAGGAAGAGGAGGTGATTGAATCTGTTCCAAGGTTTACAGAGTGAAGGTTAGGATGGGAGGCAGAGTGGGATGATAGGAGACCTGGTAAAGACGTCTTTTGTCGCACATGTTTGGCACAATTTTTCTTTCCATTTCCTTCTAGTCCTTGGTCCCTCACCAATCTGTCTTCATACCATTTAAAGCTGCCAGTTGTTGATTTTGTGCTATTGACCTCATCAAGTTTGGGAATTCTGAGACAGATGTCCTCGCTTTGGTTCAGGTCTTTGCCGTTTTCTGAAGACAAGTCTGCATGAGGCTGCTGGGTGAGCAGAGACTCTGGGATCTTCAGCCAGGGTTCAGAGTTCAACCTCAGGAGGGGCTGCTGCAGTCCGAAACGTGACGGGGAACAGGGGTGGGAGCTCACGCCGTAAGGCTGGGCTTCTTTAAAGGAGAAGACAGGCTTTGGGGGGCATAAGGAGGACGAGGTGCACTGAGGGGAGGTGATGAGCTGGATTTCTGAGGGAGACGCAGGAGCTGCTGATGTCGTTTTGTCTGACTGATCAAGAGGACCAAGGGGAGGCATGCTGAGGTACTGCTTGGCTTGCAGTTTCCCACATGGGAATTTGTCAGTTGTTATGATGATCACCTCTTTCCCTTTAGCCTTGCATGTGTCGAGCAGCAGCTTCAGAACCTTCCAGTCTCCGGCCATGACTGCGTAGACCAGCGCTGAGGTCCCGGACTGATCTTCCAGGCTAATGTCTGCTCCACTGGTCAGGAGCAGAGACACCACCTCAAGGCCGGCCTGCTCCCGGCAGGCGTGCATCAGTGCAGAGCGACCTTCCTTGTCCTGGATGTTGGGGTCTGCTCCTTTTTCCAGAAGAAACTGGACCAGTTTGACCCGGCTGGCGCTCTGGGCGTCCACGTGCTGAGTCCTGCAGGCCATCATCAGGGGCGTCTGGCCTTGGCCATCGCTCTCGTTGATGTAAGCGCCTCCCTCCAGGAGCAGCCGTGTGAGTCGTAGACGACGGAGGAAGACTGCTCTGAGCAAGGGGTTGCCTGAATCCATGGCCACCCCAGGACTACAGCCTTCCCCCTCCATCCCTCTCGGTCCCAGTTGATGGATTAGAAGATGCAGTTGGACTGGTTTCTGCAGGGGGAAAAAACAACTTTTAAAATCATGAAGAAGTTGGGCAGTTATTTTCATAGACAAGCCCCAAAATTAACTTTTGATTCAAAAGTCATTCAAAAGACATATCACTCTAAGGTGGAGGGCTGGTGGGTGGAGGGAAGCCATAGTCCTCATATTAATGAATCATCATCAACAACAACAAGATATATGATGATGATGCTGATAATAAAAACAGGACAAATCAAACATTAATGAATAGATAGATAGATATACTACAGAGCCGTTTCTTGCTATATGCGGACTATGCAAATGCATAAGGCCCCCAAGCCACCAGGGGGCCCCAAAGCTGCATGTTCAGCCTCATGTGAGCAGAATTAAAATGACCTGTCTTTATCTGTAGCGATCTCATGTGTTTATTATATCCCTCATATGCTTAAAGAATAAATGTAGGATATAAATAAAATGAACTACAATGATAAACTGTGGTTGGTGTTTTTATGGCATGATTACGTCATAATCGATGGACCGCACTGTCACCCAGTGAGTGACGTGGCGGCCGCCGACAGGGACGATGGGAATGATTGACAGCTGCCCATCGTTTCCGTTAGTCAGCATATTAAACAAGGCGAACACCGTAATGGCGTCAAAAAGAAATTATCCTGGTGGAGCAGAAAAACAGAAGAAGAAGAAAAGGGAGGAAGAAAAACGCCCAAATGATAAAGGTAAGGCTTTAGTTCGTGATGGGGGCGGATGGCGGGAAGTTTGTTTATTTGTCCTGCTAGCTAGCTAGCTCGGCTAGCTTCAGACGAACGTTAGTTAGCTGGCGAGAATTTGCTCGTCATCAACCCAGCTTTAGTGTTTGCTTCATGAAAGTTGTCTGAAATAAAATGAACATGTGACATGTGAATGGACTGAAATGGACTGACTGACTGAGCCGGTTATTCAGATCCTAGCAGGGAGTGTTGTTGTTGCTGTTGTTTGCTCTGTCATCGTCCAGTGGAAGTTGTCTCTCAGATATTTGACACTTAACATTACTTTAGGATGACTTCTGAGTTTAGTGTGTATTTTATAGGCCTCTCAGTAGACGCGTGCTACTGCTTTATAAATAACACTAATTATTTTTAAGTGATTTATAAATATGAGGCCTATTGTTGATTATTTTGGACTATTGTGACAGTGGATCATTTATCTTCATTTTATTACTTTAACAAGTACAATGTGTCAATTAATGCAGAAACCTCTTAAAAGTGGCAACGTCGTATTTAGGTACATGCTTTATAGGGACACTGTACATTACAATGTTTGATATAAAAACAGATTGTGAATTTCTGTATTAGTGCAACATCACTGCATTTATAAAATAGGAATATGTGCTTTTGATCCATTTTGCTTGGTAACTTAAGGAGCTTTGTCTTTGCAGGAGCCTGTAGCTTGTTTTGCTCGTGCAGTGTAATAGATCTTAGGCATCTTAGTGGACCATCTAAAGGGTTAGGAATCTCTCCATCATAGTTTGACAAACTAGGGACCTCCAAACAGCATCTTGCATTGGGCCCCCACAAAGTTAGAAACAGCCCTGCTTCACTATATTCAATTTTCTTTCCCAATAAATCTGTTTGTATGTGAAACAGGTGGTTTGTTTTTGCAGCTCTTGTCTTTTGTGCTTGTATATAGGATCCCTTCAGCGCTTCCTTTTCATGCGCTCGTCCTCGGCAGCACCAGCAGACGCAGCCACTTTCTATCAGCCTTTGTACTGTTTGTCCTTGCTTCTCTCTATTAGACCAGATAAGGTTTCCAGCAGTTTCCAGTGTCTCAGACTGAAACATGACATTTTCCCAAAAACTGAAACACGGCAAAGATTTACATCTATGAAAGAGAGCCGTTATTTTGTATGTTGCAATGTTTCGGTCGCTGTGTGTGTGTTTGTGTGGGGCTATAAATGTGCTGCAATAACAAGTAATGACACACTGAACAGTAAGTAATATAAGAAGAGTTAGAGTTCATCAAGTCTGAAAACAATAAAACAATATAACAATAAAATAATGACAATGATTAACGTTGAGTTTACAAATGATGAAGTGACTCGTTCATTAAAACCTGTGTCTGCATGTCTGACTATATATGTTTAAATACATCGTCCATAAGTTCATTCACGTGTGTGTTCCTGCACATGTGACCCTCATGTAACTGACATCACGTGATGATCGGTGTCCTACATTATTCAGCATGTATTTATAGCATGTGTTGCTATTAGCAATGCTCCAGTTTCACCACAGTCATAAAACAATGCACGTCTTTATGTTTTCAACCAACAACCTGTCGACCAGCACATGTGATTTAAAGAGAAATAGGTGCAAGGATAAGTCTGGTTTTATTCTATATATTTCTTTTTGTCATTAAATTCAATGATTAAAATCAAATTAAAATTGACTCTACCAATAAGAACTGTGTACAAAATCCTGATTTATTTTCCTTCCTCTGTGCACTGGTCCCTGATTTTAACTCCAAATTCTGGATACTACACGTCCCATGATGCAACTCATAAGTGCCTTTAATTAGAATCTGCCTGCTAAATGTCTCCAGTTTAAAAAGGAGTCGACACAGAAGACTATATACAACATTTTTCACAGATTGTGTCCTGTTTCTATGACCAGCAAACCAGTCTTCACGTGTCAGTGTGTAAACTGTGGAATGCCCCTTTAATATTTGGTTGAAACGACTTTACAATCAATAAATTGCCTCGAGATGTCTGTGAACGTCTTCCTGGTCGTATGCAGGTTGGATTCATCAGCCCGTCGATGAGCAGGCGACACGTTTTCTGTCGTCAGTGGCGACACCATCGCTGAACACAGCTGAGCAGCAGCCACACATGTCCAACACAAAACACCACCTGCACCGCGTTTGACAGACGAGATGGAGGTGGTTCAATCACGCTGTTCCTTTCTTTGCTCCACAGTTTCGTCTTCAGTCATGAAACACTTTGTTCCACAACTCTACAGGTTTCTTCTTGTTAACAGGCGGTTTTATATTCTTAAACTCTCTGATATTATTCAAGTGAGTAAAGGTTTCATTTATCCAGTGTTATATCTCAACATGATGGACTGGCACAAAACATGGCACAGACATTCATGGTTCCCAGAGCATGAATCTGACTTGACAATGACATTGGTGATCCCAGTGCAGTGTTTTGTTTCTGCTCTGCCAGTTTTGTAGATTATGGTTAGAAATGCGTTTGTGGTCGACACCACCACAATAAGGAGCTGACTGTTCATTTTAACACCCCTGTCTACATCAGTGGAGTTTTAGGTTTCTTGGAATCAGCATCACAGGTAACATGGACATCACACACATACACACGAAGCGAAGAAGAAAGAAGAAAAATGCATGTGTCAATTTCTTGTTAACTTTTACAGAGAAGCAAGAGAAAACATCCTGACTGGAAACATGACAAACCGGGATCATGGGATGTGTCCAGGACAGGAGGATCTACAGCCGCTGATTAAAACCACCCAGAGCATCAGTGGTGAAATCTACAGAGCATCAGTGATACCTGAGAGGTGAGTGCACAGAGACCAGATGACACTAAGAGACAAACCCACCTCAGCCTTTTCACCTGCCGTCTGACAAGACAAGACAAGACTACAGAGCAGCTCCTCACTTCATCCTTCAAACTCCAACATTAAAATGATTTATTTTTATGATTTTTTTTAATTCATCCGTTTACGTAATTTTTGTTTTGTGATAAACATGTGTGTGTGTGTGTGTGTGTGTGTGTGTGTGATGTCAGAGCTGTGTAACACACTCTCAAAGATGTTAGTTCGATTAGAAATAAAATAAAGTAGCATTAACAGGAAGAGTACTCGAACCTTACACTGCAGTATGGAGTCTTTGTCTCCTCCTTCTGGCAGTGAGAGTAATTACAACAACACATAAATAACAGCCATTCTTCTCCATCCTACAGTTGGTGGTGATTGACTTATCAGCATATATGTTGGACTGCTGCTTTACATATGTGCTGAAGTACTCGAGTAAATGTACTGTTACATTCTTGCAGAGGAGAGTCGGTTAGACTTCATCACAGTAAACTGATACGAAGCTGCCTAACAGATTAAACTGGTGTCGTCTCTGTGCTTCATTGTGTCTTTTGATGTCTTTTGTGTGTGTGTGTCATACGTGTGTTATCTGTCAAGTGACGTCCACACTGTTCCACATTTGTGAGCGTGACCACAGCCAGACCTTGACCTGGCCCTGAGACGGGGGGCACAGGGAGTCTGGCCCATGTAACCTGGACACAAGTGAGAGGCAGCTCAGGTCAGGAACACACACACACACACACATGTCTACTATAGCACCACATCTGTTTGTGCTTTCAGGCTGAGTGACAGTGTCGGAAGAAAAACACCCATCTTCTGAAGCATATCAGCAATTTACAGAAATAGAAACTTCTGCTTTTGTCCACCTTCAAGAGTTTGTGTGTGTGTGTGTGTCTACAACCAGAGTTAGAAATATTTATGTGCTGGTTCTGAGCTCTACTGATGATTTCAACAGAATTAGTCTTTGGAGGATATTATATTTTTTCAGATTCATTTATTAATGTCAGATATGAAAAAACAAACTGAAATAAGCAGCTGAAATTTCACCTGTGACTTTTTTTACACTCTGTATTTTCTTTGTGTCTAAAAACTCTCATGACTAAAATCTGTTTTCAGACAGAGCTGTAAAAGAGGACCTCCTGTCCTTCACACCTGTCCGGGGCTCAGGTGAGTCCTGTGCGGGCTCGTGCGCTCTGGGGGCGTGTCCGCGGTGAAACTGTCTCTTTAAGTTGGTGTCAAAGCCGATTAGCGCTGATCTCCGTCGTGATTCTGTTTTCACCGTCTGTTCTCTGGATCTATTTCTGTTCCTGCGGCTCAACGAGTCCGGCTCCAGCTCTCCGGCTCCAGCTCTCCGGGTCCTTCTCTCCGGCTCCAGCTCTCCGGCTCTGGGTCCTTCTCTCCGGCTCCAGCTCTCCGGGTCCTTCTCTCCGGCTCCAGCTCTCCGGGTCCTTCTCTCCGGCTCCAGCTCTCCGGGTCCTTCTCTCCGGCTTCAGCTCTCCGGGTCCTTCTCTCCGGCTCCGGTCTCATGTGAGCTGGACTCTGCGAGCCTCGGACCGTCCTGGACCTACCGACAGCCGGCCCATGAGTCCCTGCAGGAGGACACACTGACGTCTCCCCTGCGCTGCAGCCGAGGACCCGGCAGTGACCCGGCCGAACCGGGCGCTGATGGCCCGGGTCACTGCCTGAACTTGGCGCCACGTTAAAGCCGAACTGCGAGAAGATGCAGAAGGGGGTCCGGTACAACGAGGGCCACGCGCTCTACCTGTCGGTGGTCGCGCGCAAAGAAGGAACCAAGCGCGGCTTCCTGAGCAAGAAGAGCCCGGAGAACAGCCGCTGGACCGAGAGGTTCTTCGCCCTCTACCAGAACGTGCTATTCTACTTTGAGAACGAGCAGAGCGCGAGACCCTCCGGGATCTACCTGCTGGAAGGATGCACCTGTGAGCGCGCGCCCGCGCCCAAAGTGTCCGCCGTCAGCAAGGAGCCGCTGGAGAAACAACAGGTGAGAGACAGACAGGTAGAGAGAGAGAAAGAGAGAGAGAGAGAGACAGACAGACAGGTAGAGCTTCAATAACCAACTCCAGCTGAACCAATAACAACATCTGGGTTAACGTCAAAAATTATTTATACTTTATTAACACCATTTAAAATCTATAAACAAACATGGAGGGTTTTTATTTTCCAACCTTGACGCCTTTTATTCTAAAGTTTTGACCTCAGCAGCTTTAATAACTGAAGCTACCAGACGTTCCCGTTAGCATCGTTAGCTTAGCTCAACCTCCACCGTCTCCCCCCGGAGAAACTCGTCCTGGACACCCGAGAGAAACACAGTCAACACGGCAGCACAGTCAAACTCCAGCCAACAAGCAGCTCCACAAACACCAGAACAAACACTCATTTACAATTTAGTCTAATTCATTAACTGGCTACTCTCTGGGAAAGAAACTTTTGGACAGTCAATGAACCGCTCAGCAGCAGAGTTATTGATCCAGTATTTACAGGAAGAAATATCCGAAAGGCAAAATCAGCACAAACAGCTGAAGCTCAGTGACTGAATGAGCTCTGTGTTTGGAGCCGACAGTCAGCTGACAGCTGTCAATCAAAGTGACGTCGCTCTTCATTATACATAATTTTAGATTTGAAACGAGTGTGTTATGAAAAATTCACCCCCGTACAGCAGAAAATCACCAAAAAAACATTTTTGTACAAGGCTGTAAACATGTTTTCATGTTTCTCTCTAACATGAGAAAGACAGAGATATATAGATGTACTTTATTTGTCCCAAACTGGGAAATTTCTTTGTTGTAGTAGCTACAGTTGAAAACTGTTCTTGTGACAGTGGAGCTGAATCAGTCTGTCTGTCTGTCTGTCCAGCAGCTGGTGGACAGGGTGGTCCAGGGTTTGTCCAGCGTCTCCTCTCCAACTCAGCTTTGAAAGTATCTGCCCAATAACCTAACTAAGTTTTGATCAGTTTGTTAAAGTCTGGTTGTGTTTCCCGCTCTGCTCCAGCAAAGTACTTGTACAGACAGAGAGAGATATTCACAGAAACTGTGGCCCGTACGGGGATCGAACCCGTGACCTCGGTGTTATTAGCACCGCGCTCTGACCAACTGAGCTAACCGGCCTTGTTTATGATATATATATATATTTATAATTTTCTAAAGATTTTTTATAATTTTTTTTTTGTTGTTGCTTGCTTTTTTTTTTAGTTTTTTTTTTTTATTTTGAAGTATTTACATTTGATGTTGTTGATCTAAGAGAAGAACTTTGGTGGTGGGTTTTGCCAAAGACTCCAGACCAGCAGGAGGCGCCCAGCCAGTCTTTGTGAAGACCAGTTTCAGCTTCACACCAGAAAAGTCAGACATTGTAGACTCACTTTTCTGGTGTAAAATCAGGTGTTGACCCTCGGAAGGTTCAGATGGGTTTTTTCATCGTCCCAATTGGGCATGAAGGGGAAACCGGAGCGCCCGGAGTAAACCCCAGCTCACACAGGACAAAACTCCACTCAGCTCAAGAGTGTTTGTGACTCTTGAGCTGAGTGGAGTCGGTGTTGGTGTTGCCACTGTGCAGCCTGATAAACTTCTGCACCTCTGCAAAGTGCTGGACACATGGAGTGGTTTATTTATTTATTTTTTCCTTGAGCTCTTTTCAAAGAGCCAATTTGGCCGAAGGGCTTGAGTTTAGCCAAAGAGGAGAAGAACCTGTAGATGATGCAGCGTTTTTTAGGTGGCGTCGTCAGGCGACGTTTCAATTTGGAGACAATGAACTCTTCAACTGCTGGGTCCCCTGAACACAATAACTGCACCACCCTCTGTGTACTGCCCAAATTCTTACGCAGGTCCTTGTAAATGACCTGGTCAAGGTTTTCAGCCGCTTCTTCGTTGATCGTTACATCCTTGATTTCGGCCCAAGTCTTTTCTAAGAGGTGCTGGATGATGACCTTAGGTTTGCTTATGGTCCAGGTCACCTCTGCTTCCCTGAATACTCGGGACACCAGCTTCTCCGTGACTGTTTTCAGGCAACCTTTCTTCTCTTCAGTGGCTTTCTGTTCAGCCGCTGCCTCTTCAGACTTTGAGGCAGTAGCTGACTCTGAAGCCGCTGGTTCCTCAGTCGGTGGTGTTACCTTGGTGGCCGTTAAAGCCTGCGACACCTGTTCACTGTGGCTGCCAACCTGAGTTTTGAGCCACCAGCTCATCAGTGCCAGGAAACACCAGACTCTGCTCTGTATGTCGGCGTAGATGGTAGCATGTGGTGGAAGAACAAAGACCTGTCTGCATGTGGGGTCTGTGACGTTGGGCATCATCATACCTGTGATGAACTCATACAGGAGATCACTAAGTTCTTTTGCAATCAAAAGAGCTTTTGGACCGGTGGTCTTGTTCAGTGCCAGCATCATACAGACGTCATTTCCACCCTGTTTTTTGTTGCCATGAAGAACGCCGTAAACATCCTGCATCAGTGACTGCAGTGCCTCGACGTTCTCCACCTTGGCATCAAGGTGAAATGTAGCCTTCAACTGTGCCACCATGCGATGTATGAGTGCTTTGGCACAGCTGTTTGCAAGACAGGTCTTGATCTTTGTCATGATTCCTGTCCTGCAGTGATGTCGGTCGTCTGTCTCTGGACTTTCAGTCTTGTCCGAACTGGCCTCTTGAGAAATAGAGTCAGCGATGTCCTCAGCTGTACTCTCAATCTCGAAAGTGGTCTCGGACTGCATCAGCTCATACTGAGAGTCTGACACGTCGACCAAGAGAGGCTCTGTAAGTTGGCTGACCTCCTTTTTAATAATGTCCCGGGCAGCTTTTGCTGTAGCTGTCACAAAGCTGTCGGTCGATGAGGCCTTCTCTGAGGTGTCTGGTTTGGTGGTGGACTGGTTCCTCTTGCTGCTGCATTTTGCTTTTGGTTTGCAAAATGCTTTCATGCTGGCCATGAATGTCTTCAACATTTTGGAGAGGTGACCAACCATAGCGTCAAGTCTTCCTGGGCGTATGATACGCGTATGTATCGCAGACTCCGCAGAAGGAAAACCGTCGGTGAGGGCAGAGCTGACGCTTTCTGCCACCTCTTTGTTCACTAACTTTGTGAGCCGTTCTGAGCTGACACACTCGACTTTGTCTTGAATGTCCAGAGCCTCTCTGAAGCTCTGTGACAGTGTGTCACCCAGACTTGTCTGAACTAGCTCCTCAGACACTTTAACAGTGTTGTCTGAAAGAGCCGTCAGAATGGCTTTTGAAAACCGTTTGATGATTTCCAAAAGTAAATCTGCCAACATTATTTTTGTGGCATTGTCAGGGGCACCTGATTGCAACAATGACCACTGTTCAGATGATAGTCCATTTAAAAATGAACAAATCAGTGGCTGAACACTTACAATGGTTATTGCAATGGTTTTCAGGCAGCCTTTCTTCTCTTCAGTGGCTTTCTGTTCAGCTGCTGCCTCTTCAGACTTTGAGGCAGTCTCTGACTCTGAAGCCGCTGGTTCCTCAGTCGGTGGTGTTACCTTGGGGGCCGTTAAAGCCTGCGACACCTGTTCACTGTGGCTGCCAACCTGAGTTTTGTGCCACCAGCTCATCAGTGCCAGGAAACACCAGACTCTGCTCTGTATGTCGGCGTAGATGGTAGCACGTGCTGGAAGAACAAAGACCTGTCTGCATGTGGGGTCTGTGATGACGTTGGGCATCATCATCATACCTGTGATGAACTTATACAGGAGATCACTAAGTTCTTTTGCAATCAAAAGAGCTTTTGGACCGGTGGTCTTGTTCAGTGCCAGCATCATGCGGACGTCTTTTCCACCCTGTTTTTTGTTGCCATGAAGAACGCCGTAAACATCCTGCATCAGTGACTGCAGTGCCTCGACGTTCTCCACCTTGGCATCAAGGTGAAATGTAGCCTTCAACTGTGCCACCATGCGATGTATGAGTGCTTTGGCACAGCTGTTTGCAAGACAGGTCTTGATCTTGGTCATGATTCCTGTCCTGCAGTGATGTCGGTCGTCTGTCTCTGGACTTTCAGTCTTGTCCGAACTGGCCTCTTGAGAAATAGAGTCAGCGATGTCCTCAGCTGTACTCTCAATCTCGAAAGTGGTCTCGGACTGCATCAGCTCATACTGAGAGTCTGACACGTCGACCAAGAGAGGCTCTGTAAGTTGGCTGACCTCCTTTTTAATAATGTCCCGGGCAGCTTTTGCTGTAGCTGTCACAAAGCTGTCGGTCGATGAGGCCTTCTCTGAGGTGTCTGGTTTGGTGGTGGACTGGTTCCTCTTGCTGCTGCATTTTGCTTTTGGTTTGCAAAATGCTTTCACGCTGGCCATGAATGTCTTCAACATTTTGGAGAGGTGACCAACCATAGCATCAAGTCTTCCTGGGCGTATGATACGCGTATGTATCACAGGCTGCGCAGAAGGAAAACCGTCGGTGAGGGCAGAGCTGACGCTTTCTGCCACCTCTTTGCTCACTAGCTTTGTGAGCCGTTCTGAGCTGACACACTCGACTTTGTCTTGAATGTCCAGAGCCTCTCTGAAGCTCTGTGACAGTGTGTCACCCAGACTTGTCTGAACTAGCTCCTCAGACACTTTAACAGTTTTGCCTGAAAGAGCCATCAGTACGGCTTTTGAAAACCATTTGATGATTTCCAAAAGTAAATCTGCCAACATTATTTTTGTGGCATTGTCAGGGGCACCTGATCGCAACAGTGACCACTGTTCGGATGACAGTCCATTTAAAAATGAACAAACCAGTGGCTGAACACTTTCAACGGTTATTGCAACGGTCTCTGGTGTTGTGTTGTCCATGGTGCCTGCTTTACAGTGACAATCAATAATCGATAATGGAATTGATAATCACTCAGGGTTTGTGAATTCTCGGTCGTTAGTTTTCAGGTCTGACAGTTGAACACTATCAGAAATGAACGCAATGAACGAAGTAGAATGTTCGAATGATTGAATTCAGGTATATTTATAAACTTTTCTATCAAAGGAATTCACACATCAAAGGATTCTGGAACCTAATGTGCTTTGATCTGAGAGAGAGAGAGAGAGAGAGAGAGAGAGAGAGAGAGAGAGAGAGAGAGAGAGTAGAGAGAGAGAGGTAGAGAGAGAGAGAGACAGGTAGAGAGAGAGACAGGTAGAGAGAGAGAGAGAGTTTGTCTTGTGTTCCAACATGTGATGTCATATTTTAACTCTTAAGTTTTGTAAAACTAAAAAAACCCAACCATTTTTCAGAGTAAATCGATGAGCCAGTAATTTTTATTATCTTTTAAAATTTCCCTAATTAGATTAGAATGTCAGGTCAGATATTCTTTTATTCATCGCACAGTGCGGAAGTTCACAGAAACTGTGGCCCATACAGGGATCGAACCTGTGACCTTGGCGTTATTAGCACCGTGCTCTGAACAACTGAGCTAACCGGCCTTGTTTATCCTAAATATTTATAGCAAATTATTTGAGTTTTTTATATATATATATAATTTTTTATTGGATTTTTTTTTTTGCTTGAGTTCTGTTCTGTAGCTGTTATTTTGGAAAGAGCTTGACTTTGGCCAAAGAGGAGAAGAACCTGTAGATGATGCAGCGTTTTTTTCGTGGTGTCGTCAGGTGACCTTTCAATTTGGAGACAATGAACTCTTCAACTGTTGGGTCCTCTGAACAGAATAACTGCACCACCTTCTGTGCACTGCCCCACTTCTTACGCAGGTCCTTGTAAATGACCTGGTCAAGGTTTTCAGCCACTTCTTCGTTGATTGCTACATTCTTGATTTCGGCCCAAGTCTTTTCTAAGAGGTGCCGTTGACACCCCTTTTTTTCATGACGATAACGAGACGGTGACAAGCTAAACATGGCTCCTTGATGAAAAAAACATGACGAGTCATGTGTGAGTTTTTGTTGACGAGGTGAGACTGGACGAATATAGTAGTGGGTGGTCTGTCAGTCGTTTAAATGCATGACATTTCTGCTTATTGTGTGTGTAATCTGTCAGTCAAAAGCTAAAAAGTATCAACAGTGCTGCTGCATCCTATCTTTGTTTGGTCCCGCCCACCACCTGGCACGCAGTGCACATTCTGCACAACACACCGGTCACTAGTCACACACAGCACGGCAGCATTGCATCTCCATCAATGGGAAAGTCTTGGCTAGAGCTGTCAGTCTGTAAGGAATCTGGTTATTATGCAAAAGCATTAAGGTTAACTGTTGTTTTATGAACTGCAACACTTGATACAACCTGTCAACCTTGATTCCAATTTCCAATACTTATTTACAGTTGAGTTTGAGTTTTCGTTGACTAAAACTGGACGAAAACTATCACATATAGAAATGACTAAAATGTGACTAAAACTAATAAGCATTTTCGTCCAAAAGACTAAGACTAAAACTAAGATGGCTGCCAAAAACAACACTGTCCTCCACAAAAAGAAATGAGCAGTAACACTCCCAATAAAGACATGGAAGGAACTCTCCATGGCCATGTCTAAGTCTATAAAGCTCAAGGAGATCAGTCTTTTTTGGCGTTTCAAATTAGGAAATCTTACAGATCCAATTCATTTTAAAAACTATGGAAACTTTTGAACTTCAACTTGCTCAATGCTCCTGTATTTTAAGTTTGACATACTCCTTAATATATGTAGTTAACTGACTAAAACTAGTACATGGAACAAACATATTTATTTAAGGCGGCATCAGCTGCTTGTCTGCAGAAAACTGAGCTTTTAGTCATTTTGCTTGAATGAGGGAAGTGTCTGGAGAGCAGCCTTTACTCCAAAACAAACTACATAATAGTATCTGCAATTTTAGACACTTGACTTTCAGATTGATAGATGCACTTTATTTGTCCCAAGCTGGGAGTTTTTTAAAAATGCAAGTTAGATTTATGCAGACCAACACAGAGGAACACATGCAAATAATTGACGTCATTCACTGGCCTTTAAAGTGGGTGTGTTTTATGGTTGGATATTTGCGCCTGTGTTGTGAAGCCTGTTGTCCTACATAAAGGTTTTTGTAGCAGGATTCAGAGGAGGACATATTATTAGAGAACATAACAGCAGTTTGTCTGTGTCCTAGTTTGGAGCTTCAAAGAAATGAGCAGATACTGTCTCTCTGTGATTGTAAAATGTAATAATGTGAAGAGCTGCATGTTCCTTCTTTTATTAAAACAAGTGAAACAATCTGCAGCATCAATACTACAAACTGCTCCAAAAGAAATAAACTTGTTTCAAGGCAGCACAAGAACAAAATGAAACTCTGGTTGAGAAAAGTTGATTTGCATTGCAAGCTGAAAAGACAGAATTACACACAATATGTTGCACAAGGCGAAGTTGTTCAACATGCGTCGAGGCAGAAATTTGAGGAAAGTTTTTGAAGAAGATTATTTTGTAGTTCTCATGTTGCTTTTATAGTTTGACTGATACTGGATTTTTTTTAGACTGATACCGATGTTGAAAATCAAGAATCTATATATATATATGTCGGCAGATTTGTTTCTACATTAACACATCAGTTAATGTGTTAATTGATTCATGGTTTTTGCCACTTTGCATTTAGAATTCTTTTATCAATAAAGTAGTTTTTATTTTGATCAAAATAATTTGTCACTCTGGTTTTGATTCTCTAAAACACCTTCGTTGAGACGATTAAGAGAGACTAGCGCTGTTTGTCTTTCATTCGGACACAGTTTGATGGACTAAAGCCAGAGCTTTCAGTCAGTCGTCTGTTCTTCACTAACAAACTGTCTCACACACAAACTAAAGCTAAAGACAGTGAAAGAGGACGGTGCTGTTAATCTGAGCGTTGTGCCATGTGACAGCTTGGCATTAGAGCCACGGGGGGCTGTCTGCCCGTCTGCCCGTCTGTCTGTTTGTGGGGTGAAAAGTCAGATGTTGTGGAGGGAGGTGAGACACAATAACAATTTAAATATGGTGCACATTTTCAGACAGTCATTTTTAGTTTTCACATAAATAGTTTTATAAATAGTTGAATGAAAAAGAACCATCTCTGTGTAAATTGTTGGATGTTGATTGCAGAACATTACAGAAATGATCATAGTCACGCTGGTGTGAGTTTCTCAAGCTTTTCTGAGGAAGTGGCTTGAAAGTCCCACAACCAGTCAAACTAAAATAGTCTTTACTGCGACTTTTGAGATCTTATTTTACTTGTAGTTACACCAGAAAATTAAGCTAAATGAGCCACTTTTGCTTGTGTTATGAATTTGTAGAAGAGAAAGTGCAACCAGATACCAACAAACCTGATGTTGTTCCTATAATTAGCTGAATCGATTGTATTGGTGTTAATTTTGAGTTTTATTTTGATGTAACTCTCAGCTGTGGTGCATTTGCAGCTTTTCTGTCAACAGTTTAAAATCCAAGTGGGAGAAATTGTCCGTGTCATGATTCCCAACATCTCCGATTTGGCATTACAAATCAGAGGCTGATGGTTTTTTCCACAGTTCAGTATAGTATCAAATAGTATAAAATGTCATGGTAGTCCAAACATTGCCATCCATACAGACAAGCTCTATGTTTGATGTTAATGATTATTTTCTTTATCAGTTCATCTGCCGCTTACTTTCTTGATTCTTTGATTAATTGTTTATTCTATAACCCATCAGAAAATTGTGAAAAATGTCTGTCACAACTGTTTTACAGCTCAAGGTAACATCATCAAATGTCTTGTTTTGTTTGACCAACAGTCAAAACCCCAAAGATTTTCCATTAACTATTATGAAGACAAGGAAAAGCTCATTCTTTATTCATTTTTAGAACTAGACATTTTTAGCTGTAAAATTTAAATTTAAAATGTTAATTGATGGTCAGAATAGTTGCAGATGTGCATTTTAAATGGGCGGCGGTGACGTCATCCTTCTTGTCCTGAGACGTCAGCGTCCCAGCTCTGAGCAACATCAAAGTCAGACAGAAACATCAAAGAACATCAAAGCCCTCGGTACGAAGTCAGATCAATGATGTCCACTCTCTTCACTGATACTGTGGAAGCAACGTTAATTATTCAGTCGTGCCCATAATAAGCTTCTTCATTACCATGACTGTGATTGTTGTATTGATCTTAGTATACTGAATATGCTTCTCTGTTCTTTGTGAGCAAAGTCTCATCCTCTATTTATTCATTAATACCGTTTTCAATACTTCTATTATAGCTAAGTGTTAATAATTTCTCTTTACTCTAGTCAAATTTTTATACTTTTTTATACTTCTCTTGTTTATACTGTTTTTCTACCTACTAGTTATCTTGCTGCTGTAATGCTGTAAATTTCCCCGTTGTGGGACTAATAGGCATATTTTATCTTATCCTTATGTAACCAATTTGGCAATATGGGAAAAGGATTACAGCGGAATAAGAATGCAAACTAATAATAAACAAAGGGCTAAAATCAGATGAGTCCAGATTCGACTGGAGCCAAGGAAAGAGCAACAATAATGAGCAGACCGAAATAAGGTTGAGTAGCAACTCATGTATTTTTATAAAGAACAAAGCAAATTTGCCAGTCGGTACAAAAAATATAATTAACTAATCCAAAATAAAAAAATATAGTGCTCGTGTTCTGGGTTTCGGGATTAGCTCGCCATCGGGATCGTGTCCTGGTCCTTGGGATTTGTCATCCACTCAAAAAAACCATTGTTCTGCTTCAAGGCTGAGCACAAGATGGACGGTAGGGAATTAGCCTGCGAGACACCAGGCGACGTAACTCGTCTCCTGTCTTAGAGTTGCCCGGCTCCGGATTCGCAGCGAGTAAGTGAGCTGCCGTTATCTCCTTCTCTCGTTTAACACGGGAATTTTCTCCTTTTTTTTCTGTCCTCTTCGCAGTAGCTACCTTCACTCTCGCGGCCGAAGTCAGAAAAGACCGGGAGAAAAAGGCGCCGCAACCTCACTCTTAAGCTAACAGGCTGATCGTGACCTGTGTAGCTCCTGATTGGCTGGTGGGGCTAGGTACCCACCCACATGGGGTCATGCGAACTGGGTGGTGCTTTCAAGTGCAATTGGACATCTAACACTTTGCCGATGTAATACAATGAAAGAATCAAAGAAATCAAATATTGTCTCTCTTTCATTTGTTCCATTTAGTTAATCTTTTTCCACCTGGGCTACACCTATCTTAGAGCCGATTGTATCATTTAACTCTTTAACTACTTTACTGATAGCAAATAAGAGGAATTTCTGTTTATGAAAGCAAATAACCATAATAATCTGAATCATCACATCTAGTATGTGAGCTTATATCATTACAGTCCCCAATGCAAAACTTGATTTCAAGTATTTTTAGGTTTCAGACATTCACATTCACGTATCAAAAAAACTACATTTAAGTTTAAAAAATTCAAATTGTCATTTTTGGATCTATAAAACTTGAGCAAAGTCAAAACCTTTAGTTGCTGGTGGCTGTGATTCATCTGATTTAGTGATTTGGCCTCACATTTCCAGGTTACATTCTTTTTTTGGTTAAATGTACTTTTGCTCGGAGGAGGTGTTTCACCAGGCTCATTATATGAAGATATAAGAGCAATTTCTTTTTAGTTAAATATCCTTTATTTCTGATGAGCTCCTCTGATTGGATGATTGTGAAAAAGCGTTTTATGAGGGTCAGATTTTATTTGTAGAGCTGGAGAGAGGAGATGTTCTTTGTTTGCGATGTAATATTACATGTAGGGAAATATATTGTCCCTGTCCGACCAACGTTTCATCACTGCAGCTTTGGTGTCTTATTCTGCAGCTGTATGTGCACGAGACAGAAACAGAAATGCCATAGAAATTATATGTGCACGTGTATTGTCATTACTGAACAGCAGTTCCTCTGTTCTCTGTTCAGGCGGTGGCGACAGGCCTCACCTGGGCAGCTCACGTTCACATCGGTCTGAGACGAGTTAAACAGCCAATTGACTGTGAACAAAAGTGGGTGATAGTAAAATCCACTGCTGTGGTTTCCTGCCTAATGAACTGAAACATAAGCTGCAGGCTGATGTAACTCATTCAATTACAGGACGATTGTTTTTGAGCATTCACTTGTGTCGAGTTGTTTGCTCATTTACTCCGTCTATCTACTGTTTCTACTAGAAAGGCCGTGGGTTAATCTGAGCTTTTTCATTAAAACCAGGTTGGTGAGAGCAGCTGTGAACTAATACTGTAAAGTTGTGGATGTGAAACCGAAACAATGAGCTGAAAGATGCTAAAGCAGTGTAGAGCTGAGGGAACTGCAGAGTTGATTTTCTGTGGATTTATTTCTACAAAAAGCATCTTTCATGTTACACATTGTGATATAAAAGCATTGATGAGAGCAGCTTTAAGTAAAACCAGTTTCTCGGCCTGTTCTGGGTTAAAGTGAAGTTTTTTCTTCCGCCTTCCTGTCGTTGCTTTCCTCTAATGTTTCTGCCCACTATAGACTGTTAACCCTGAACCAGCTGACTGTTGCGTTTTCACTGTGATGAGGGTTGAAAGGTGAAGTGGTTCGTGTTCTTCAGCACATACAGTTAAACAGAGACGTGAAGTGAGAGGAGGTTTATTCATATAGACTCAGATAGAAAGTGATGAGTGACGAACAC
Organism: Holacanthus passer; assembly: GCA_025331565.1. Taxonomy (NCBI): domain Eukaryota; kingdom Metazoa; phylum Chordata; class Actinopteri; family Pomacanthidae; genus Holacanthus; species Holacanthus passer. The sequence goes on along the minus strand of JAFREQ010000046.1, from coordinate 1,673,312 downwards.
CAAGAGGACAAAGATTATGATGATGTTTAAAAAGTGAGATTAGTGTTACTGTGTTTAAAGTATTTGATGTGTTAACTCTCATTGAATTATTCTGGTTGTGTATTTCTGACTGTGAGCATGTGAAGCTGTCTGTGTCTCTGAGTTTGTGGCGAACGTGTGCCGGTGCTCTCGGATGCTGCTGTACTCGACTAAGAATAGCATCCTCTCTGGTCCTTTCGCCCGCAGTCAGTGTCTGAATACCAAGTCAACACAACTGCACCTCACACACACACACACACACACACACACTGCTGCTACCTGTGCTATTTGTAGCCCACCTTTTACTGTACTGTGAGCGGGATCAGTGCAGCAGACGAGTGAAGCCGAACAAACGACTGACTCAGTTTCTCTTTATGAAGCCAATCAATGTCCCAAAGACGTGGATATTTTAAATGCTGAGGAAACTACAGTTGCCCTCTGTGTGTGTGTGTGTGTGTGTTCATGCATCAATGACTTTACATAAGCGGCGTTATCTTTGTCTTATGAATACCTGATGTTTCTTTATTTGCAGTTATACATCAGCCTCATTAGGTAAAAATGTATTATTGAATAGCACAAGTACATTAATGTCTCGTCAAGTTACATAAGGAGAAAACAACCAAGAAATTAAAAGCATTCACAGTGAAGACACACCTCACCTGGAGAACATTGACTTCAGGAGTCAAGCAATTTTTCCCCCTAACCCTACCGCACAACGCACAAATTGAAATTGAGCATAAAAACAGGTAGATGGAAACGTACCTGAAGGTTCAATGTGCTGTTTGTCTGATGTAGAAAATGAGTTTGAGTTGGCTGCTCACATGAAACATGGAGATCAGTTACTTGGAGAAAACTTGAGGAAAGGTTTTCTCAGTTTTTCAAATATGTTTTTCATATAAATGTGTCATTTTTTTGCTCTTTTGTTTTTAGTGTCACTGTGTGAGATGGAGCACATGTAGATAAAACTACAGCAAGAAGAAAACCAAGCGGTGCCTGTGTTGATTTTTAAAAAAAAAAAAAACATGGCTTTGATGTAACAGAAGATAAGAGATTCATAAGAAAACAAAGCAGCAAAATATAGATTCTCTGTGTTTCTGTTATAATTAACACAGAAAATAGATAAATATATATAAATATAAATTAATAGTGTTTTCAGTCTCTGACAGTGATTCAAACTCAGTAACATCATCCTGCAGGTCTGTTGCTGTTGAGTCTCATGTCTGTGTCTGTGGACGTCAGACAGATGAGCTGCTTTCTGTGACCCTCTCTGTCCCTGTCTGTCTGTCTGTCTGTCTCTGTCCCTGTCTGTCTCTCATTGTTATCCTCCAGCTTAAAGCGGGCTTGTGGCTGGGGAAGCCGCATTAGCAATGCGAGGAGCTGTACAAGCCCTGATGGTTATGTAAACCCCCCAACGCGCACACGCACACACACACACACACACACACACACACACACACACACACACACACACACACACACACACACACAAGCCCTTAAGCCTCTCTCTGGTCCGTAGCCGGCACACGCTAGCAAGTGTCTCTCACTTATCGTTACATCATTACTACACAGGCCTACTTTCTCCCCTGCTGCCTCAAAGCAACCTGTATTTCCAGATGTGTTAATACAATGTAAAAGTAAATATGCAGCTTTCAGCGACACGTATCTTCCTCTATGTGTCGCTTCAACAAGCAAAAAGTTCCAAAACACAGGAAAAAAATGTCCCTTTATCGGCAGAAAAAATGTTTAGATGGACAATTTATTTGTTGTCATAACTTTAAGCATTAAGTATATTCACATTATATGTGTCCTCCACATTCTTTAAAAAGTTGATTTTTAAAAAAAAACATAGCTTTGATGTTCCAGAAGATAAAAGAAGATTCATAAGAAAACAAAGCAACAAAATTCTTCAAGATTCTCTGTGTTTCGTGTTCGTGTTTAAAGACTAGTGCGTTTATCAGGAACAAATCTTATATGTTTGTGTTGCTCTTTTGTTAAACTCACATTATTGTTGATCAAATAACGATATAATGAAGTTCTTTCTGTCTGAGCTTGTTTCCATTCGAGTTAAGACGCTGTGTCACATATGTGTTTCAAATACAGGAGAAAGAGAAGCAACGTGAAACCAGATGGGAGTTATTTATTGCAGGAATAACAGTTTCATGACTTCACTTTACTTCAGTTGTTTCGGCGTCACCGCAGCGAACATCATGGGACGTTCAAACAGCAAAACAAAGACCTGTAGTTGTAAACTTGGCAGAAGGAAGAAGAAACAGAATTAAACTTTTAGCATGTTAAGTTTTTCACTGAGCTCTGATGGAGGATGACGGCTGCTTTCCTCCAAACACTTTCACTGTTTGAACCTGGTCTGTGTGAATGTGAAGAAGAACAAAGACCTTCAATTCATTAACATTAGATCCTGAGCGAGTCGGCCACAGTACATTTAAATAATCAATGAAATACCCATCCGCTATTAATCAGAAGGTTCATTTTTATGACCTGGCCCACGAACATAACTGTGATCCATCATCAGTGATATGTAGAACTGGTGAACGTAGGACTGACCCCGTCCTCAGGTAGTTTGACGAGTGGGTCGATGTTTGATTGGTTTATGACGAGCTTCATTTTCACTCATGCAGCTCTCGTGGTTCAGCTGATGCATATTTTAGATAAACACAAAATGGCTGAAAACATGTTTGTGTGAGAAAAATGTGTGTAACTGAAATGTTCAGCATCAGGAAAGTATTCACGCATAAAGACGTGCAAAGAAAAGATTTACATATACGTATACGTACTTTCTAAATTATGCATGTCCTGATTATAATGTGCATGTGGCTCTGAACAGGATCAGCAGGTTTACAAGATGAACGGATGATTAAAATGAATGAATGAAGTCCCTGCTGAGTTTAAATATTGCAGCAGGAGACATGAATCATTTGTTCAAGTCATGAAAGTTTCAGTCACAGCTGGAAAATATTTTGTTCAAAGTATTAAAACATGAAAGTATTTCGCATGATATGAAAAGTTCTAATTCGCCCACTTTTTCATCCTTATTACACGTTTGGCTTCAAGACTGATAAATGTCAGCTTTAAGCTTTATTTAACCATCATATGTATGTAGATATGTGTGTTTCTGCCTTTCAGACATAGTTCATTGTTTGACTTGGGTTTGACTGTAAGGAAATGTGATGGACAAGTCAAATGGAAAACACTTAAATATACTGACGTCTGTCTTCTGTCTGGCAGATATGTTATTTAGAAATCTGAATTTCTCTCAGCTATATTCAGCCAAAATAGAAATCTGTGATATTTCATCAATCCTGACCCTAAACTCACTTTTTTAAAAGTCTCGCTTGAAGCTGCACTGAAATTTCAAAGTGTTAAATATTTGTGTGTGTGTTTTGTGTCCCTGTTCATGTTTGTTGGGAAGCTGGGGTCATTTCTCCACATGATCCTTTCACTAACTTGTCAGAGTCGCTCATGTAAATGGCTTAATGAGATCGTTGATGCTGGAGGTGCCATAAAGAGCTGTGATGTGACAGCTCGTCGCTGTTAATGTGTTTGGACAGACTGGCCGGACGCGGTGCTGTGAAGACAGGGCGGCCATGTAGGTCAGGAGCCAGAGGCATCGTGGCACCAGAGGAAAACATGAGCCGTTCATAGAGCTGTGTGCTGGCACCTGATCAGAAGCCATACAGCCAGAGATGATTTGTTCTAATAGCAGCCAAAGTAGAAATTATTTTAAAAAGAAGCTTCTGAAATCACATTTTGAAGTTTTCTTCAGTATCAAAGTGATGCAGTGATGATGCATGAACTGGACGCCTCTATACACCAACATACAGTATTTGTATCGCTGAACGACACTGAGATGTTGATCCACATGTCTGGAAACAGCTGATCCAATAAACTATTGGTAAAATATCTCTTTTGAATTATGTCAAATTTGCCTCGTTGCATGAAAATGCTGCTTAAAGTTTCCTCATTAGCGATGAGCTGCCCGCTGATCGTTGCTCGTTGTCAGTGAATAATGCACCAAAGTTATTGTGTCTTGATCTGTTCACAGGCAAATCTGCAAGAATCAAGTTACTGCAACAACGTAAAGTAGACAGAGTAATGAGATCTAAGACTGAGACTGAGATCACATCAGCCCAGTTTGGACTTTTAGAGCGCCGAGGCTCCACTGTGGATTCATCCGCTGCTGAAAATAGTCCCCAACAAATGCACTGTTTCACTTGTTTGTTTGATAAAAACTACAGCGAGCAGCTGTTTGAGGAAACTACTGAATGTGTCTTATCTGAACCCATCGTCACCATTTATTTGTTGATTATATTTTGTATGTGAATAAATGTATTAAATAACTAGTAACAAAGCTATCAAATACATGTAGGAGAGTAAAAAGTACAGTATTTGCTGGAGTCCTTTCAAAGTTGATCTGTATAAATTGAAATTCACGTCTCATTATTCTGCCTCTGTTTTCTCTAATGCAGCACTACTTCCTGGTCATTTTCGGACACGATGGACAAAAACCTTTGGAACTTCGGACAGAGGACGAGTCCGACTGCAGTGAGTGGGTGGAGTTCATCCAGCAGGCCAGGTGAGATGATCGGCTTTTCAAAATACTACTAATACGCATTATAAACCAGTGATTCCAAGTCGTGCTTGATGCCCAAGGAGCTAAAATAAAACCCAGAAAAACAAAGATGAGAGAAAAGCCCAACAAACAGACAACAACAACAAATGTGACATCAGAACATTGTTTTCTCTTCTTTCGTCTCCCATGAATCCTGTGTCGACCCCTCAGATTTATCTATGACCTCTGGAGGGGCCCGACCCCTCAGGTTGAACCACTGGGCTAAACCAGCTGACTGGATATAAAGCAGTTCAGACTAGCGCCACCTGGAGGCTCCAACAGGAAAATGCTGCTCTGACATTGATGCATCAGGATCAATGATCTGATAATGTGACAGAGAATCAGACACAGGAGACGTTTTGGTTGAATGAGAACTTTTGCTAAAATAAATATGTTGCATGCAGCACTTTTATTTATTAGAGTATCCTCTAATTTTTAACATGTAATACAGTTACCTTCATATTCAACACACAGTAATTCTCTTTTCAAGAACAAAGGTTTAAAAAACTGTAACTTGCTGGAGATTCAAATTGTTTTTCTACTTGCTTTTTGTGCTGATGCACATTTGACATAACGACCACGTGTTATTCCATATTTGTTTAATATCTGAGTGTGTGTGTATGTGTGTGAATGTGTATGTGTGTGCGTGCAAATGGACGTGTTCTGCTCGCAGCGGTTCACATTTAGGTCACACTGGTGCTGTATTGCTACACTGGTTACATCACAGACTTGATCTCACCACTCGACCTCTATTTCTCTCTGTCTCTCTCTGTCTCTCTCTCTCTCTCTCTCTCTGTCTCTCTCTCTCTCTCTCTCTCTCTCTCTCTCTCTCTCTCTGTCTCTCTGTCTCTCTCTCTCTCTCTCTCTCTCTCTCTCTCTCTCTCTCTCTCTCTCTCTCTCTCTCTCTCTTGCTCTGTTGCTGTCTTTCTTTCCTGTTTTCATCTGAACATTCAGCAGAAAATGTGATGCACATCAAACCACCTTTGTTTATTCTTGCATTATAACATGTTATTGTATAAACTTAATGTCAGGTTGTTGCTTATCGAGTTTGTGAAGAACATGAATTGTCAGATGAAACTCTGTTTGTGTTGACTTATGCATCATCCACTCATCTACACTGTCCTGTTCCCAACACTCCCATCAGTTACTCTGACATCATCATCGAGCGTGAGATCCTGATGCAGAAGTACATCCACCTGGTCCAGATCATGGAGACTGAGAAGGTGGCAGCCAATCAGCTTCGCACTCAGCTGGAGGACCAGGACAATGAGATCGAGAGGCTTAAAGCTGAGGTATGCATGAGCGCATCCACATCTGCGTGTGCATGCATACATAAATCCCACATACTGTTGTGCACGTGTGCATGTGCACCGCGGCACAGATTCACTCTCCGATGGAGCACATGCACATCAAAACATGCAAATGCATCTGGCATGATGGGAATACACTTGAGTTTAGAGCCCATGTGTTTCTTAAATTAAAGCACAGCAGAGCTCCAGCGACTCCACGACCATTACTTCTTATCATGCGACGAGATATTTGTTGTTTTGAAGCTCCAAAGTGGTTTCATGAATATTTTAACCTCTGTGCCCGAATATTCACATGGAGACTGTTGTTGTGCCAGATTGTAGTGTTGAACAAAACCAAGGAGCGGATGCAGCCGAACCAGAGCAACCAAGAGGAGGAAGACCCAGATATTAAAAAGATCAAAAAGGTAAATAGTTGGTTTCACATAATAATGCAGAACAATGACAGAAGCCCAAAGGGAGACGCCTGTTGTGTTGTGGCTGTGCAGGTGCAGAGTTTCATGCGTGGCTGGCTGTGCCGGAGGAAGTGGAAGATCATCGTCCAGGACTACATCTGTTCCCCTCACGCTGAGAGCATGAGAAAGAGAAACCAGATTGTCTTCAACATGGTGGAAACAGAGACAGAATACGTCCACCAGCTCTCCATCCTGGTGAACTGTTTCCTCAGGCCGCTCCGCATGGCTGCCAGCTCCAAGAAACCTCCCATCAGCCATGATGACGTCAGCAGCATATTCCTCAACAGGTAGAATCAGTTTTTCAGAATTTTGTATAAAGGTGAATTTCTGCAAATATTTGATCTTCTTAGGAAACTCATTCAGAGTGATTTGAGCCCAGTTTTCCTTCTCTAGTGAGACCATCATGTTTCTGCACGAGATCTTCCATCAAGGTCTTAAAGCTCGGATCGCTAACTGGCCCACACTCGTTCTGGGTGAGTGTCGCAGAGGTTACACTCATGTCTCTTAATACAGTTGGCATGTTTTAGATGATGGCTGATTTCTCTAACTCCACCCTTCCAAGCAAGAATATGGTTTCTGTAGTTGCTCAGCAGAGAAGCAGGTTTGAACCCAGATGACAGGAAAAGTAAGAGTTCATGTTTACTTCTGGCCCAAAAACAGACAAGAGGCAGAACCAGGCAGGCTGTTGAAAAAAGGCTAACTTATCCAAAACTGGGTCAGACTGAGGGCTGAAGTCTGACGGGCAGGCAGGAGAACAGGCAGAACAGAGGCCGAAGCACAATATCACTGCAGGGCTGATGGGAAAGTGGGAGCAGGTGTGCAGGTCGGCAGGTCAGGTGATGGTGATGTGTTAATTACCCGACTGCCCTTAAATGCACCACCTAAGAGAGATTTCAAAATGCTGTCATGCACATTCTCACACAATAACATTATCTCATATAATTCATAACATTACACTCCAGAAAATTAACTTTGAAAAAAATGGAACAAGGACAGATTGATCGCTGCTGGATTATTCATGAAAACCTCTCCACGCTGTCATGAACTGAAGCCAAAGGCTGAACTCAGTCTGAAAACATGTTGCATGTTGTGGAAAATGTTGCTTTTTTTCCCTCAAGGTTAGCGTGTGTGTTGTTTTCTTGTTTCCAGCCGACCTGTTTGACATCCTGCTGCCCATGTTGAACATCTACCAGGAGTTTGTGCGTAACCACCAGTACAGTCTGCAGGTTCTGGCAAACTGTAAACAGAACCGAGACTTTGACAAACTGCTCAAACAGTACGAGTCCAACGCCGCCTGTGAGGGACGCATGTTGGAGACATTCCTCACGTATCCCATGTTCCAGGTAGTATTCACACATTTCACTGAGACTTTATAAGACAGCTCTCAGTTTACAGTGGACTTTAATTGTATGAACCAATATTTACTAGTTGGCTAATTAAAAGTTGGCACAGTGGAAGAAAACCAGATTATTGCTAACAAGAGAGCTCAAAGCAGATTTGGGTAAACGTCTCCTTATGATCTTCTCTCATAGATTGTATTCAGACGAAGTGTCACCGAACTCGTGTGTTTTCATTCTGTGTCTTAGATCCCTCGATACATCATCACTCTTCATGAGCTGCTGGCACACACACCTCACGAGCACGTGGAGCGCAAGAGTCTGGAATTTGCCAAATCCAAACTGGAGGAGTTGTCCAAGTGAGTGTGTGCAGATTTCACACAAGCGTGTCGACAGAAGGTGATAATGTCGATGCTAATGATGCTGCTCGCGTTGTCAGGATGATGCACGATGAAGTGAGCGACACCGAGAACATCAGGAAGAACCTGGCCATAGAGAGGATGATCGTAGAGGGCTGCGACATCCTGTTAGACACCAGTCAGACCTTCGTCAGACAAGGTGAGCCTCCTCTACGTCATCTGCTCACACATCACTGCTTTACTCCGTCACCTCTCGCTCACTCCTCGCTGTGACTCCGCCGTCAGGCTCTCTCATCCAGCTGCCATCCAGCAGTGAGCGGGGCATGCTCAGTAAGGTCCGCCTGGGATCTCTGTCCCTGAGGAAGGAAGGAGAGCGACAGTGTTTCCTGTTCACCAAACACTTCCTCATCTGCACCCGAACATCTGGAGGGAAGCTTCACCTGCTCAAGGTCGAGTTGATAACCATCCCAACAAGTTTATATGCCTTTTACTCTTCATCTCTCATTAATTCTCACAACACATCTAAGTTTAAAGAAGATGTTTTACACTTACTTACTTACACATTGAAGTCAACTGGGCTGCGTCCCTGAAACATTACACTCTTTTATTATGATAAAAATCAATAACAAATTTCACATTTAGGTTTGTTATGTTTATGAACACAGAGTTTGAATTAGTTTATTACGCTGCTTAATGAAGTGACTCACTGAGACGAAGTGTGTGTTTCTTCTCAAATGTCATAAATAATATTTGTTTGTGTGAACACAGACAAAGTTCTGTTAAACTGTGATCAGGTTCATATTGTCAGTAGCTGAGAGCTGAAACTTGAACGATACTGAAACTAGAGGCCTTCATGTCACACAGCTGGGATGGACATTTTTTTAGGTTTACTAATTATACTTGATCTGCTGATTGATTAGTAAGTGATCACTGTGAATCAAATATTAAATGCACTCTGTTAACGTCTGACTTTCCCCAACAGCAAGGAGGAACGTTGTCTCTGATCGAGTGCACGCTCATTGAAGAACTCGATGCCAGCGATGAGGACTGTGAGTATCTTCAGACCCTGATGTCTTGTTTCTTTGTTCCTTAACATCGACGTTTGCTGTTAACTGAAACGTCGATCGTGTGCTCACCTTTGCAGACAATGCAGCAGGTCAAGGCTTCAACCACCTGGAGTTCAAAATCGTGGTGGAGCCTCCAGACGGTCAGTCCTTCTCTGTTGTCCTCTTGGCTCCGTCTCGCCAGGAGAAAGCTGCCTGGACCAGTGACATCAGCCAGGTGATTCACTTTGAACTGATCTGAATGAGTCCAGTGAAGTAAAGTTTTCTGATCCTAGATGTGGGATTATATTTGTCTGCTCTTTGTCTCAGTGCATCGATAACATTCGATGTAACGGCCTGATGACCAGTGTGTTCGAGGAGAACTCCAAAGTTTCTGTGCCGCACATGATCAAGTAAGAAAAGTGGATTTCTGATGGAGGAGTATACACAAAAGAGAGATTTCAAGATTATAGTCTTATAATTTCTTTTTTTGTATTTTTATCCTTCAGGTCTGATGCCCGACTGCACAAAGACGACGTCGACATTTGCTTCAGCAAGACGCTCAACTCCTGCAAGGTCCCACAGATCCGATACGCCAGCGTGGAGCGCCTCCTGGAGCGCCTGACAGACCTGCGATTCCTCTCCATAGATTTCCTCAACACCTTCCTCCACACGTACAGGATCTTCACCACAGCCGCCGTGGTCATCGACAAGCTGGCTGACATCTACAAGAAGCCGTTCACCTCCATACCTGTCAGGTACGCGACACTACGTCGCCTGGATGTGGAAGGTTTCTGAAACAGTCTGTAAGCAACACTGATTCATCCTCATTGTCTCTCCCTCTCCTCTCATGTAACAGACTCATGCATGGCTGCCTACATTCACTCCATCTTTCCATTTCTTCATTTTCTGTCCTCTCATTACTCTCCTCATTTCTTCACCTGTCACCCTGCCATGCACTCCTCTTCCTCCTCTTCCTGTCACTGTCCCAGGATCGAGCAACATTCATGTGATCGTCTGTCCATCATGTCCCTCTGTCCTGACTATAGTCTGAAGATCACGCAGCTTGCACTGGACCAGTCCAAGTAAATACCGTCAGCAGGACTGGTTTTTCACTTGTAGCCATATTTGTCAGAGGTCTATATATCAACTCTTGTCCTGTCTCTCAGGTCTCTGGAGCTCTTCTTCGCCACCAACCAGGGTTCGTGGGGAACGGACCCTTTGAACAACAAATCCCCGAGACTGTGCCGCAAGTTTTCCTCTCCTCCACCTCTCTCCATCCCCTCCCGCACCTCCTCCCCCGTCCACAGCCGCAAGCTCTCGCTCAGTTCCCCGATTGGTGGGAAAGCAGGAGCCTTGGACCTGTCCACCACCCCCTCCTCGTCTGCAGCCAACTCCCCCACCTCCAGCCACAGTCCCTCTATCTCCTCTCCTCCTCCCGGCTCCACCAGGCCCCCCTCTGGCTTTTCCTCCCCTCCGCCCACCGCCACGCGCTCTCCCAGTCTCCCCCAGGCCTCGGGGGTGTCGTCGCCGCCCCCCATCTGCACCAAGGCCCCGCTGGACCTGAGCCGTGGTCCCAGCTCCCCAGAGCTGAGCCCATCTGCAGGGGAGGACGTCAGCGGAGAGCTGCCGCGCCTCGACGCCTTCTGTGGGAAGCTGAGGCGCAGCATCCGCAGGGGTTTGTAGCTGCAACACAAAAGCATATGATTCACACTCTGTCAGTCCCGTATGAACATCAGCACATGTGTGGGCACAAGAGTCCACTCACACACTGGTGTAGTGTTATGAAATTGATAAACCAGGTGAATCCATCTTTTTTTTCTTTTTATCTTTCACTTTATTTCGAGCATTCTACTGCAACGTGACTTCAAATTTTGCTGTCATGAATCAGAATTATCTATCACTAATATTGTCACCGAATCCGACACACCCAAACAGACTCTGCAACTCTGCAGACACATAAACGGGTCACCGTTACCCAACGGAGGAATAATCGTGCTCTTAGATCACCATCTGGCTCCGGCTGACAGCTTGTTCACTATAAAAACAGCAGCGGAGCACGAGGTCAGACAACAAATTGGAGAAAAAGAAAATGAAGAGATAAATAGAGCTGTGACGTGACGGCCTGAGTGCCTCCGAAGAGGAAAATGACTTATTGAATTGGTGAAATGGAGAATCCTCCAGTAACACCACCCAAAATACTGCAGCTGGTGACCCAGAAGGCCAAAGACACACATGAACAACACGTAACAGAAACGCTCATTCAAAAGTTAGATTTTAGGCCACATTGTCAGGTTATTGTCAACAAACTGTAAAATGTGGCTGAATGCAGAACGTAAAGCTGCACAATGACAGAGGCAGACGAGTTTGAAAGAAGCAGGATACGAATACTGAAAGTTACATCATATCACAGATGTGACCTTTTTCTTCTAACAGCTGTCCTGGAGTCAGTATCTCTGGACAAGTTCATTCCTGAGTCACCAGCCAGCAGCGAGCCGGGCGACATGTCTCCCTGCCGCTCACCTTCGACACCGAGGCACCTCCGCTACAGACAACCAGGAGGTACGACGAGTACAAACACACACAGATACACACATTACACACACGGTATTTCATGTAATTTTCATAACGTCTCTGGTTCCTCGCAGTCACATCCGGGGACAACTCTCGATGCGCGATGTCGCCGGCGTCAGCGTTTGCCATCGCCACCGCTGCCGCCGGACACAGCAGCTCCCAGGGTGAGCACAGCAAACCATGAAGGCCAAAAGGCACATGATGGAGGGAGGGAACTGTTGTACATCCCTTTTTACAGGTCACCTGAAATGTTTAAAATTGTTGGCCTGATCCTTGATTTTTCTCTCCCAGCGTTTAGTAATAATGAAAAAGCCTGTGACAAAGAATTCATCATCCGGAGAGCTGCTACCAACAGAGTTCTGAATGTGCTGCGACACTGGGTTTCCAAACACTCCCAGGTGAGTTCACCACCTGTAAAATCTCACATCTTTTCCAACATGATCAGCAGGACAGTTTCCATCCTGTCCAACCCTTCTCACAAGCTCCTCACCGAGTCTTTACATGCGTCCAGTAGCCTTAAAGTTGACAGGAGACCCAGACCTGGACCGGACACGTCCAGCCTGAGTCTGTCCTTGTGTCTGTTTCCTTTGCCGTCTCCTCTCCTGTCACTCTTTTCCCTGATGGAGGTGCTCTTTGCTCTGCATGTCTTTTCTCCCACCCAGGAAGCGTGCAGAAAGGTCAGCATCCTCCCCAGGGACACTAAAAGGACGACTGTTTTCATTTAAGATTATATAAGGTGCTATTTTTGTGCCTGGCTGCTGCAGCTTTAATGCTGAACATTTATTATTTGGTCCTATTGATAAACTCAGTTCTCAGGACTCAGAACTCTTTTATGGTGACGACAACCATTAATATCAACATTATCTGTATGGAAACAAAACCATTGATTATTTTTTATTTAAAGAAGATTAAAATTGAGAAACTTAAAAACAGGAAGATCTCTTTTATCCTGTGCATCATATCAACAGAGTATTTTATTTTTATTTATTTATTGGTTTATTTAACAGAGACAATGTGCATGAAGAAACCCTGGACAGATGTTACAGATGAAAACAGAATATAAGATTAAAATGACAAAGTTATTGAGATCATTTATAATCCTGCAGAGCAAAAATAAAAAGAGACAATAATAGTAAAAATATTGTCAGATTATTTACAACGTCTGGAACCAGAATCATCTCCCTTCATCTCCATTCTTATTTATTAATATCGTTGCACTTTCTTTCTGTTTTAGCTACAAGAATCTCTAATCTTGCCATTTGTTCAAAAATGAAAATATGAGATGTGCTGTATATGTCCTCTAGGGGGCAGCCTTTCCCTGTGCAGTGGATTCATAGACATGATGAGAAGAACAATTTCTGAAACACACTCATGTTTGTGCACATTTGAATGAGTGTGTTGCTCCATCAGGACTTTGACATGAACGGTGAGCTGAAGATGGGGGTGGTCGGCCTCCTGGAGGAGGTGCTGCGAGATCCAGACCTGCTGCCACAGGAGAGGAAAGCTACGACCAACATATTAAGGTGCATGAGGAAGAACTGAGTCAACAGACATGTATATTGTAATTTTAATAAATGAAGGAGCAACTTTAGTCCGAATGTTAGAAAGTTAAAGAGGAGGAAATCTATTTGCACCTGAAGCTTTTAATGTGAAAATGTCATATTCATACAGTTAAATTTTCTCAGTAAACAGACGATAAAGGGTTGACAAATCCTGTATGTTAATAAAAACTATAGTACTTATATATGTTTAATACTTAAAGTGTTACTGAACTGGGATGTGGCTGAAAATACAACCATAATGAAATAAAAAGTATCAGAAGATGTGAACCTTACTACTGCAGTAGTACTGCAGTACTTGTACATGTCGTCCCTGTGTGTTTCCTTTCAGTGCCCTTTCTCAAGAAGAACAAGATGACGCTCAGCTGAAGATCGAGGACATTTTACAGATGGTCAGTGCCTCCACCTCCCATCAGCACAAAGTACTGAACAGAAGGGATTTTATCATAGATTTTAAGCAGTTGTTGATATAATTTATCTCCAGAAAAGCTGCCCCCTCCTTCACTTCATCGTGGTAAGAATGATGTTGAATAATGTACAGCTGTAGGTGTAGACACTGTGTGTTGTGGTGGGACTGTAGACAGATTCCAAGCAGGTGGAGACAGTGTCTGTGCGTTGCTGTCGATCTTTGAATCAGCTTGTTGAAATCCTGGAGCTACAGACGGTTTGTGTGCGTTTGCAGGCGGAGAGTCCGAAGGCCGAGTGTTTCGAGTCTCTCTCGGCCATGGAGCTGGCAGAACAGATCACGCTGCTGGATCACATTGTGTTCAGGAGCATTCCCTACGAGTGAGTACTTCATCCAACGCTCAGCCCCCAACATGAGGCACAAGAGGCAGCTCACGAATTTGAAAATCTTTATTTGCAAAATTGTAATATCCAAATAATTTCCTGGGAAGAACAATGTAGTTTGGTAAAAATTACTGGAAAAATAAATGAGTGAGCAGAACATGTAAAAAAAATAGATTCGGTCTCTATGAATGTGCAATTAATGAAGCAAATGTATTTAATGTGCTCATTTAAAATACTTTGTATAATGCAAACTGACTAGTAACTACAGATGTAAAGTAGGAAGAAGTATTGGGTTCATCTCCATCACTGTGCTGTAAACAGATGAAGGAGCCTGTGTGTCAGTGCAGGTTTGTGTGACTCTGGTCCTGCAGGGAGTTCCTCGGTCAGGGCTGGATGAAGGTCGACAAGACAGAGAGGACTCCGTACATCATGAAGACCAGCCAGCATTTCAATGATGTAAGACCAAACAGTTTCTCCATGTTACCAGCTCATGAAGCGATTAGTCGATTAATCAATCAACAGCCCCCCATTAAAAAACCTTCATGAAGGTTAAAACGTTCGGGTTGGGTCGAAATTATTTTAGAGAGATCTTGATCCAACTGTATGATCATTTCGGAAGCTGCAGGTTGTGATGCTATTCAATACATTTAACATTATGAACAAATGAGTGTAGAACATCTGCTTCCAAGGTGGAAAATAAATGTTTGTCTCCTCTCCATCGTCTGTCCACAGATGAGCAACCTGGTGGCGTCTCAGATAATGACCCACACTGACGTGGGCTCCAGGGCCAGCTCCATAGAGAAGTGGCTGGCGGTGGCCGATATCTGTCGCTGCCTCAATAACTACAACGGAGTGTTGGAGATCACCTCCGCTCTCAACCGCAGCGCCATCTACAGGCTGAAGAAGACCTGGGCAAAAGTCTGCAAACAGGTTGGAATCCGTCACATTTGTTAAAAATAAAACCTGCACAAAACCTTCATGATGGTTTTTCTTTGCGTTTCAGACGAAGGCGCTGATGGACAGGCTGCAGAAGACGGTGTCCTCAGAAGGGAGGTTCAAGAATCTCAGAGAGACACTGAAGAAGTAAATGCTGCTGATTACCAGAGAAAAGATAAATGTTTGAATTATAACTGTCTAATGTGTGTGTGTGTGTGTGTGTGTGTGTGCAGCTGTAACCCTCCGTGTGTCCCGTACCTGGGCATGTACCTCACCGACCTGGCGTTCATCGAGGAGGGGACGCCCAACTTCACAGAGGAGGGTCTGGTCAACTTCTCCAAGATGAGGATGGTGAGGATGAGCTCTTTCCTGCTGCGTCTGCGTGGATCATGTCTGAGACCTGTCGGCTTTAGCTTCAGTCTTTTAGCTGGATTCATGACATTTGTTGCCATCAAGTGCATATTTAAGACTTCTTGTTTTAAAGCTTAAAAATCAGCTGGAGGTATTTTCAGCCAACTCAATGTTCGATGCTGCTTTTGTCTGCATCTGCATCAAATCTCTGACCCATCGTTTCAAAAATGACCAAGAATTTTGATGGTGAATCTGCCACATTTCTGTTGTCCACGAGGATGTTTGTCAAACCGCAGTTAAACTTTGAGTATGAGCTTGCTGAGCAGTTGGCTTTGCTTGAAACAGCAGAAAGCTGTTGTCGTGTTGTGTCTGACTTATGAACTCTCCCTGCTCTCTCAGATTTCTCATATTATCCGGGAGATTCGTCAGTTCCAGCAGGCTCCCTACAGGATCGAGCACCAGCCCAAGGTGTGTCTGATAAAATGCGTCGGCTGTTTTGCCCCTGAATTATTTTTGCAATGAGAAGTGATGGTAACATAAAACGTCTTCTCTGTCCTGCCTCCCTCCAGGTGACTCAGTTCCTCCTGGATAAGACGCTGGTGATGGATGAAGACACCCTGTATGAGCTCTCGCTGAAGATCGAACCTCGAGTCCCACCTGGTTAATTAACACACAAACATGTTCACGCAGACATGATGTCCATTGTTTCCGTCTTACAACATCAGTCATGAATTAACACGACTTGAGATTCTTTCTTAATAAAGCAGGGGCTGTTTGATGAAACGCCACCAGTTATGTGCTTAGGAACCTCAGGAGAAAATGTGCCTTGAATGAAAATCTGATGTGTATATTTAGAACAGAATGAACTGTATAACAAACACAACTCTGCCATACGATCGTACAGCTATGACTGTAGAAACATCCATGTTAGCTTCCAAACATGGCACCAGAAAGTAACCAGTTGCTGCTATCACGCTGTAAATACCAAACCATCTGCCTCTGTAGTCTTGCACAGAAACATTTTCCCACAACTTTTACATGATTTGTATGATGTCAGCAGGATGAACCTGCTTCAGGTCCCCGAAGGCGACAGTGAACCCCGGCTTCACATTTGCTGTGTGGTAGTTTCTAAGTTCATTTAGGAAAATGCACCATGCAAATACAGGATGTAGAAAGAGAACTGGAGCTGTTCAACATTCACTCTTTTTAAATCTGTCTTGGTCTCCAACACTTGGGAGAAAAATCTGCCTCCTGCTGCTGCAAAAAAGGTCGATGGGAGAACTGAGACGCAGCCGAAACACAAAGGCGCAGACTGTAAAACTAAACCAGCGAGCTGAAAGATGCTCAATTAGATGATGAGGATGATTCTTTGAAACAAACATTTGAACAAAAACAATGAAAGACCTGAAACAAAGGAGCAGGTCAGGATGTCTTCAGCCCAGATGATCATGTAGTGAAATATCTCACAGCTCCAAACATGTTGGTTTATATTGAGCTTGAGTCGTGAACATTCCCAAACAAACTTTCAGTGAAATCAGATTTCCACTCAGTGAACCTGAAGCGTGTCGGCAGCTCACTTTGCCCGGTTGGTCATTCAGCCTTGTGTGTGTGAATGAAGACACGCTGGGTTTCCTGTGCAGATCTTCATTAACTGACTCACCTGTTCCAGGAGACATCATCATTTTTATATCTTTACTAATCCGCTAACGCTAAAGGTTTATGTTGTGACAGTTGCTTTTGTTTTGCATGTTACAGCAAAAATCTTGACAAACATTCCAAACCCGAAAATATGGTTATTGCAAATTGAAGATGTTTAATTCATCTTTGTTGCGTCTCTGCTTCACATCCCGTCTGTTCGGTTTCCAATAATCCTGAAAGGTTTCTTACCGACTACGAAACCCTCCAGTTACATTTCTTCTACATGTTTCACTATTATTATTATTATTAGTTCTTTGTTAATGTGATAATTTCATCATATTTTAAACCCTGTTGACTGTATTAGTTAAATAGAAATATATTTGCACTATTGATTTGTAAAGAATGTCAATAAGCTGTAAACCTGTTCATAGCATGAATCTAGCATGATGATCCTTCAGATGACTCTTCTCCTTCTGGTCGACTGTTAATGACTTTTATTAGGTTCGTTCATTTATTTTGGCTCGTTCCCGACGTCGGGAATCTTCAAACGTGTAAATGCTTTAGTATATAAGACCCTCGCTTTCTTACATCACTGTGTTCTTTAAAATTCCAGTTTTACTGTTGTATTTTTCCATTTTTCTGTGTATTATACAGATATTTACACGCAATAAAGCAAAAACATCTGAATTATAATGTAGTTGCCAATTGTTTTTATGGCAGATAGAAGAGGATTGGCTCAACACAACTTAAGAAAACACACGCAAATAGACAAAATACAAACAATTTAAGATACTTTAACGATGTCAGAAAAAAGGCTAAAAGCAAATGAACAAACTAATCAAGCAAATGCAGAAATGTACTGCAAATATAGTAATGACAAGCAAATATAAAAATGTGGCATGAATCCACAAAATGAAGAGAACACAGGCAAATATAGAAATGAGAAATTCAGCTGCACGGAAAACAGTCACAAACGTTTCCAACACTCAAACTTGAGACGTCTGGACCCTTTTGTTGCCTCGGTCTGTAGCTGAAGGCTTCCTGAAGTCAGTGGTGTTGGAAAATGAGTTCACAATAAATGGGGAGGCTGATAATGCTGATGTTAGTTGTTTAAGAAATATCCGGATTAATAATATCTGAATTTAAAATTAAGAGTGTAGAGAGGAGACGTGATGTCGACTCCATGAACCTGTTGTTCAGTTTTTAATGTCCCCTGGAAACTCTTGTTCTGTATTTTGCCTCTTCCTACTTGAATGTGTGAAAGTTGTCTTAAGTTGCTGTGTGTGGAGCTGTGAGTGTGTATTGGGAAGAAGGTGTGTGTGTGTGTGTGTGTGTGTGTGTGTGTGTGGGGTGAAAATATCAAGGTCACACTGCAGAGTGATATCGGACCCTCGGTGCTCATGGTTGATCGTGGCTGAGCCGTCTGTGCTGTTCATGTCGGCGTTCGATTGGTTCATCACGTCTCCCTCTGAACTCATGATTGGCCTCCAGTTTTAATCCCACACGGGGGGTGGAGCCCCCCCTGTGAGAGGAGAGTGAAAAGCTCTTAAACGAGACACCTTCAGTGAGAAGGCAGAGCAGCTCTTCCACAGGTACTGTACCTTCTTTTCTCCTGTCTCTTGTAGAATGACTCCAGGAGCTTCCAGCGCTCAGACACATCTCAAGCTGTTTGTAAAATCCTTTCTGGATCAAAGAATATACAGATTATAGCATCTTGACTTTTGATTTGATCTTTGCTTATGCTTATTCTTCTGCTTTTGACATTATGAGGGGAGTTTGTGTTTGAAAATGATGCTTTAAAGATGAAACGCAGCTGAACAAATATAAAGAGTGAGAAAAGATTAAGAGTGATTGTAAATTGATTTATGAAAAACAAAAAGATGAGCAGTCAGAAAACTTTTAAAGCGGCTTTTTGGTGCATTTTTGTAAAAAGATATAAATATTTATTTCTATCACATCTTTCCTAAATGTTTCATGTTAAACACCTGAGGAGGTGTTAACTCTGCTGTGTCCTCTGGAGAGGACGAAGCGGCTCTTACGTCCTGCACGTACTCCCTCAGAGGTAAAAGGTCACGGTGGGGAGGGCAGGCTGATCCCAGGTCTGCCGTGGTTTTGTTTTAATCCTGACCAAAAGACCATGTGACCCGCAGCGTCAGTCAGCAGTGGAGGCTTTACCAGGCCTGCTCATAATTATTCTTCTCAATCATTGTTGCTTCAACTCTGTCCTGCTTTTATCTGCGGTTCCATGTTCTTTACCTGCCTTCGACCCTGTTTCCATCCCTCTGTCCTGCTGACTTGGCCTCATGAGGATCTGGTCTTGTGACCAGTCCAGAATGTCACTGCGTTGTCAGCCAGAGATGGCTTGTTTCTTGGCACTGGATCCTGGCAGCACAACTGGCCTCCAGTGATCTATAAATAATATCACCACTGACCCAAAGTCCAGAGTCATTAATCTCCACAGAGCGAGAGGAGAAAAAGTCTATCGGGTGAATCCAGTAGATAAAAATCCTCTGACTTGTTCAGTGAATGTATTAACTCTCAGTTATGAGCCCAGTTGAGTGCAGACGACCGATCGTCCGTCTTTGACCGGGATTAACAGGACGACTGGTGTCCTCACAGCTTCCCTCTATATTAAGACACAGTCTCGTGGACACAACCGGCCGTCTGTGAAGGACGAGCCGGAGTCTGACCTTCCACTCGCAACAGTTTCATTAAGGCTTTACATTTAATATTTGAAACATTTAGGCAATATGGACTTATATGTTGAATGTTTTTCCAAAGTCCAAACTGATTTCTTGCATCAGAGGCGTCTCTGCAGTCTGAGCTTAAGACAGACGTCTTTGGGCTCCTGTTCATGACGGCAGCATTAGTGGACATATGAGACCTGTCGTCCTGTGGGTGGGATTCTCTGATAATGCTAAGAGGCTAAGAGCATCTGCCACGGCCCCTCCTGGTCTAAGCTTGTTACTGTATTAAACTAGGTTTTTCTGTAATTCTCCTGCAGGATCCACTGTCTTTGAACCAGATTCTCCTGAGAGGCCCATTTTCCAAAGCCCCCTTCCCCCGTCCTCATTCATTACTGCAGCAAAATGAATCCATAAATTCTCTCGAATGCAGGGAAACTGTCTCTGAAATGAACAGTTTTCCAGGTGAAGATTGTCAGAGACCCTGGTTTGGTTTGGTTTGGTCTCCAGTTGCTGTGATGTTTGGAGGTTGGCATGTGTGCAACCACACCTGTTCATCATTAGCTCCTTATAAAATGCCTTGAATTCATCGATACAGAATCACTCTCACTGAAAAGTTGACAGCCCTGATAGTGAAGAGTGGTTTCAGTGGCAGCACTGTTCACCTGCGCACAGGAAGGAATGAGCCCCTCACTGTGAAGCATGACTGAACAAACATGATTTAAAATGAATAAAACTGACTTTTCTTTTTTCTCTCCAGCTATTTTGCTTCTGACAAAGATTTACAAACGAGCAGAAAGATGACGAGCTCTTTCACGCGTCTGGTCTCCGGCCGTAACACGGCCGTGCTGTTGGCCAGTTTGGGAGCGGGGACAGTGGCCACTGGCTTCCTGTTGAGCGAAAACGGCTCCCTGGCTGCTGAGACCAAGAAGAAGCTCTATCCTCCCAGGTAAGACAACGCAGAGCAGAGGTGGAAGAAGTATTCAGATCAGTTCACTCAAAGTACCAACTGTGAAAATACTCCAAGACACTTTGAACGACTTTATGTCCTGTTGGCTGACAAAACATTTTTAACAGAGTAGATGTCACTTCCTGTATTCTGGTGTCTTTTAACAGGTGGTTTGATGCTTTTATCTGGATACACTAACATGAGAAAAAGTACAGAAATTGATTTGATGACTAATTGAGAACCATCTTTAAAAATGAACACTAAACATTTATTTAAATCTCAGCTGCTTCCATGTGATTAATATTTCTGTTAAATGAATTTCTTCAACGTCATCAAATCAATGATGTGAAGAGGGCAACTGTGGTCAAAGTGTCTGTGCATCTCCAGTAAACTTCATTCATCTTCAATCACTTCTATGACGACAAAGAATCATCAGGAGCTGAGTCTCACATCTGCATCATGTTGTTTTACACACATTCTCTCAGTGAGCAAACAGAATGGATTGAATGAAGAAGCACTGAGACGATGGACAGATGCCTTTTCAACATGGTAAAAGTGGGAGGACTTGTCTCACTCTTACACAATATCTGCGACGCCTGTGTGTCAGTGAATAGTTCAAACTCTATAATTATCTGCCTTAACAACACAGAGACCGACTGCGAGCTTCACTTTCACAGTTAAGAATGAATCGCTGCTCTGCGAGCCACCGACTGGTGAAAGTAGAGGAAGTCGGGCCGTTTCTGAACTCAGTTGTATCTTTAAAAGTTGGATTGCGTTCATGAACATCTGAGAGCATGAAAGGGCACACGAGGTTCGAGCAGCCGCGCTGGCACCGTCCTGCCGTTTCACCGACCCTCTCAGGTTTCATCCATGTTACCTTTGACTCACTCCCTCTCACTCACTCACAACCTTCTGTCCCTCGTCTTTATCACTATGTCTCTTCATATATAAGCAGAATAAAGACCAGTGACTGTGGACGTGTCCCAAATACAACAAAAATAAGATTTATTAAAGTCACATTTTCAGAGCTTCTTACTTTCTTAATGTGATGTATTTCCTGTTGAAACAGGATGTTAGATGTTTGATTACTAGTTACTAGAAGATATTTCCATGTCTTCCTGTCCTGCAGCTCCGACTTCCCTGACCTGAGGAAACACAACAACTGCATGGCCTCGGCTCTGACTCCGGCCATTTATGCCAAACTGAGGGACAAGGTCACCCCCAACAACTGGACCCTGGACCAGTGCATCCAGACCGGAGTGGACAACCCCGGACACCCTTTCATCATGACGGTGGGCTGTGTGGCTGGTGATGAGGAGAGCTACGAGGTAAGAGAGGTCAAAGGTCACAGTTTTTGTCTACGTGCCGCCCCGAATCCATTTTATGGCTGATCCGGATTGATTTCAGTCTGAACAGCGAGTTCGTTTGTGATCTTGATTGTTTCTTCTGAAACCAAACCTCCAGCCGTGACTTTGCCTTCTGTTCCCTCCAGCTGTTCCGTGAACTCTTTGACCCCGTCATCAAGGAAAGGCACAACGGCTACGACCCCAGAACCATGACACACCCCACTGACCTGGATGCCTCTAAGGTGTTTACCCGTCACTGCCAGATCCCTCCACCTCCACCTGTTCCTACTTGTATTCATCAATATTTCCTTTCTTTCTTCCCTGCCTGGATCCAGATAACCGGCGGCATGTTCGATGAGAATTACGTCCTGTCGTCCCGGGTCAGGACCGGCCGCAGCATCCGCGGCCTGAGCCTCCCCCCGGCCTGTTCGAGGGCCGAGCGTCGGGAGGTGGAGCGGGTGGTGGTGACGGCGCTGGCCGGCCTGAAGGGAGACCTGGCTGGACGTTACTACAGCCTGGGAGACATGACGGAGAAGGAGCAGCAGCAGCTCATTGATGTGAGTCTCATTTGGCCTTAAGGCCTGTGATCTTTGATGAATCTGAATTGAAGAAGAAAAAATTCAAAACTCATTAATGGCGTCAAGATCAAATCATGAAGAAATTTTCAACAATAATATTAAATCTTAAAATCTGTAATATCAAGATATATTTGCTCATTTAACTCTAATGAAATGTCCAACTATCTTTAATATATACTTTATATTAGTCTGAGACAGTGATATCATGCAGTACAAACTGGGGTCCAGCAGTTGCATCATGGGAACTGTAGGATCCAACAGGACTAAAAGTCATGATACACACTCTCGATATCTTGCTGCATCATTGTTCTTCCTGACTCTCTTCTTACAGCTCTATGGACGTACAACAGTAGATTGCAGGAGTACTCCTCTTAGCTTATATAGTATAAATATTTGATGGCAATAAATTACTAACTTCATGCACAAACACAATTTGTTGTCTAGTACCACTCAGTAGTTCATGAAGGTTCACTTTCATTGACCTCTCTGTTCTGATTATTTCACGCTGCGCCACGTAAGGATCACTTCCTGTTCGACAAGCCCGTATCTCCATTGCTCACCACGGCCTTCATGGCCCGAGACTGGCCGGACGCCAGGGGGATCTGGTGAGGCCAAGGCAGTTTAGTGAAATCCCCTCCCAGTGCTGTTAGGTTCCTGTGTGTCCTGGTCTGGTACCTTCTGTCTGTTCTCTCCTGTCCACCACAGCACTCCTTCTCCTTCAACATCCTCCTGCCTCTGTTTTCTTCTTCTACTCTCCACCTCCCTTCCCCCCCCTCAGGACCACTTCTTGTTTGATAAACCTGTCTCTCCGCTGTTGACCTGTGCCTTTATGGCCAGAGACTGGCCGGACGCCAGGGGCATCTGGTAGGGTCTGTTCAGCTCTGCTGCATGTGTGACCGTTCGCACTCTAACTTCAACATCCTGGTTCGTGTCAGTGACACATTTAATGTATCTTTCTTCTTATCTTTCTTCACCGTGTGAAGCTCAATGTAAGAACTCAGTTATTGCTCTGCTTTTGATGCATGCTGGTGGAAAAAATACAAACAGGAAATTGTTTTTGTGTTTGCGAATGCATGTGTCTCTCATGATGCTGTCGCACTGATTAATTCTGCACAGACAAGCAGCATGAGCGTCTACGAGATCGGGTCCTTTATGACCGTGAGTCATCTCCAGTAATGAAAAGAGCGTTTTAACTGAAGCTGGTTCTCCTCAGGCACAACAATGAGAAGACCTTCCTGATCTGGGTGAATGAGGAGGACCACACCAGAGTCATCTCCATGGAGAAGGGAGGCAACATGAAGAGAGTGTTTGAGAGATTCTGCCGAGGACTCAAACAGGTTCGGTGACGTAATGATCGGCTCTGGCATCTCGTCTGTGTCGCTTTACCTTTCACACAAACATTTAGTTTTTCTGGTTGACTCTTGCTGTATCTTGTCGTCTTGACGTCCCACAGGTGGAGCATCTGATCCAGGAGAGAGGCTGGGAATTCATGTGGAACGAGCGTCTGGGCTACATCCTCACATGTCCCTCCAACCTGGGCACCGGCCTCAGGGCGGGGGTTCATGTTCGCCTGCCGAAACTCAGCCAGGTAACACACACACACACACACACACACACACACACACACTGTCCTACTCACACTATGACAGTTACGGTTCAACAGGAAGACACACAGATGCAACTTTAACCTCAGCTGACAAAGGTCCATTTAGTTGCTGTTCTGGAGCTTTCGTTCACACAATATTGAAGATGTTCTGAGCAAACTGAGTAAATCTGGTGAGATTCTGTTTTTCTTCTTGTCCAAAAACGCTACAAACGCAACAAATGGAGATTGATCCGCCGCTGAAAATAGTCCCCAATAAATGCACCATTTTGGTCTTTTTGTGGGATTTGTCCAACTTTACTTTTCATACTTCATCTGCTGAGGAAGATGGTGCGATACCATCAGTTTCTCTAGAACAGCTTCTGACTCGACCTTGTGATGAGACTGGTTTGTCAACAAGTCAATTACATATGTGCTCTTAGAGATAAGTAGCATTGACTGAGGTTACAACAAGTGACAAATGATCGAAATCTGCAGGACGCTCGTTTCTCCAAAATCCTCGACAACCTGCGGCTGCAGAAAAGAGGCACAGGAGGAGTCGACACAGCTGCGACTGGAGACACCTTCGACATTTCCAACAACGACCGTCTGGGCAAATCTGAGGTGACGATCAATCAGTCGCATTACAAACGCTGGTCGTCTCAGTTCATTAAAGCTTTTGGCACGTCAGACTCATAAAAAGCCACTCGGAGCCGTCCATTCCAAACTAAGGTTCGGTGTGTGTTTCAGGTGGAGCTGGTGCAGCTGCTGATCGATGGGGTCAACTACCTGATTGAGTGTGAGAAGAGGCTGGAGAAGGGACAGGACATCAAAGTCCCAGCTCCCATCGCTCAGTTCAAGAAGTAAAAGCTGGACTCTCGGGGCCATCATCGTCAGCTGGAGGGCGGCTCTGTGCTCCGTGCTCCAAACTCCCAAACTGAGCACGTGCAGAACCTCAGAACGACGTCTGTTACAGAGGAGGCTGTTTCTTTATTCTTTAGGGAAACCTAATCTTAGACATGAACTGCAGTTAGGGGAAAACTCTACCTCAAGTTTAGGTCGTCACTGTAACCCTGACTTCAATAAATCCAACTGTATGAAACTCTTTGACTTCTCATGGATCTTTCATTTTACAAATAATGACTTGATGCGAAATGTTTACAGCCTTCTGGTGTTTTAGATTTCCTGAATGTGGATGAGATTCTGAAACAACTGGACCAAAGGCCGTTCCACCAAAGAGACATTTCCCCTCTAAACTTCACAGTTTCATTCACGTAACTGTTTGAGGTATAAAGAAGGTAAATCATCCAAAATTTCACAAAAAGAAAATCCAAATCATAAATAATTTGTGTATCAGAACTTTTTTCTTCTTTCTCTCATGAATCCTGTGTCGACCCCTCAGATTTATCTGGTGACCTCTGGAGGGGCCCAACCCCTCAGGTTGAACCACTGCACTAAACCAGCTGACTGTATATAAAGTAGTTCAGACTAGCGCCACCTGGAGGCTCCAACAGGAAAATGCTGCTCTAACAATAATTTCTGCAGTATTTTTACTCTTGATACTTTAAGTACATTTTGCTGATAATACTTCTGTACTTTTAAGTATCCAAATACTTCCACCACTGATAGACAACTTTTTTAAGGTGGTAGTTGTTTGTATTTTATCTGAGGAGAGTTCACAGTGTCAGACTTTGAAAACCCCTCAGTTAAACCAGTAAAGTCACATTTTGAAGTTTCAAGACTGAATGAAAATGAACATGTGAAGAATCTGAGGTGAATAAACACAACAATACAGGTTTAATTAAGCATCCATCACAAGTCTTTATTCATTAATGACCTTCTGTCCTCCACCTGCAGTTTGATGTATTGCCTTATATGTGTAAGGGCGTAGAGTCTGCTGGTGCGCTAGGATTCGTCAGCTATCAGAATATATTAACTGGCTAATGGTATTTGTTAATGAAGAAAAGCCAATTAGAGCTGTTTAACTGCTGTTTACAGACATACGCAGGTTGAAAACACTGAGCAGGAGTTGGTAACATCAGAGAGAGAAACCCTGCATGTTATAGTTTTAAAGCCAAAGTAGATTTTTTCTCATTGCTTCTGCAGAACTGAACAACTTTGTGTTAATGTGTGTTTGAACATGACAGAAGAGATAAATTAACAATATTAAAGAAAAAAAAGAAATGAAGTGCCTGAAGAACTACGTCTGACATCCAGTAGTTAAACATCCCATTTTCTATCTGCACCACAAATAATATGTTTACTGACACTATGCACTTTCCTGGGAGTCCAGCAGAGGTGGAAGAATTTTAATTAGAGGAGATTTTCCCAAACATCTCAAATACAAAAACCGTTTTGAATAACACATGAATGTTTTGCATTTTCATAAATTTCTGTTTACTTGTTGAACTCTGCATCTGTAACAAACTTTAATTTCCATGTACTGCAACAGGTGATTTCACAAAGTACAGTGTATCTTAAGGGAAAAGGAAGCAAAAGGAAAATAAAGGAGATAACAGATATAAACAACAGCTTTAGATGTTGTGCATTTTTGTTAACTTTTGAAAAAGAAAAAAAAAAAGCTTTAAAATCTGTAAACAGGTCTGCATAAGCTACTGATTAATCTGAGAAAACATTCAACACTTAAGTAAGCAGAAGCACTTTTTTTTTCTTTTTAACATTTTACTTTCCGGGATGCCACCTCTGAAAATTTTCTTATTTTTTCTAAAAAGAAATCAGTAGAAAGAAGTCAAAACAACCAAAAGGTGACACCTAGAGGCCAGAACCTGCCTATTCACCAAGAAGTCCTGCTTTTCTTTTTTGGCAAAGTGAAACAGAAACACAAGCCTCTATTAAGGAGTGGTTGGAGAGTGCTAAACAATGCAGGTATGCAAGAACAGGGCATCTCTGTGTAGTTTGGGAGAATAAGAACAGAGAGTCAGGGTGGGCTCTTTAAACAGGAAACAGAAAGGAGGCCAACAGCTGTGAGTGTCAGTGTTGTGTCGTCAGTCAACGGGTCGCTTTTCACTGTGTTTCTTTGTAAACTCCTCAGCATTCTTCATGAATTTCGCACGATCTTTACTGTATTCCTCTGCCAGGTCGGCCCTCAGCGGATGCTCAGGCTGAGGGGAGCTCACCAGGCTAACGAGACTCTGAATCACTGGGGGACACAGGGAACAAGAACATGAAGATAAACCAGTGGAACTTCAGGTGTCACAAACTGTGGTGAGGAAACATTGCATTTTGTCACCATTTTAAAAAGTTAGTATCACTGAGATTTCAGTCCTGCTCATTTGGCGACACCAATGGTTAAAGGTGGTAACTGCAAGTGCATTTCACTGCTAATCACAAGGCAGCAGTTTCTCTTTCCTGATAACCTCAGTGCTTGATGGGAAATGCCTGGCTTTCAGACAGACATGAAATCTTTCATTTTCTGTTCAATGGCAAAGACGGACGGTCTAAATTCTGCCTCACACCGGTCCTCAAACATCACCAACCTCTTTTACCACCTACGCACAGCACTTACCTTTTATATCTTATACATCAAGATTTTAGATTTTCTTACATGCTGAATTGAAAATTTGCACAAAGGGTGAGTAAGAGTATGAGTAAGTACTGTTTATTTGTCAAGTATATCATTCAAAATGTGAAAGAGGCCTTTCTATGTGGTCATTTCATATAAACTATTCATTCATTGAATTTACCAAAAACATGCTACAGGAGGATCTGTGTCATTATCTAAATATGAGGATGTGAGATGTTGGTCATATCACACAGGCCTAGTTACTACAGTAGGTAATAAGATCATTAGCTGGACATGCTAATGTTTGCAGCTTAGCAGATAGACACATTGTTTAATCCTAGCACTTAGATAGATAGATAGATAGATAGATAGATAGATAGATGGATGTACTTTATTTGTCCCAAACTGAGAAATTCTTTAAGAAAGGTAAGATTAATAAGTTGATTTGATCCGACAGCAGCAGTGACACGTGGACGTTCACACATGAACCTACAGGCAGCATCATACAGACCTTGGTCAGTTTTTGTAGCTGGCTTCCAGTTCTCGACACTGATGATAGGCAGGCAGACCTGGCCCTTCTCATCAATGTTGGGGTGGTAGATTTTTGTCTTGAAAGTGATCTTGGGTGGTTTGAAGGGGTACTCCGCAGGGAAGATGAGCTCAATCAGAAATGCTCCTTTGTCATATGGAGGACAATCCTTGGAGAAAACAAGGGTTTGCAGCAGACAATATATTTAGTGGTTGTTCTGTCATTAAAGTTTTTATGAACATTTTTTGAAGAGCAATACAAGCTCTGTTTGCACCAGTTCAATACTTACAGGAACAATCAGCCCTTGCCAGCTCAAAATATTAGATTCATCCACTTGAATGTTGCGGAAATTCTTCATCCCAGATTTGCGGATCTCATCAAGCTCCTGAAACAAAACATAATTCATTTAAAATGGGATAAAACACTGAGACTACTGGAGCTTTCCAATGTGAGCAGGTACCAACAGGTGGGTCACGTGACACGGAAGATCTTGAAAAAACTGCAATTGTTTTCTATTCAAATATTTATGCAAAATAAATTAATTATACATTAGCAATCAAGTCAAGGCAAGTCAGCATTAAGATACTGAAAATAACATCGGTTTTGTCTTCAAACTTCACTGTGGTGAATTTCTGGCTTAATGATCTGTGAAGTGCCGGCGGCCAAAAAGGAAGCTACTGAGGTTTGATATCCTGCACGTCTGTAACTTTAGCTAACCTACATTTCATTACAGACATTCGTTTGGCTTGTGAATAACAGTAATTCCTGGGTTATCTCGATCGATTATCCCGTCAATGTGTCGTTCCCCTGCTGAGTGTTGTGTGTAATGTGTGTGTGTAATGTGTGCACGAGTGGTGTAAGAGCAAACAAAGCAGCTACTGATAAAAAGCGCGGTAGAAAATCCTTTGCCTTTTTGTCGGCCTTTAACTATGATATTAGACACAATCGGATTAACACACTATCAACAATACCAACAACAACTGAACATTAAACACAAATGTAGAATTTATGGCGGAGCTGTTGTATTGAATCACAGCAGACTGTCCAGTACCAATAAAGTGGCCATTGAGAACATATACATTAATAGTGATGCTTAAAAAAAACACAACAGGGCAAATAATGTCTGCCCAGTGAGAGCGACTTACAGGAGCTGTGTAATATGGCCCTGATGGCCTGAGTCCAGTCAGACAGGACAGTTACATCACCTTCTCCACAGTGAGTCAGATCCACTCTGCTCGTTTTGTTGGTGTATTCTCTTGACGTCGCTTTCACATCAAACTGCCACATTGTTGTATTACAGGTTTCAATTAGTGTTTGGTAACGTAGCACAATGTTGTCTTGTTCAGCTCTTACTTCTACAACCCAGTACACCGTGCTGCTCACACACAGTATTATTATGACACTCTGAATGATACCTTGACGAGCAGCTACATGCTCTAATTACTGCTCTGCATGTTTATAGGCTGGCAGCTAACAACTATTTTGAATATTGATTCGTCTGTTATTAGCGATTATTTATTTGATGCATCACATAATCATTTGATAACATCGCAATTTCCCAGGTGTCAGCTTTAAATGTGTGGCTTTGTCCGGTGACCTGTCAAAAGATTTTCAGTTTATGATCATATAAAACTAACAAAAGCTAAAAATAGTTACATTTAATGATTTAACTTATCAATATAGTCCAATTAATTGTTGTCTGTCGACTAATGGAATAATCTGTTAATCATTTCAGCTCCAGCAGCAGAACAACATGGCTCTACGTGCGTCTTAATCTGTCAACGTGATAAGCCGCTGTTCTCAAGGTATTTCCAAAATCCTTAAAGACTCTTCTGACCATCTGGATGAAAAAAATATTTCCTGTCCAGGAGGCCGAAAAATTGCATATCTTCTTGTTCTTTTTGTACAACATAAGAGAAATATTATAAAAAATATATTTAAAATAAAATCTAACATTAATATAGACAAACAATAAATATGAGATAGTAAAGTTCGACACCTTGTAAAAAACGAAAATGTCATTTCTAGCTACCATCTCTTAGATTAGGAGACAGTCACGACTACCTGTGTTAAAACATTTCTTATGGTGGAACAGACTGAATATATTTTCATCCATCCATGACCTTCAGGACAGTAAGTGCTGTTAAATCAACCCTGCTGATCAGTGATCTTCTATAGGTTTAGGTGTCTGGTTATTAAGCTGCAACGATTAATCAATTAATTGTGTAGTTGAAAGAATGAATCAGCAACTATTTTGATAATCGAATAATCGTTTGTTGATGACCGAACGATTAATCGAGAAAATAACTGTGTGATAAATCGATAATGAAAAGTTAGTTCCAGCTCTGGTCATTTTACTGTGGTGTCAGAAATGACTGAAGAGCAAGTGAGTCAGTTCTAGTTTGTAATGTTGGAGAGTAGATCTGTACAAACTGTTCCACTTCCCTTCAGCTGCACTGTCGTTCACCTGATCTGTAAAAGTAGATCCTCAGGAGGATTCAGGAAGTGCTGACCTGCTCACATGGGGAATTCCTCACACAGAGGCTCCGTTGTGTCAAAGCAAAACCAAAAATGGTGGTTTGACTCAATGAAAGTGTAAGTTAGAGGCTGGAGGTGTGGACAGAAAGTCACTCACTGTCAATCACAGTCAAATCAAACCAGATCTAAAAATACAGCTACACATTTATCGTGACATTATTGATCTGTGTCTGCCTCAGTTCACTACACTGGTTCTTCACTGTTTGATAGCTCAGGTCTGACGTCACGTTCCAACCCTGAAGTCTCCATGTTTTCTTCACTTCAATCGGTAACAAACGAGACGTTTCTGACCATGAAACGAGCTCAACCCTCAGATTTAAACCTGTCGCTCGACCTCGTGTTTTATCTGCCTCTTTCCTCTAAGTGCTGAGTCACCGCCCCGGCGGCCTCTCAAACTCACTAACTAGTTAGCTCCCAGTCTGTCGGACGTCATCCTCCTTTCATTTTGTCGAACAGATCAGCGACACACGTTTGAGTTCACCGTGTTTTCTCTCGCTCGACTCGTCCGTAAATAAACACATAAACCCGACACAAGTCATTTAAAGCCTCACAAAGTGCTATAAATTCAATAATTCGGGATTTTTCTACCTTGTTTAGTCTCCTGACCGAAGCCATTGTGGTACCGATTTCGTCTTCTTCGTCTTCTTCCTGTTTCTTCCGACTTCTTTTGAGTTTGTTTTTAAGTAGCTGACACTCTGCGTCCCGGCGAGTCACCGCCACCTACCGGCGAGGAGGGCGAAAAGTTCGTTCATTTGTACAGGTTAAAATCAACCAAATAACGTTATTTACATTTCTAAATAAAATGAAAAACCCCCAAATGGTTTACTAATTGCTGAAGGTTTATATTATATAATATTATATGGAATATGTTTTGATTTAATGATGAACAAGATTGATGAATTGATTGGGCCTACATCCATCCATCCATCCACTCATCCACTCATCCATAAATACATACATACATACATAAATAACATACATACATACATATACATACTGTACTTACATATGAAGTTACCACATATAAGGTTTCCATTGCTGAGCAAACATTTACCAGCACAGGACAGGACACAGTTGCCATCATGTGGTATCAGACTGTTACTACATGAGATCAGAGAAACCTTTATTCGTCCCACAGTGGGGAAATTCACAGACAAGAAAAGTCACTGACATAGTAGATGATGAGCACTTCATCTTATTAAAGCTTTACAGAGTTAATCTGGAAAAATGATTTGATTTATTTCCTCCAAAGAGACTCTTGAATATCTTCAGTTGAAAGAAAACACATGAAACACTGTCCCAGCTCCGGCTCAGCAGGTACATGCTGGACGGTGGAAAATAAGTATTAGCTTTGCAACGGAACTGAGCTTAATTTGTAAAATGGTGTTATATATTTTCCAAATTAAAGCAAAACTAAAGGGAAGCATGATTTGACAGTGAATGTTGTAAGGAAACAATGAAATAGGAGTCACACTTAAAACACAAAGATGCAACAGTGAAACACCTTGTATGATACTTCTGAAACAGTTGGGGAAGAAGAAAAGCAGGGTCATGACCAAAAGATATTATTGTGAAACTCATTAGAGCTCTGGAGAAAAAGTCGACTCCTCTAACAGTGAGAAAGAATTCTCAATAACTAGTAATAATACTTTTAAGTCAGATTTTTACAATGTCCCTGTGTAAAAATCCTGAGAACAAGAACTTACTTCCACCCAGACTTTATTATTCATTTGCAAGATTTAGAATAGTTGTCATCTGTGTGAAGCAATGGGGACACTACTATTTAACCTTTTGAATTACGTAAGAAAAGAAAAAGTCCAGGACACTAAAGTTTGTCACAGCAAGAATGAGCTGAATCAGCTTTATTCCAAAGGCATCGTCTCTTCATTGGAGCTGAAGTCCTCTTGTTCAGCATGTGGCCAACATAAATCAACACTTTCTGTGGTCAGTGGAACCACAGCAGGATTTGACCAAAATGAGGAAGTGACATTCTGTTTAGAGGAAAGGTCACCATCTCAAAACTGCACCAGGCGTTTCATCACGTCTA
Source organism: Holacanthus passer (assembly GCA_025331565.1). Classification (NCBI taxonomy): domain Eukaryota; kingdom Metazoa; phylum Chordata; class Actinopteri; family Pomacanthidae; genus Holacanthus; species Holacanthus passer. The sequence goes on along the minus strand of JAFREQ010000046.1, from coordinate 1,640,543 downwards.
CTTTTAGAGGTGCAACATCACTGAAAAGCAAAACACAGTTTAATGTTTGCAGAATCCCTAATAATTCAAATATCAACATGTACATAATAACATGCATATAACAAAATAGTGATTGTGTTTAGATGCCGACAGTTGACAAAAATTAGACACAATGTCCTCGATGAACTGGTGTCTGGGGTTTGCAAATTTCCCCATTGTGGCATAAATAAAGGAATATTTTATCTTGTCACTGACAGATATGAAACTTCATTAATGTGTTATATTATTACACCATTGGATCATTATCACTGATGCAATAACAAAGTGGTACATTAATGTTGAAGCTAATTATAACTATTCCACATACTGTTGCCCTTTTGGATTCACATTATATTTTATGATTACATTTTTATATGAATTGAACTGAAGAGTAGTAACTGATCTAGAAATATAAGCCTGTATATAGGAATATAGGCCAGTGCAGAGGACAATTTTTCAAGTATAAAGTAACACAAAATTAGAAGTACAAAAAGCTGATGTTCATTAAAGAGCTTTTTAAACATGGTCACTAGTTTTTTCAAGAAAATACAGAATTGAAAATGAATGTACATTAACATAATAATACTGGAAAAGTCCGTCATGTATATAAAATGCATACAGCTGCATTATTGTGGTGAAGCTGCACCTCCTGTCTCAGCTTCAGTCCAGAACACGAGCAGAGCTGAGGACAGATCAATCAGCTGGTCTCCTCACTGAGCCGGATCCTGTGACCTCCGACAGTCTGTCCAAGATGGCCGCCGGAGCGCAGCCCTCACACATCTCCAACTAAACTCATCCAACAGCCAACTTCAGCCGTCCTGCCAGAGGATGAGACGACGATCTGCCCCACTTTCAAACCTGAGGATGAGAATAGGTGTCGAGGAAGACGCTGGAGTTATGGAATAAAGCGGCGCCGGTGAGGAATCCAGAAACAAACCAGGTTAACCCACAGGAAGCTAGCTAGCGTTAGCCGGCTAACGCGTTCAATAACAACTAACGGGCTAACTTTAGCTTCACCTGCTTTAATCGCGTTAATTCCAGGTGACAAACAACAGGGTGTTTATTGGCGGCTTGTATGTAAGAGTCATTAAACGGTTGTAATGTGATTAACACGGGTGCTGGGTGTTAAGTGTGTTTGTTGTGGTGAAATGTTAGTTGCTAATTTTACCTGCTAACGTTTTTATATGTCGGCAGCTCACAGTTGTTTTTCTATAGCTCAGTTAGCCTGTTTGCTAATTCTGTCAAGATTTTACAGAGGAGGCAAATATTCGTGTTTGTGTCTGTGTTGAAAAATGTTTTTGTCGTACACAGATTCATGTGAAGTGTCATATAGAGCTAATGTGAAGCCAAACACTTCTTAAATGTCAGAAACTGGTTAAATGGAGTAAATGAGTGACACATGGCTTGTTTGGGTTGTTATTGGTGTTTCAGCTGAATCTGTCTCCCTTTAGATTCTGTGACCTGATCTGAGAATCAGCTGTCCAGCAAACTGTAAACAGGTTGTACAAGATGTTGATGTCTGCTCTTTAACACAGTTTTCTCATAGATTTTAGACAGTTACACATTATGATAATTGTGACAGCTGAACTCATATCTACTGTTATAACTTGAAATGGAATAGAGTACATTTACTCAAGTACTGTAGCTTTGAGTAACTTGTACTCAGCTGAGACTAGATATTAAAATGCTGCTTATATGTGTTTCTTATATATCTTTTACTTAACTAAAACAAATGAGTACTTCTGTACAAGTGAGTTTATCCACTCACTTCACAGCTTCCCCTTCACCTGACCAGGTGATAGGGCAACTTTTTATGGAAGTTGGAGAAATACTTATAATAAAGTCATGGTTTTTAATTGTTGAGAAACAGCAGTCGACTGATGACTTGAAATTTGTGGAAGTGCATATTTTGATTTATGATTAACCGTAAGACGTCTATTTAGTAAGACTAGCTTCCTCATTCTCATCCATATTTAGCCTTCGTAGTTACCAGTCATTGTGTGGCACAGCAGTACAAAGAGAGTTACTGAAGGATGAGGAAGGAAAAAAGTTGTAACACATTGGCTTGTGGAAAAAGGAGGTGTCTCAGTTTCTTCTTTGGTTTCTTCGTTGTGTCCTTTGTGTACTGGAGTCACTGCAGCCTGCCGCCTCTTTAATAACAGTGTTGTAGAATCTACAGAGCTGGATCAGTTGATTTATGTGTAAAAATCTTCAAATTAAAACGGCAGACACTTCAGAAGTAATCTGACATGTACGATTTTTTTTTTACCTGATTTCTAGTGGCAGGATCAAGAGACGACCAAATGTTGTCTTTAGCTGAAGTATGCATTTAAAGGTTCTTTTAAAGGCTGCTGCTTGTCATTTTTGGACAAGAAGATGTTTGGCCATTCAGACTCCTTTCATCGAGCAGATTTTTAGAACATATTTGATGTTTGCCTGCCGTTTAAACAGAGAGCTATTTTCAACCATGCTGGAGATTTGACTTCCTAAAGTTTGACCTGTTTTCATTCCCAGTAATATTAAACCATTTCTGATTTTACATTTCCTCATATTCCGTTTAAAACGAGGCTTTTGTCAGATCAGTATTAATATTTTTAAAAAGGTTTATTTAATTCATGGACTTTTACTTCAGGAATGAACAAGTGAGAAAGAGGGTGGAGTATTTGGCTTGTCCCCTTTATCTCTCTGCCTTAATGTGGGAGTGATGACACTTCCAGAGAAGTGAAGCGTCACGGGTGTTGTTGTGTTAGCACTGTGTGTTATTGCAGGCAGTTAGCTGCCAGACAGTGCATCAGAGAGATCGTCCCACTGTGCCACAAAAGCACATTATCATTACACATTTCTCTTTCTGTGAGTCACTTGTGCTGGTGTCTTCCCTTAATATTCCCTGTGTTACTGCACAGATTAGGACTTTTGAGACTGTTGTATCACCTTGGTTTTTTTTTTCTTTGGGTGACAAAAACACAGATGATATTTACCTCTGGTAAAAGTTGACTTTTATTTGTGCTGCACTTAATGTGCTTTGCTCAGCCGAAGATCTATGGGCCATCTAAAGCGTGACAGTGTGACTCCAGAGCAACATGGAGAGTCAGGTGGTTAGGTTCAAGCCCTGATCTTTTATAAGCAATCAATAGAAACTGCATTGTAGATGATACAGGATGAAATGAGTGTGTCCTTTACAAGTTGAAAAATGATAGTTTAATAATCAAAGTATGAACCATTTTTCCCTCAGGAGTTACTTCATTAGTTGGTGTTGGCAGTAATCTCTCATACTAACTTACTGACTGAAAAAATCACATGAAGCACCACGACATGTTTGCTGTGAAGCCGGTCTGTGTGAGGATAATGATGTTAATTCCCTTCAGATGCAGGATGTTTACTGAACTTTAAACCAGAGATGTTTTTTTTCAATCCTGTAATTGTGTCAGCTTTTGAATTTCAGATGCAATTTAGAATTACAAACCAGATGGTGTCTGTCATGATTTGACACTATATCTACAATATCTACATTAGCAGTTAGTGTGATACAATATCAGAATACGGATTAAAAGTTGTCTTTTTGACATAAGTGCCTTCACCGGTTATCACATAGTCATTGACTGCAGAATTGTTTTGTACATAAATATCCTCTGAAAGCCTCAAATCTGTGCACATTCGAACTGATGTTTAATGATTTAGCTGTATGAGAAAACAGTTTGATGAACTTTGTTGCCAGAGCAAGAAGTTTTATAATTTGGCCCATAACCAGATTCTGTGGTTCAGCTCAGAGTAAGTCGTATGTGCTCGTATGCCATCGTCAGTCTGCTTCTAGTAAATATTTATACAGTTTTAAGGTGTGGTTGGTACTTTGAAGCCACTTTGAATCTTGATTATGTCGGCATCATGGAAAAGCTGTTGTCATGAACTCCTGCTTTAGTAAGGCTGAATAATTGGTTTTCTTACATGTGTATATTAGGTTTAACTGTAATTTGTGATGTTTGACTTTGTGTTGTTGTTTGCATTAATGCTTGCAGCTGTTGCTCTAAAGATATACAGTTTGTTTTACTATATGTGGAATGAGCTAACAGGAATGTCACGTTGGGTTAATGTGTCAAGAACTGACCTAGATTCTTGCTTATAAGGAGATTTTTACACTACCACCCACAGAGCAAAGATATTAGGCTGAAAAATATGGTGTTTGAAGTAATGCTTTCTTTTTTCAGTTTTACAGTAAGTTTTTTTCTCCTCAGGAGTTGGAGGGGGGGTAAAGGGCCCTTTGCTTTAGCCCAGCATGGACAGCTTCTTCAAGGCAGCTGTATGTGACCTGGACAAACTGCTCGATGACTTTGAGCTCAACACTGGTGAGAATTATAAACAATATTGATTAATCTTCTTATTGTTTTCTCAATTAACCATTTGGTCTGTGAAATGTTCAAGTCAAGTGAAAATTCATTGCCGTAATGTCTGATCCTTAATTTTGTATACATAGATTTATTGTGTTGTTTTTCTGCCTAATTCTTGCAAGTCCATTTAAATCACTGTAAAACAATGTGAGTTAGTCTTATGCTCATAATATAATTGTACTACATAAAATCAATAATATAGTTTGATGTATCCATGATGGTTTTTTTTCCAAATGTGTCTGAGTTTAACTTCTTTTATTTCTTTTTTTTAACAGAGGAACTTGAATGCAAATCTGTTTTCCTGAAACCTTCTGTGTACCCCTTCTCCTCACTGGGCTCTCAGTGTTTATCCTCAGAGGCGTCCACTGTCCCACCAAACCTCCCTGACCTTAATTCTCTTCATTATGGTTCTGCCACCAGCTGTCCTGACCGCTCCAGCAGTCATAACCACAGCACTGATGACAGGGAGGTCAAAGGTCAGCCTCTCACCACAGTGGACCTTCTCTCCTCTGTGGATCGCAGGCCAGCTCAAAACTCTGTCCCTCCCTGCCCGGACAGAGCTCTGAAGCCGGTGTGTGACCTTGTGAATGACACAAGCTCGGCCATCCTGGTCAGGGCCAACAGCCACGATGCTTTCAGTGAGCTGGACATGGTGGAAAAGCAAATGGAGGAGGAAGAGACCCTGCTTGTGGACTTTGACAGCCCTGTGGTCACTGTTCACGTAGAGGAGCAAGGACGGCCAAACCAAAGTGCCGGCCGTCGAGACTCTGAGGAGGAGCAAGCGTCTGCAGGGAAAGACGAGCTGCTGGGTTTTGATTCCTACGAGCAGAGCGGTGAATATTCTGCCTCGCTCAGTCTGCTGGACGTCATTCTTCCTGCCGCAGTGGAGAGGAGCTGTGAGTCCACAGATGATTCACTGTCACCAAGGACCACTGAGTCAGCTGACAAAGAGGAGAGGGACTGTGAGGAGGTGGCTCGCACAAACCAAGTGGTGGATAACTCCTTAGACCACAGTGAACTGGAGGGCACTCTGTCTGTTGAGTGCATTCAAGAAACGACAACAACCTCAGTGAATAAAGAGGACGAGTCACATGAAGCCTCAGATAAAGGTGAGGCAGAGTCACCTGTAGGTCTAAAGTCAGGGGCCCCAGACAGCGAACCGGTTGGTTTATCATGCCTGCCCTTAGCTGTGTCCATGTGCGGAGCGCTGGTGAATCCAAAGACCACAGAAGACAAGTCAGGGCAAGTGGCAGAGCAGTGCGATGAGGCAGACATCTCAGAGAGCACAGAGGCCGACTCGCTGCGCGCCTTGGAAGCCAGGGAGGACAGGTCCTGTCCAGAGGAACCTGTTGACCCATCAGATTCTGTGTCCCAGCAGTTTGCAGAGGGCAGGGCGTCACCAGAGGGCCAGCATCTCTCTCTTGAACCTGCTGCCACTGTCCCCTCTGCAGACCTGGGCTCCGGCAATCGCCCAGAACCCAGTCCAGTTGATCCTCCTGAGTTTGGCTTTGAATACCTGCCTGAGAGCGACCAGGCCGAGCTGCTGGTCACAGACGAGGAGTTGGATGCCTTCCTGCAGGCACACACAGAAGCAGAGCAGGGCAGAGTCGTCTCTTATTGCAGCAGTTCTGGAGATTTTACTCAACCAGAGAGTCTGTCGGGATCAAGTGGAGATCTGGAGGGCAGGCTTGTGGCAGAGGAGCTGAGGAGCTGTGGTCGCGGTAGACGGGAGGATCTGGAGGGTCTGGCTTCTCCAGAGAGTGACAGAACAATGTGTGTGGCTGTAGAAGGAAGCTTAAACCCTGATGCTTCATCACTATTGCAGGACTCAGGCAGACCTTGCCAAGAAGAGCCAGAACTCTCCTCTGGGGGAAGCCATTCTTTGACCAGCAACACTTTCCAGTCCCAGCACAGCAGTAGCCCTGATCAGCAGCCCTCCTATGGAGGTGCAAGACCGAAACAGCTACACTGCCAAACTGCAAGATCTCCACCAGCAGGGGAAGAAGGAGAGGAGCAGGATCAGACGCTTAGTGGTTCTGCAAAAGCGCCAAGCAGAGCGGAGGATGAGGAGAGTTCACCCACAAGTCCCAGTCTCACACAGGAGCATTCCAACATTAGGGATTTGAGCCCTATCTATGCCACTCAGGACCATCAGGAGTACAGTGTGGGCTACGATGAACTCTCAGAGCCCCCACCGTACCCTGGGGAGCCACCCACAGACGGTGCCAGGCCGGTGAATTGGAAGAGAGAGGGAGTGGAGGAGCTGGGGAGCAGGCAGCCTGCTTGGCTCCCAGACTCTGAAGCTCCCAACTGCATGAACTGCTACCAGAGGTTCACTTTCACCAAGAGGCGGCATCACTGTCGAGCCTGTGGGAAGGTAGGCGCCATCAGATGTCTTGTTTCTGTCAGCCCTAAAACCCCCAAATCCTTCATTTACAGTAATGTGAGAGGAAGAAAAGCGAGACATTTCCCCTTAATTCATTTTTGCAACTCAAGTCAAAAGGTTCATCAGTGTTATTGTTTATAAAATGAGTCCATCTGTCGTGCAGCTGTTTTCACGCTTTATTTTATTCACACGTTGCTCAGCCAGTTGAATCAACAGTGAATCAAGTGGAAATTGGCCAAATATTTTCAAATCATCTTCAATTATGTGCTTGCTTTATATTCATTTTTCTACAAATGGCGTAATTGTAGAAATAGAAATTACAGCGAATTTACTTGTTTCAGCATTAATATCTTATCTAAAGTGAAATGAAAGTGAAAGTGCCCATGAAGCGTGCGTGTTTCAGAAATAGTTTAAGGAAACAGATTACGTCCCCGGACCAAATATAGCACAGTGGATTCATGGACGCAGAGAGCATGAGTCAGCAGTTCTTTTTTCAGCTCATCTATAGATCCCTACTGAGCCCTGTGCCCTAAAGATGGAGCTAAGTCCTTTAAAGGCCAGTGATTAAAACAGCATTAGAGAGGGCTGTCGACGATGTCTAATTGTTTACATGTTGACTACTTCTACTTAAGGGACTAGATAGACAAACATGTTTAGATGAAATTGCTCTATCTCTTTTCTCATGTGTTTCTGTCATCGTCGTGTTCATGTCGTGCTCTCTCCTCTGTGGCAGGTGTACTGTGCTGTGTGCTGCAACAGGAAGTGTAAGCTGAAGTACTTGGAGAAGGAGGCTCGTGTGTGTGTCATCTGCTTTGACAGCATACAGAGAGGTAAGGCCCTGGTTCAGCCACTGAAGATTCGCTTCCACATTTATCCACAGACATGTGAGCAAAGACTCACTCCAAGCTAGTCTGTGAATGTGCAATTATGGTTTCAGTAATCTCAAAGGGAAATATTTCACCACTGCAGTTTGATTGTTAACAGAAATGCTGGATGTCCCTCCCTGCTGGAGCGACATACAGCATCAGAAGAGTGAGGGTTTTTATTAATATTGTGAGTTAACTGATATTATTGTTATGCTGAAAAGTGAGTGTGCAGGTGATTGGCTGCACAGCAGTTGTTTGCCTCCATCGGAGACAGACAGCATGTCCTTTCCCTGCTGGTAGAGGATTAGAGATACACGAAGTGAATACAGGTTTTAAGTGGAGGATCAGGTTAAAATAGCAGAACAATAAATTGAGCTTTTTACAGTTTGATGATAATACTGGAGCAGCTTGACTGAGAGCTGTTTGTGTTGTGTCTCCACTTGATTCAGAACATCTACTAATTAGATTTACATGGTAATTTAAAGCTGCACTAATCAATATTTTTGTATTAACAATAGATCAATTGACCGTGTAATGTAAAAGGAGAATTATGACCTGACTCTGAAGTTCTGGAGTCCCCTCAGCTCGACTGCGTCTCTTATTGTCTTTCAGTTCGTTGGTTTGGTTTTACAGCCACAACCTTCCTGTTTTGGTTCATTCTCACAGCTCTGATCAGCCTCATTTCCAGCAGCAGCAGCAGTTTGCCAGCAACTTGTGTCAGTTGTCAACAAATCCTTCATTTTTTTGAAGTTATTTTACTACTCTGTAGTAAAGTGGGAGTAAATATATTTATAGGGTAGAATTTTTTCATCCCCTCACAGGAGCAGACTAAACCTACGAGTCCTCTTTAAATCCTAAAATAGACAGCATTCAGGAGTTATCATTAAATCTTAATAACATGACAGTAACATTGTCATTATGCAGTTGATGAATATTTAAGGCACGAAGCACAAAAATGCCCCATACACAGAACTGAACATGTATTATAAATTCAAACATTCATTTAAAGAATTATGTCATAAACAGCATCTTGGTGTCTCTCAGCTTACATACGTGAAATATTTCAAATCAGATGTCTGTTGTTTCTGTTTAGGTGTTTGCTGCTGTGATGATAAAAGGCTTTTCAGAGAGGCACCTTTTTATAGTTAAACACTGCAGCATGGTCATGGAGAGAGAGATGGGAGGGGGAAGATGGATGGAGAAGGCAGGAGAGAGGGAGGAGAGTTATAGCAGGACACTGGCATTTGTCCTTGATTGTGTGTGTGTGTGTGTGTGTGTGTGTGTGTGTGTGTGTGCGCGCTACAGGACCCGCCTAACGCAGTAGACATGTGATGCTCACACACGATGTCTAAATTAAGACGAAAGGGAAAGCGGTGATCCACTTTTTGTGGCTGGTGGATGCTGGAGTGGTGTGATGTGATCCTTCTCTCCTCTCCGTCACCTCTCTCTCTCTCCTTCCCTCCCTCCTCCTTTGCTCTCCATCTCTCATATCAGTATGGTGAGCAGCATGTGAGGCTCACGCACACACTCCAGCCTGAAGCTAACAGGCTATTACGGCTAACAACAGACAGAGACTCAGGGATATAGGCGAGCAGCAGTGAAGCAGTGATGGGAGTGTCTAAAGTCAGACTAAGGAATAGACTCGCGATGATGTGGACTGGTTGAGTTTTAGCAGAGGGGATGATGAGGTAAGATGCATCGGACTTCTTAATTAGTAGACTGTTGTTATTGTGTTCCAGCTGAGTCCTGCTACTGTGTTCTGTTAGTTTGCTCTATGTTTGTGATCTGTGCAGATATAGATTGTAAATCACCATTTTGACATGAGGAATTTTCGTGTATATTAGTACCAAACTTAAAATAGGGTCACCAACAGATTTTGTACTTGAAGTAATTTGCCTCCAGCCCTGGATGACTTTTTTGTGCCTTGTCATCCTTTCCGTGCCGAACAAGGTGAAGCAGCTCTCCTTGTAGTGATGCTGTGAGACTAACAAGGGACCTTTTCCATTAACAAGGCTCTGAATTATTGTAATGTCTTTGCTGTGTGCGTCCTCCTGATGTGGCTGTGTCCCTGTGCTCTTGTAAGCCACACTGTCGTTGTTGTCAGTACACAACAGATCGATAAAGATCTATGATGCTTAATCAATATAATGTGGACGAGTGCCACGTCAGCATTTTCTGGGAGTGCAACCGGAAGAGTGAGAAAGCCTCTGAGAAGTAACAACTTGTGTCTGTCCTGTTTGCAATAACCTTCATTCATCTGCACCAAACGATGTTCTGCAGGTGAAGCCGAGCCGTCATTCAAATGTTAAATATGTCTGATGTTGTCGGGGATATTAGTTCCATCTACAAATCTGTGACTGCTCCACACAAAACAAGCTTTTTGAAGTGCTTTTATAGAAAACAGACATGTAGCTACAGGAAGATACTGCAGTGTTACACACAGGCAGTTCACAAACACAAATTAGTCATTACAGTAATCGCAGTCACTGCCTTGTGGTCATTGCAACATGGCTCTTCTGTCAAGCTTATGTCCTCTGAGCCAGCACAGTCATGCTCGTGCTCCCATTCTGCTTCTACATTATCTGATCTGATATCTGATCACTTGGCATAAAAGCACAACCTTCGCCATCGTTTGCTTCAGGCAGAGTTTGTGTTTTCAGAATATCAAAGAAAGCTAATGTCAAGAAACTTCTTCATCATTGTGTCCAGGAAAATACGACATTACCTGCTTTTCCCTGTCAACTGCACAAACACTCCTAATAAAACCTCGGGGATGAGAATGTTTGTTTGAGAATGTAAACTTTTTTGAGATTAATTAATTTGTTAATAACAAATAGTGAGGCTGGACAGGGTGTAATGTTAAGCTAAATATTAAATTGCATGCTAATATGCTCACGATGACGATGCTCACATGCTGTTAATCAGGTAAACCTTCTTATTTTAGGATGTCAGCATGCTAACGTTTGCTGATTTGCTGGTTTGCTGGCAAAGTGATTCTTTTTTTTAGGTATTTAGTTGTGATAGTGAACAAATAAAAATCTTGACCTGATGATGGCACCAGATAAAAAATGAAGGGATCATTAAAGTTATTGATCATGAACGTCATGTTTCGTGGCAATTCATCTAATTGGTGTGGACCAAAGTCGATCGACAGGATAGATCGTCTGGAGACCATGAATGTCTGCACAGAAATGAATTACCATCCTTCCAATGGTTGTTGAGATATTTTGTTCTCGACCAACATTTCCATCCACAGAGCTTCGCTGCTAATGAGGCCAAAAAAAAGAATGAAGTGAAGTGAACTTGCATTAGAACTGATATTTCAGTTAACAGTAGATGGAAATGATTTATTCAAACAACTTGAAGTTTGTGCTAAAATTAACACACCTCTGTGACGTCTTTCTCCTTGTAGCTCAGGCCCTGGAGCGGATGATGAGTCCTTCGGGTCCCAGTCCAAACCCCAACGTCCCATCTGAGTACTGCAGCACCATCCCGCCTTTGCAGCAGGCTCGAGCCGCCGGCACTCTGAACTCTCCTCCACCGACCGTCATGGTGCCTGTGTCCGTTCTCAAACACCCAAACAACGACAGTATGATTGCTCTAAATACGATCTGTACTTTACTCTTAGTTTGTTTTCCTGGACTGTGCCCTTGAGAAAAACTTTGTGTTATCAGGTTGTCCTCGTGAACAGAAGCGCGTGTGGTTTGCTGATGGCATCCTGCCCAACGGAGAGGTGGCAGACACAACCAAGCTGTCGGTGACGAGCCGCAGGAGCTCCCAGGAGTTCAGCGGTGTCACTCCAGACCAAACAACAGTAAGACCGCACGGTCGAGATGCAGGGAAACACTAGATCCTTTTTCACCAAAGGCCATGTTGCTTTCACAGTTTCTTAAACCAGTTACCTTGTTGTGAGAAAACTGGTTCTTCTCCAGGTGGTTAATAAGCTGCTTGTCCGTTTCACTGAGCCTACGACAAACAGATTATAAATCTTTAAGGATTGTAAGCAGTAAAATAACCATTGAAGTAAAATAGGAACTGCAGTGACGGAGCCTCTCTTTTCAGCCTGGCTCAGCAGGGTCAGAGGCTGGAGTCGGCGGCTCCTCCTCACCTGAAGCCTCTGGGGCCGTGGAGGTGGTTCGACCTCCAGTGTCCGGACCATGGGATTACGCCCTCCTCTCTAGAATCAGCTCTTCAGTGAGGAGGGTTCCAAGTCTGCTGTCAGATAATGAGGATGAGCTCCCTCCTCTGCTCATCACCACGGGAGAGGACGAAGCGGAAGGTATGTGTTGATTTTAGTGTGTTTGCATGGATTCAGTGGTTTTCCAGCTCATTTCAGACACATGCAGGAAAATGTGTTGGTGGTTTTACATGTTAGTCTTTTGTTGGTGCCAAAGTCGCTTTTATGCAAAAGTCTTATCTCAAAAACCTTAAGAGACAGCAGATAAACAGGAATTAAATGTGAGTCCCAACTTAACATCTTGTCATTTTACTGCACTTTCAAAAACCTGCAGAAGAGATTTAAGAAAATGTAACAGATTCATTTGAAGGAGGAGGGTAGGAGTGTCCGTCACGCTCATGCTCCTGAAGGTCATTTTTTAAGGCTCAGCAGCAAAATAAGTTTTAAAATCTGTCTCTGCTGATACCAGCAGTGTTTCCTATTCACACTATTGCTTTGGACTGAATGCTTGTAACTTGAAATGTGCTCCTCTGTGTTTTCTGTTCAGATGTTTTGGTTGAGGAAAGTCCTGCTCCGTGCCAGATTCTGCACTTACTAGAGGAGGGAGGACCCCGACCTCTGACATTCGTTCTCAACGCCAACCTGCTGGTCAATGTCAAACTGGTTACATGTGAGTAGAATATATCTCAGATCTTATAGTGAGGAACACGGATGTCTTCATGTGCTCTCCACTGTTAACACGCTGTGTTTTTGTTTGATCTACCAGACTGCGGTCGGCAGTGCTGGTGTTTGGGCTCTAACGGGCTGCAGGCGCTGGGTCAGAGAGAGCTGCTGTTTTTGTTGGAGTGTTTGCCAGAAGAAAAAGCTCTTCCAAAAGACCTCTTCACACTCTATCTCAACATTTACCAAGAAGCCCAAAAAGGTAGGCAGCACACACACACACACACACACACACACACACACACACACACACACACTGTTTGCTTGTCTTTGTGATTCTGTTTACAGTTTTTGGACAAAGGAAAAACAGACGTCTACAGAATCATTATCTTCTGTTACAGGGAAGTTTTTGGAGGAGCTGGATAATGTGACATTTACGAGCAGTTTTCTGGGCAGTAAGGACCACGCTGGAATGCTCTTCTTCTCCCCCACCTGTCAGCCTCTAGATGGCCTCACTCTCCCCCCTCAGCCTTTCCTGTTTGGCCTGCTCATCCAGAAACTGGAGGTGCCCTGGGCCAAAGTCTTTCCCCTCAGGCTGCTTCTACGGCTTGGAGCTGAATACAGTGGTGTGTGGCCTTGTCTCTGTCTTTGTGGTCTGGTAGTTTCATAATCAAGAAAACAATCAGCAGATTAATTGATAATGAAAATAACTGTTTACATTAATTAAAACGTTAGTAATGAGTCATTTTCTTGCTCTGTGGTTTCTGTAGTGATACCAAACTAAATATTTTCTCTTTCTCAGTTTATCCAACTCCATTGACAAGTGTCCGTTTTCGGGACTCTGTGTATCGAGAGACAGGACACACCATCATGAATTTACTGGCTGTAAGTGCAAAAACAAACAGATGTTGTCGTCAGTCTGGTTCTTACAAAGTCTTGTTACGACTAAAGTTATGTTCTTCAGTTCTTAATCCCACTGAAACATCTCTTTTTTTACTTCTTTTAATTAAGTGGCTGAGGAGGCCCTTTCTGCTGTTAATCTTTTTCTACAATAAGATTATTTCCCAAGTGACACTGAAGACTTTTGAGGTTAAATCTAACTATGAAGGAAGGAATCTCTGTCTGTCTTGATTTTCTGGATAACCGTGTACTGCTGAGTAGTTTGGACGAGTGGTTCTCAAGAGAAAAATCGTCCTGCATGCGTGAGTTTAAATGTCAGGTGGTGACTACGTTATCATCCTGATCTGAACTGACACATTTTGAAAGGGAACTGCACTCTTTTAGTTAAAAGAAAAATTTTAAGCTCCACTGCCTCAAAAACATTCCAGTCATTTCTCTGGATCCACACCAGCTTTGAGACAGATGCAGTTACAGTGGTTAACAAGACCAGAATGAATCTAGATGCTGAAATCTGACGCAGTTAATCACATGATTCTTCTGTAGAGATAAATATTTTGGCCTCTGGCAACGTCGTCATCTGGCTCGACTTGTGCAGCGCCTCACAGAGAGTGTGTGGTTTTGGATCAAAGCTCTTTAAAGTACTATGACACTTCCAATGTTTGCCTCAAGGGTCAGGTTTGAGTTCCCTGTTTGTTTTTATATCATAATGTTCATGCCCTTATTGATTTCATTCGAAGGCATGACTCCAGAGTCAAAACTCTGGCACATGAAGCCTTATGAAGCTTTGGGCCTTTCTTTGTGTTTGTGCCAAAAAAAGATTCAAAGCTTCGGGGCCTCAAACGCAGCACGTACAGTAACATCAGATGGCTTGTTAAACTTACAGCAACCCTTCAGACTGCAGCCGAACCTCGACAACACCTCTCTCATTTTCATTTTAATAGTCTCATGTGAGCAAATCCACAAAGCCTGCGTGTTATTAATAAATCTGTAATACATGTTGTGCTCAGCGGTGCTGCAGTAGATGTAGATGTTATTGTGCGGTGGTTTAACTGCAGAACTTTCCACACTGTCAAACTGAATGAAGCTCTTTCTGAAGCAGCAGAGACGTTTGAGCTTCACATGTCCTCAGTCATGTGGTTTTCTTCATTTGACACATTTGAGCTCTGACACAAAGTCCAGAAACGGTGAGATTCAGCGAAGCCTCTGAGCTTCTAAATCATCTGCCCGTCTCTGAAAATGGTGATATAGTAACAATAGCAGATGCACATTGTTGGACTTTGTGTCTCTTCTTATGCACAAACATGGAAAGAGTTTAAACTGGTCAATATTTTGCAGACATGATTCAGTGTCGCTGAACTGTTTCCCCACAGGACCTGAGGAACTACCAGTACAGTCTGTCAGTGGTGGAGGGCCTGAGGATCCACATGGAGATGGGCCACAGCTACATTGACATTCCCAAAGGCAGCTTCAATGACGTAAGACAGCTGTAAAGGAATAATTCCACATTTTGGGAACTGAACTCATTGGCTTTCTTGTTGAGAGTTAGATGAGAAGATGCGACTCTCATGTCTTCATCTTTACTGCACAGACATGATGCTGTCGATCTTCTCATCCATCATTAGCATGAAAGCAAGGAGGCATATTCCATAAAAACATGTATAAAATCTCAAGCCACAACTTACAACTACACACTGGCAACACGCAGCAAAGCAGAACAGACATTTCACTGTGAACGACAAGTTTTTAAATAATAGGTCACAATAGTAAGTTATGTGTGTTTTACAGATGCAGAAGGTGGTGAATGCGTCCAACGAGCACGTCATCAGCATCGGAGCACGTTTCAGCTCGGAGGCCGACTCTCACCTGGTGTGTTTCCAGAACGAGGAGGGAAACTATCAGACTCAGGCCAACAGCAAGCCAGGAAAGACCCGCACAGGTGAGAGCCTCTGCATGTTCATCCACCGTCTGTTGGTATGCAAAGACAGAAGATAAGGGATGAGCGAGCGACGTAACGTGACGAACTGATGTGATGGTTATTATGGTCTGTTGACTGTGTTATATCAACATTAAACCCTCTGCTGGTCTGTGTGTTGTTACAGTGACTGGGGCCAGTTTCGTGGTGTTCAATGGAGCCTTGAAAGCCTCGTCAGGCTTCATCGCCAAGTCCAGCATTGTTGAAGGTAAAGTCTCCGACAGGCTGACTTCATCAAATCAAGGCCGTGAATCAATGACGAACATACTAACGTAACTGATGTTACAAATTCACAGTTTTAGATCGACCCCAACAGGAATTCTTTGTGTTTCAGATGGGTTGATGGTTCAAATCCCTCCAGAGACCATGGAGTCTCTTCGCACCGCCCTGAGGGAGCAGACAGACTTCCACATACCCTGCGGCAAGAACGACGGAGGGGAGCTCAGAGAAAACGTCACTGTCCGCTGGGTTGACTGGACTTCACCTGTCAACACAGGGTAACAGCACACACACACACACACGCACACACTATTTACACACTCTTGTGCAATCTGTCCACCATTTCACTAACATCATCAGGCCACGCACTCTCTCATCCAGCTGGTCAGTAACTCTCTGTGCTCCAGTTTCTAATAGTAGTAGTTTGAGTTTACATAAACGCCATTAAGAGTTGATCTTCGAAAGTTAGTACGAAATTCTTTCCGTTTACTTCCCCAGACAATGTTTCTGTGCTGAGCACTGAGTGTTAAAGTTACACACAGAAGGAATTTTGTATTAAAAAGTATAAATGTTTTAAAGTTCAAATAAAAAATACGAGTACTCAAGTACATTAATTATCAATGTATCTGTGATGTGATTTTCTGACCGTGATGCTCCTCTGCAGTAAAACCAGCGGGGTGGATGGGAGACCTCTGGATGGAGTCCACAGTGTGAGGGTGCTGCAGGACACGGAGTTCGAGTCAGACGGACGCACCATCAGATGCACTGAGGTGAATCTTCCTTTTTCATTAACAGATTGTCGACAGCCAAGTTTCCAGTGTGAGGTTCAGAGCCAGTTGCCAGTCCAGCTGTGTGACTGTGTGAATATTCCTCCAGGTGTTCTACCAGCTCAAGACTCCAGACTGCAGCCTCGGGTCGGTGCTGTCGTCCTGCAGCGTGTTTCAGAAGGAGATGGCTTCGGCTGCCTGCAGTGCTCTGACTCCTCACCTCGCTGTTCTCACCTCCAGCGGCATCAACTCGCTCTCTCTCCGCATCTCTACGCAGGCTGATATGGTAAAGAGTTTGTAACACAGAATGTCGAATATCTCAGTTGAGACAGTTGTGTGAGTGTGTCCCTGTGTGTGTTTGCTCTCAGGTGGAGTACCAGGCCGGCTGTGGAGGTCGACTCCTCCCTCAGCGCTACATGAACGAGCTGGACAGCGCTCTGATCCCCGTCATCCATGGAGGAAGCGCTAGTGTCCCGCAGACGGCCATGGACATGGAGTTCATCTTCTACATCACACACACCATCTAACACACGTGCAGATGGTGACACACTTCAACTCAAAAGTACTGAAAAAAATCCGCTGAACAGAAGATGGTTGAGCACAGAAACAGAAGCTGTTGATTGTGGCTGGACATGTTAATGCAACAGCTGGTTTTGCACAGATGACGAGCAGCCGCTGGCACAACGTTCCCACTCCGAGGTCGGGGATGGACTTAGGAGGATGTGAACTGATAGATTGGTTTTCTGTGAAGGAACCGTTGTATGTTTGTGTGTTTCGTGCTCACCAAAGCTGCTTTAATACAAGAAGCCAAACACTAAACAAGGAAAACGACAATATGACCAAATACAACCAAACTATTCAAACCGTTTTCTTCTGCTCTGCCTTCCAGGCTCCCTGCTGGCCTCCATCAGCTCGGAGCACCTCAGTGAATGTTTCCCACAGACGCTCTATCGAAATGTCTCTCATTTGGATGTATTTATTATATTTTAATATGGGCTCATTGAATGAAATGATATTAAAGCAAGGGGCGTTACTGGCTGCAGTATTCAGTACTTCAGAGGTGACTCGTGTGATCAGGTGCTACTGTTTGTACGTAGCTGAAAATGAACGCTGCAGGGTTGAAAAGAAATCGCATCTCATTTCCTCTTATGGTACTATGCTTTTATTTCATATGCTGGTTTATGAGGATACTGCACAGGAAGACATTGGGCCTCGGACGTTCCCTCGTACGAGTGTTCCCAGTCAGGTTCACCAAACTCTGCACAAGTTTGTCTCGTTTCAACATGATGAATGACGACATTTGTGCGATGTGGTAATTAGTGAAATCACAAATTGCTATAGAGGGCGACCTGTTCTGCTCCATTTACAGACACGTTACCAAAGAGTAAAAAGAAGAACTGATGAAAGCAGCAGATGAAAACACAACATATTTAGCAGCGTCAGTTGTCAAAGTAGGAGAACTGAAACCGTTATGTGACAGAAATAAAGAAGGTTAAGAATGTGAAGGACTGTACATGAAGTTTGATGATAAATGTCTGGTGGGAACGTTGACGTCGTGGAGATGAACGAGAGGATATTTGACAGGTGTTGACACGTTGTCGGGTTGTTCACCTGGACAGAGACCAGCATGAGGCAGCTGAATGAGTTTTCATGCCAAAATACATTAAAATGGAAAAAGAGTCAAAGCTACAGTAACTTGCAGCCGCGGTGCTGCCACGTTAATGTGACAAGAATAATGAGCTTATTTTAGTTGTCAGTATTTTTGGTAACATTTAAACTCTAAAAGAATTAAGTCAAACAAGTATTTTTCCTTCGCTGTTCATGACAGAATTCTAAATTTTAACTATGAGAAAGTTGAAGGCCACAGATTCTCTTAAATCACTTGTACGTGACACAAGATCAAATCTGTTCATGTGAATGTTTCCTGCGTGTCTGTCTGTGTTCAGATGGAGCCGTGGTTGGAGCTTCCTCTTCTTTCAGTTCAGTAAAACGTGAAGGTGACGGGTCTGTTTTAGAGTTTCAGGGTTGGACGACAGAAACATCGTGTTCTGGATGAAGGTCGAGTTGATTTCAAACAAGTCTAACTTTTTACCGTGATTCTTCTTTTGGTCTCTGCCAAGATGCTCCTGCTTTACTTTCACTGTTGAAACATGCAGCTGCTGGTTTATGAGCAGTAGAGCGCCTCCTGCTGACCAGTATTTGACTCAAACGCCAATCATTTTTCCTACTTCAAGTTTTTGAGTTTCAGTTAAATGATCGTATGTCGCACAACTGATCACATTTTATGGCTCTAAACATTTTGCAAAGCATCTCAAACATTTTTCATTTTAAAGACACAGCGTTTATAGATGTACAGGCTTTTCTAAAACTTCAAAATGAATAGTTTGACATTTTAAATATGCTTATTCACTTTCTTGCTAAGAGTTAGAAGAATGATACCACTATCACATCAGTCTGTTAAATTAGCTTAGCTTAGCATAACAACTGGAAACAGGTCGACTATGAGTCTGTGAGCACCTGCAGCTCATTAATGAACAGCTCGTATGTTGTTTTTCATTTGTTAAAGAGTCAAAACAACAATTTATGGTTTTGTGGAAATAATTCAAATCAAAACCACAACTTGTCTGTTGTGTTGAACACACGTGTGAAAACCATCTGCTGTTCGGAGCAGAAGTGTTTCCCCACACAGTGAAAAGCATCAGACCGGCTTCATGCTTTGACTCAGTTTCTATTCACAGCAGCTTTAAGGCACATGAACAGACGCCTCTGAGGTTTTTCAGTGTGAGAGGTCACAGCAAGCGTCAACAGGTGGATCAGACCTTTTACTTTCACCAGCTTCTCATCTTTTCCACAGAATGTGAAGCTGGATCAGAAGTGCCAGTTTGCTTGTGCGAGTGCTGTGGTTGAAGGTCGGACTTGAGGTCAATAAATTCTCTTTAAGGTCAGAATCTAACATGTACGAGCTCCATCCCTGTGAAGTCCAACCAGGTTATCTGAGTGAAGTAGCTCAGTGTTTCACATCTGCTCCCAGAGTCTCACTTTCCAGTCAGGAGTTTTTCACTCTGCTTTGTCCAAATGTATAAAAGATGTGTGCATAGAGATTTTTCTTTTCTTTTGTTTTTTTAAATAATGAAGAGTTATTTTTGGAATCATTGGTATAAAAGTTTTAACAAACAGAATAAGAGTCCGTATTTTTGATAGGACATTAGGCTACATTCGTTTTGCCGTTTGTGTAGCAGCTTCCTGAGGAAGAAAAACACTAATTCCACAGTTAATTCCAGAAATAAACAAGTCTAATAAATCGTTTTGTCACGAGGTCAAAAATATAGAATCCTGAAATGCATAAAGATGAACGTGCAGGTAAAGGTGTAAAAATCATCTCCACATTTAGTTGAATGGCTCATTCAGTCATGTTGAATCAGTTCACACACCTGAAGCAGGAAGACGCTCAATGTTGAGCAGAAGATTTTCTCCTGTTTCATGTTGTTCAGATTGTGACTGATGGAGAAAATGTTGAGCTGAGTTATTTTCCTCCGTGTAACATGTCGAGTGAACACCATCAGACAGACGTGTGTTTTTAGCCGTGCAGCTGTCGAGATGTCAGTCAGTCCTTCATACACACATTCATGATCCCCAGAGGATGAACTCTACTTTCACATCATGTGACTTTTCCTAACTGGTCTTTAGATATTTAGATTTTATTAGCAGAATATAAACATTAATAAATAGTTCATAACACATTTATGTTGTTATAAGCAGATCTAAGAACATTTTTAAGTGTTTATTAATATATTGAGTTTGTCACCAATTGCGACTTCTCCTATGGAAACAGTGTATTTTCATACAGCAGTGTTTTATGATGGTGTCATGAATCGTGTGTTTATGCGGCGGCTTCAGTGACGAGTGTCCACACACGTTGGTACAAACATTAATAAACACTTCAATCTGCTCACAACCACATTATAGTCCGTTATAACCATTGATTGTTCTTATACTGCTGATAACAACTGAATCCCTCCGGTTCATTTAACTCGTCCAACACTCGACACCTTCCCATCAGCCTCAGCTGTGTTGGTGCTAATTAGCCCCGTTAGCATGCTGATGGTATAATTAGCCTGGGTGGGTCTTCATTCATCTTCACACATCACTGTTCAGGTTTTACATTGACATCATGTTGGACTCTTGTTCCCAGTATTTGACCCAATTTTAAAACCATTGAAAGAGTTTCTGTTGATTTAAAGACGGATCCAGCAGCTGATTTCTGTGTTGAGCTCTTACTGATGCCTCCATCGCTCTGTTGGCTGAACACAGTTAATCCTGGAGCCCAGATGTTCGGTCCATGTTTCTCGTCTCCATCTGGGCCTCGGTTTCTGATTTATGTCGGTAGTTTTTTGTTTGAAGGGAAATCTGAGTTTTGATGCTCGAATGAGGGAAAGTCAACATGTTTCACCTGCTGTGCAAATAACCTCAGAACACCAGTGGGTAGTTTGTGGACAGATGATTGATCTCGACAAAGGACACGCGACCTTATTTTCACCAGAATTGCAATCCGGCTGAGTTTTGGAAATTTGTTTCCTCTACGGTTGAATTTTATTTTTTCTTTCTGTGTCAAAATGAGAAACACTTTTCCGCTCTATCGTTTTGTTTTTGACGTGTTGTTTTGTGTAAACCGTCTATTTATTCATGAGCACCAGCTTTCTTTGGTGAACCTGGTATCTGGGTCCTGATCAGTTTCTGAATAGCTCGTGTATTTAAAGAATAAAATGAGTTTTATGAAAATTGTTCTGTGAAATCTCTTTTGTCTTCCACTGATTTCATTCAGCTTCAACAGATTTCTACTTTTCTATTTTCAAAAGGTGCAAAGATTCACTGCACTGTACTTTTAAAAATATGAATAATGCTGATACTTCAGTGGGCCACTTTTACTTGTAAGCAGTACTTTTACTTTGTACACTGTGGTATTACTACTTTGTTTTTCTTCCACCTCGTGTGTGTGTGTGTGTGTGTGTGTGTGTGTGTGTGTGTGTGTGTGTGTGTCAGGAGGCGTGGTGTCTCCTTGTCTCCCTGCTCGTCCCTCCCGTCCACTTCATTCACAGACGGCCTCTGTTGGAGCAGCACAACACAGGAGACACCAGGAGACATCAGGAGACACCAGGAGACATGAGTGGACGAGTTGGAGACTTGAGCCCAAAGCAGGATGAAATCTTAACTGAGGTAAAATATTTCAATCAACCTGATTGCTGTGATTTTGATGTGTCTGTGGCTGCTTCTGTTGTAGTAACTCACTGATCCCATGGTAACTTCAGGTGTGTTTATAGTGACACTCTTCTTATTAGAAGTGAGATTCTTCCCTCTTATATGGAAAGAACATTAAAAAGTATCAATAACAAAGCGTAAATAAAGTAATTCTGTGCTTTGTTAGTAAAACTTCTGCACTTTTACTTACTCATTGTTGTATCAGTAGGATCTGAAGGATCTGAGTACTTCTTCCAGCTCCAGGTTTCTCTGAGGACAATATTCCTAAAATATTCCTCATGCCAGTAGTTTTTGTGTCGACTCACTAAAACTCCAGAATGAACTATTTATATTGTGGGATTACAACAAGTTTCAGCTCAGTTAATTTCTTACTCGTTCTTATCTCATGAACAATTAGTCCATTGATTGTTTTCTTGATTCATCGTTTGAGCATTTAAAGTTTCAGAACATGGTGAAAATGTCTGTCACATTTTCCTAAAGCCCAATGTGATTTCATGATGATGATGTCATAAAATTAAATCATAAAATCCAAACATGTTTCATTCAGTATCACTCAAGATTTAAGAAAAACTGCAGATCATCACGACCGACGAACTGGACACAAAGCAACAAAGACTGGAAACAGGGAAACTGTTGAACCTGTAACTCTGAAGCTCAGTAATTAGCATCTTATATATTGTTTCATTGAACCCGAACAACAGCTGAAGAGTTAAAGGGATAATTTGCTGTTTTACGTGCTGAACTGTTTGTTTGCTGGAAGTTTAACTGTTTCCCTGCATTTTGTGTTTTTACACTCGTGTTTGCACAGATTGAATCAACAAGATAAAACATGAGTGAGTTGAGTGAGTCAGAACCGGCAGTTTCCAGACTTTATCTGTGTCTTTACTGACATGAACGTGACACTAATCCTCTCATCGAACACGAGCTGATCAGTGAATAAGTGCATTTCCCATCAATAATGAAGCTGCTGTTTGAATGAATGAATGAATGTTTCTGCTCCTTCTGACTGTGTCTCCAGTTTCGGGGGAGGATCCAGGACGTCCTCCCCGACCTGCCGGCTCAGCACGACCACTACCTCCTCCGCTGGCTGCGAGGTGAGACCTGCACACACACACACAACCCAACACACACCTGCAGCCCTGCACACACACACCTGAGCCCTGCACACACCTGCAGCCCTGCACACACACCTGAGCCCTGCACACACACACCTGCAGCCCTGCACACACACCTCAACCCAACACACACCTGCAGCCCTGCACACACACACCTGCAGCCCTGCACACACACCCTGCAGCCCTGCACACACACCTGCAGCCCTGCACACACACACCTGCAGCCCTGCACACACACCACCTGCAGCCCTGCACACACACCCACCTGCAGCCCTGCACACACACCTGCAGCCCTGCACACACACACACCTGCAGCCCTGCACACACACACACCTGCAGCCCTGCACACACACCTGCAGCCCTGCACACACACCTGCAGCCCTGCACACACCTCAACCCAACACACACCTTTGACTCTGTGCTGCTGTGAAACAAGCATCACACAGAGGTCAAGGTGACGTCTTCAACACAGAAACAGAAAGTTTATTCATTTGTCCATTTTCAGTTGAATCAGAGCCTAAAATTGATGGACAGTTCCTAAACTCAACACACTTTATTGAGTGTGTCCATTTTCTCCTACTTTATACTTTTACTATAGTTCAGAGGCAAATATTGAATTTTTTACTGACTGCTTTTGTTATCAGTTAATTTACTGATGATACGTAAGCAGGTCCCAAACTTTTTGGTTGTGACCTGGTATAAAAAAACCTGTATCTAGTTTTGGCCTCTTTTACTTTAATACTTTCATGACATGAAGCTAAAATACTTCTGCACTTTTCCTGAAGTAGGATTTTGAATGTGTTTTTTATAAACTTGCCTCAAATCTTTGCCATTTTCTTGTGAATTATGAAACATTTTAATTTTTTTGTTCATGGTCTTTGGTTCAAATGGTCAAACTGTAGACATGAAGCACTGAGTTCAACAGAACCAGGTCAGATCAATCTTCATCTTGACGTCCTCTGACAGACGTCGATACCGAAGCCTCCAGCTCCGGCATTTCCTTCCGTCCGTCACTGAAACTGGCTGCAGAGTAAAAACACGGGAACAGGTTTGTTAAACGTCAGAGTTCAGCTGAGAGCGAGTGAACTCCGACAGGCATCTGAAACATCCTGAATCCTGACTGACGGCACAGACACTGGCTTTGTTTTCCAGGAAACTGTTAACTGTTGCTCTCAGATCTTTAACTTAGGTAAAAGTACCAATACAACAATGTAAAAATACTCTGTTCCAAGTGAAAGTCCTGCATTCAAACTCATATTTTAGTAAGAATCAACAATAAAAGTATTTGTTCTGCAGTAAAGTGACTGAAAACAATAAAAACAATCAGAATAATCTTGTGAAGATGAAAAAGTTTGCATCAAATAGTAAAAACAAAATGAGAGAAAAACTTTACACACATGTAAATAAATACACAACATACACACGTTATCAACTTAAAGTTGGATGAGAATTAGATCATTTAAACACAAGTGGAGGTGGAGGAACTACAAAGGTTCTAAATCACTTGAAATTGAGCCACTACAAAACCTTTCTGTCTTTATCTGCTTGAAACAGTTCAAAGATCATAATTCAAACTCCTCCACTTTAATATTTAATACATATAAAGACATGACTGTTTTCACCTCAGTGGAAATAAACTCATCATCATCAGCTTCAGATCAGCGCAGCTCTGATGAAACTGATTGTGGAAACGTCATTGAGACGATCATTAGCATCACTGAGGTGAGTCGGGCGTCGCTCGGCTCCGTGAAACCAGCTTCAGTGATTCAGCCTGATTAACAAAGAGCGGAGGATAAAAGCATGTGCTCGAGCTGTTGATTCTCCTTCATGACGGTTTTTGTTGAAACTCTTTTAAAGACGTCTTGATTCAACTGTTGGATCATTCACAGGCTGCAGTTTGTGTCACATTATACCGACAAGTGTTTCTATTATTTTCTCCTTTCGTATCAGTGATAGTCAGATCACAGTCGGCTGAGTGTCTTATTGTTACATATTATTTCTTCCCTTGAAGGTTAAATGACCGGTGACGTTGCCAGTGTTGGTTAATCAGTGACCGGTTTCCTATAACGTTGGTCCCTCCGACCCTGTGGCCGTGAAACCGCCTGATGTTTACTCGGCCGGGAGCTTTGAACCACCTCGACTCAGAGCTCTTATCCAACAGTCAATGTTTGTTTTACGCTGCACAAAATTCGACCGATTTTAATGACTGAACTCGTCGTCTGAAACGTGAAGAGCTGATACGACTGCTGATAAAATACAGAATCCATAGGTTCATATCTGCACAAACGAACCTGAGCTACAGATTCAGTATCAGAATCATTTCAGTGCTTTACGTCGAGTTTCTCTAGTGACCTCAAATCTGAGCTCTTAGTTTGAACATCCAGGACGTCGTATCTGGACTCGTGGTCCATCGTTCCGGAGGTTTGGATCGATGAGGGACTTTGTGACTGTGGTTCAATATTTGCATTCGCTGTTAAATCAAACAGTTTCATCGCTCGATGAAAAACAGGCAGTTTGTGTTGAACTGCTTCAGGTTCTCAGACGTTGTTGCTCTGAAACTGCTTTTACAAATCAGTGATGATGAGCAAAGGAAAAATGCTGCTTTGTGTTTGACGCTCAGATTAAATCCAGATTCCAGATTTCACACCAGTCGTTATCTGAAACCGGAGATTGTTGCAGAACTTGTTTCGTTCAGTTGTTGAAGCGAATGTTTCGTCTCTTTTTCCAGTGAGTTTGGTTTGTTTGCTTTCGTGTAACCACCACTGGACATTTCCATCATTCATCCTTTACTTTGATCTTTCTGCTCTGTTTGCTCTTTCTGTTCACTGGACAAACCCAATCAGCCACTTGTTTGCTCATTAGTTTTCATGCAGTCAGCTGGTTCATGTTGGTGCCTCATGATCAGATACTACAGAACTACAGCGGTGAAGAAGTACATGATAATACATGATGAAAGGAAATTACTCAATTAAAGTACAAGTACCGTTGCCCTGCTGACATCACTGAAATGATCATTTGAAGTCATATCTCTTCTTTACTAATCAGGATTCCTTCTTTCTTTTTGCAGCCCGAAGCTTCAATGTTCAGAAAGCTGAAGCCATGATCAGAAAGGTGAAGCTTTGTTTCATCACTCGTCTTATTCTCTATTACCCAGCATGCCTCTGACCTCGGCCTCTCTCTGTCTGTCTGTCTCTCTGTCTGTCTGTCTCTCTCTCTGTCTCTCTCTGTCTCTCTCTCTGTCTCTCTCTCGCTGTCTCTCTCGCTCTGTCTCTCTCTCTCTCTCTCTCTCTCTCTCTCTCTCTCTCTCTCTCTCTCTCTCTCTGTCTCTCTCTCTGTCTCTCTCTCGCTGTCTCTCTCACTCTGTCTCTCTCTCTCTCTCTCTGTCTCTCTCTCTCTCTCTCTCTCTCTCTCTCCCTCTCTCTCTCTCTCTCTCTTGCTGTCTCTTTCTGTCTCTCTCTCTCTCTCTCTCTCTCTCTGCAGCACGTGGAGTTCAGGAGGAAGATGAACATCGACACCATCATATCTGACTGGACACCTCCAGAGGTGCAGAACTGTTTCTGTTTGTTAAAAACTTTTTAGACGACTGTGCTGAAGTAAAACTTTGATGTACTTGTACTTTACTTGACTATTTCCATCTCAGTCTACTTTATACTTGTACTCAGCTCCATGTCAGAGGGAGTATTGTCCTTTCCACTCTGTGACAGTAACAACAGATCCTCTGTGTGTGTTGGTCAGGTGATAGAGAAGTACGTCTCTGGAGGGATGTGTGGCTACGACAGAGAGGGGAGTCCCATCTGGTACGACGTGATTGGTCCTCTGGATCCTAAAGGTCTCCTGCTGTCGGCGACCAAACAGGACTTCATGAAGACCAAGATCAGACACACAGAGATGCTGCGGAGGGAGTGTCGGAGGCAGTCGGAGAAGGTCGGGATCAGACTCTCCTCTGTCCTCCTCCTTTCCTCTCGTCTCTCTTTGTGTCCACTTGTCACCTCTCCTTTTTCTCCTCTCTAGTCTTCTTCTATGTTCACTTGTCTTCTTTCCTTTCCTCTCTCCTCCTCTCCTCTCCTCTCTCCTCCTCTCCTCTCCTCTCTTCTCTCTCCTCTCCTCCTCTCCTCTCACCTCCTCTCCTCTCTCTCCTCTCCTCTCTCTCTCCTCTCTCCTCCTCTCCTCTCCTCTCCTCTCCTCTCTCCTCTCCTCTCCTCTCCTCCTCTCCTCTCCTCTCTCTCCTCCTCCTCTCCTCCTCTCCTCTCCTCTCCTCCTCTCCTCTAATCCGTCTCCATCTCTGTCTCAGTTGGGGAAGAACATTGAAGCCATCACTCTGATCTACGACTGTGAAGGACTCGGACTGAAACACATTTGGAAACCTGCTATTGAGACTTATGGAGAGGTTTGTCAGCTCCTCACATCAGAATCATCACATTTCATCTTCCTCTGATTAAATTCATGCGTCTCATCATCACTCTGTTCCTCTCGTGTAGATCCTCGCCATGTTTGAAGAGAACTATCCTGAGGGCCTGAAAAGAGTGTTTCTGATCAAAGGTACTTCAGCATGTTTGTCTGTTGTCTGACTTTGTTCCAGGCTGTTTATGATCTTGGCTTTAATCTGTGATTCTCTCTTTGCTGCAGCTCCCAAAATGTTTCCTATGGCCTACAACCTCATCAAACACTTCCTGTGTGAGGAAACTCGCCGTAAGATCATCGTTTTAGGAAGTAAGACAACGTTTTTATCGCGTGTATCTCATCACCATCTCATACATATGTTTCTCAAACATTACTTTGCTGTTTTAAAGGTAACTGGCAGGAAGTGTTACGAAAACACATCGACCCAGATCAGCTTCCTGTTGTGTACGGAGGAACCCTGACGGATCCTGACGGAGACCCTCGCTGCAGAACCATGGTGAGACTTTGGAGCAGCAGCTGAATGTTGTGTCGTCTTTTTCCGAACGATCACGACGGATATCTTGTGCGTTGTACTCGCAGATCAAGTACGGCGGTGTAGTACCCAGGTCGTACTACGTTCAGGACTCGGTGAAGGTTCAGTACGACGGCAGCGTGACCATCAGCCGCGGCTCCGTCTTCCAGCTGGAATATGATGTTTCTGCACCGAGTAGCCTTCTGAGGTACGACACACACCATTGGCCTGACACTTCAGTTCTGATATGAATGTATCAAAAGTAAAAGTGGCTGCAAATGGAGGCTAGTGTTTTGGTGCCATGTTCATGTGTAGCCTGATAAAATCTGTAACATGTTTGACAGTTTTGGTGAAACAGACTTCGGTGTTTCTTCCAGGTGGCAGTTTGCCAGCGACGGAGCTGATATCGGGTTCGGAGTGTACAGACGGACCAAAGAGGGCGGAGGTCAGAAGCTGGACGAGATGCTGCAGGTTCTGCCCAACGAGCGTTACAATGCACACCTGGTCCCTGAGGACAGCTGCCTCACCTGCCCCGAGCCCGGAGTCTGTGAGTCACCTGTACTTTACCAGTGTGGAACAAACATTTACTGTAGGATAAGACAACTGAGTGGATGTACTTCAAACCGTATTGTATATACTTTCATGGCCACAAGGTCAGAAGGACAAACACTATAGGAGTCAGGCTAGCTGTTTCCCCCTGTTTCCAGTCTTTATGCTAAGCTAAGCTAACCAGCGTCTGCCTGTAGTTTCATATTTAACTGACAGACATGAGACTGGTATCAAACTTCTTCTTCTACTTCTCCTCCACTTAAAATCCTGGAGCTGTTGTTGTTGTTGACTCTGTCCTTCATTTCGTGCAGACGTGCTGTGTTTTGACAACAGCTACAGTTTCCTTCAGTCCAAGAAGGTGAGCTACAAGGTCGAGGTCCTTCCTCCTCCGGACGGACAGATGCCGAGTCCACGAAGCCGCGGAGACAGGAGGCTGCAGTGACGGAGTCCAGACACCAGTCACTGACAGCAAAGTCGATGCTTTCACCTCGGGGCCCGATCAACCCTCTCTGGGGCCCCAGGACAAAAATGAGCTGTGAACACGCTCATTCCTCGGACTCATTGTTCATAGTGTTTGTATTTGTTCAGAATTAGTCATTAGTCTGTGGTAACTTGGTTGAAACAGAAACTTAACATCAGGCTGAAATGGTTGAAAGTTTCATGTCTCGACCACAGAAAACATTCAGTTCCTCTGATCCTCCTCGACAATTACAGAAACCAGGTTTACATGATGTTTAAGTAATCAGATTACTGTTACTGAGCGATGTCAGGCAATACTCACACACCCTGAAGTACATGTCTACATGACTGCAGCAAGTTGAGACGTTAAACCACCAGAGGTCAGCAAAAACAAGAGATTAAGTGTTAAGTTACTCCTGAAGATTTACAATGCAATGTAAACACAAGATACAGCGAAAGAAAAGATGTTGTGTTGTTAGTGATTTATACAGAATCACCAAACTAATCTGCCACACAGAGATCACTGAGCCGTCCAGGGGCCGGTGGTCTGGGGCCCCGGGGCAGATAATCCAGCCGTGATGATTTACAGTATCTGACTCAGACAATTCACGACAACAGTGACATAAAGATTATTTTGGACGAACTTGTTTCACCAGCATTTCAAACCAGAACCACTTTACCTGTATCAGCTGAACAGTGACTCGTTCATGCTCATGTTGTTTGATTTGACCTTTGACTGATGTGTGAAAATGAAGGATGATCTTATATGTGACACATAAACGCAGCCTTAAAGTTATAATGACTGACTTAATGTTGTAAACAAAATAAGATGATTTATTTTTAATTTATGAAACTCAGTTACATTTTGTTTATATATTGATGTTACTCGTAATAAAGGCAGAAATTGTGTATTGATATGAAGCTGATTATTATCATTGATCATTTCTACTATAGAGGGCAGTTTGTCATGTTGTCATGTTCATGTCAGGCTTTTATTTGAACTTTTCTGGAAAGTGATTGTGCTTGAGCGAAAGTTATGTTCCATCATTTCATTTTTACCATCTTTTCAAACCAGAATCGTTAACGTGTTTGACCACTAGGTGTCAGTGTAAGCAAACAGAGGAAACTGTTTCAGGCTCTATTACATAACTGCTGATACCTGAATATTAGAACCTGACAGTAAATAAAGAAAAATAATAAACGTTTAAAAACAGATTAAATGACATGTTATCAATTTAATTTCATGATCAAACACAAAAAAGGTTAGAGGTCATTTAATGAAGAGTAACAAACATTCCTACATAGAGTTTAGATTGTTGTTGTTGACAGGTTGAATATCAGCAGAGCTCATCTGTGGGGAAAATGCAGGTCTGTCTGGCTCTGTGCCAGAGGGATGCAGGATGCTGCAGGAGGGGGGGGGGAGACGCCATGTGCCTTTACATAACAGCAGCTGGATGAGACACCGCTGGACAGCAGCAGCATCCGGCCGCACGTGGAGCCTCATCACAGCCAATAAGAAGGCGGGGGGGGGGTGACGCATCATCATCAGTGTTTACCTTCAGCTGCAGCAGCATCACAATCACTGACTGTAAACTGTGTAAAAAAGAGGGAGGTGCGTTTGTTCGGGAACTCTACCTGCCGCCGGCCGGTGGGCGGTGACACCGGAGGGGGGTGTGTGTGCGCGCGCGGCGGGGCGGCGGGGGGCGGGCCCGCTCGGACAGGAGTAAATGACGTCAGCCCCCAGGTCGCCGAGCAGAGAAACAAACATGGCGACAGAATGGAGCGGACAGCAGGGTTGTGTCCTCACTGTCCTCCTGCTCCTGTGGGGCGGCCGCTCCGCGGCGGCGGCGGCGGGGCCGGGGCCGGGGCCGGGGCCCGGGGTCAGCGGCGGCCGGAGCTCCGCCGCCGGCGGCAGCCAGGTGCTCGGCATGCGGCTGGAGAGGAGCGACAAGCCGGCCAGCACCAATGACGACGGTGTCATCCAGGTGACCGAGGAGAGCTCCGTGCTGCTCCGCTTCTACGGGCTGCAGCTCCACCCGGGCGCCTGGACGCTCATCCGGTTCACCGAGCTGACGGACGGCGGCGGCGGCGGCGCGGAGGAGGAGGAGGAGGAGGCGGCGGCGGCGGCGGCGCGGGGCGGCAGCGGCATGATGGAGGCGGCGGAGCGGACCTGCTCCGACTTCACCAAGGACATCAGCATCGACAGCTTCATGAACGTGAGCGGCCGCCGCAGCTCCGGGCTCCTCAGCGTCCACATCAAGCCGCTGCGCAAGAGCGAGCCGCGGAAGGAGTACGCGCTGTGCACGCCGGGAGCCGAGGGCGGCGGCTGGGCGCTGCTGGGAGACAGCGACGGCAGGCTGCTGGTGCTGGAGGAGAAGAAGTCCCTGCTGCCGCTGTGGCTGCAGGCGACCCTGATCTCCTGCCTGCTGGTGCTGTCCGGCATGTTCAGCGGCCTCAACCTGGGCCTCATGGCGCTGGACCCCATGGAGCTGCGCATCGTGCAGAGCTGCGGCACCGACAAGGAGAAGAAGTACGCGCGCAAGATCGAGCCCATCCGGAGCAAAGGCAACTACCTGCTGTGCTCCCTGCTGCTGGGCAACGTGCTGGTCAACACCACCCTCACCATCCTGCTGGACGACCTCATCGGCTCCGGCCTGGGCGCCGTGGTGGCCTCCACCATCGGGATCGTGATCTTCGGGGAGATCGTCCCCCAGGCGCTGTGCTCCAGACACGGCCTGGCCGTGGGCGCCAACACCATCGCGGTCACCAAGTTCTTCATGCTCCTCACCTTCCCGGTGTCCTTCCCCGTCAGCAAGCTGCTGGACGTCCTGCTGGGCCAGGAGATCGGGACGGTGTACAACCGGGAGAAGCTGGTGGGGATGCTGAAGGTGACGGAGCCCTACAACGACCTGGTGAAGGAGGAGCTCAACATGATCCAGGGCGCCCTGGAGCTGCGGACCAAGACGGTGGAGGACGTGATGACGCCGCTGGGGAACTGCTTCATGATCCAGGCCGACGCCGTGCTCGACTTCAACACCATGTCCGAGATCATGGAGAGCGGCTACACCCGGATCCCGGTCTACGACGACGAGAGGTCCAACATCGTGGACATCCTGTACGTGAAGGACCTGGCCTTCGTGGACCCGGACGACTGCACCACCCTGAAGACCATCACCAAGTTCTACAACCACCCGGTGCACTTCGTGTTCCATGACACCAAGCTGGACGCCATGTTGGAGGAGTTCAAGAAGGGTATGTGTGTGTGTGCGTGTGTGTGTGTGTGTGTGTGTGTGTGCGGTTCCTCATGAAGCTGCACACAGACCCTGCAGCTCGGTGTGTATCGACCAGCAGCATTGACGGGTGGAACATCAGCCCACATTCAAACACACACATGTGATGCAAAGTGGAGCAAACACACAGTCAAAGCAGGTTTCACACACACATGTGATGCAACACACACACACACACACACACACACACACACAGTCCTGCTGCTGATGAGTCTTTCTAAAAGATCTGAAACACAACTGCTGGCATCAGATATAAACAGTGATGGAAGAAGTATTCAGATCCTTTACTGAAGTACAAGTACTAATACACACTGTGAAAATACTCCACTACGAGTAAAAGTCCTGCATTCAAAACCTGACTGAAGTAAAAGTATGTGAGTACTTAGAGTAAATCTCCCCCTGTGTCAGTGAACTGTTTCCTGTCAGTGTGTTTGTCTGGATTCATGTGTCTGTGGTGTTTTCCTGCTGTAGATGTTGAAGCTTGAGCTCATTTTCTCATGAAGGAAAACTTCATCCTTCACTTCATCACAAACATCTGGAGACACGTGGTTTTCACTGGACAGGAAGGACAGACTGTCATCTGAAAAGTAACTAGTAACTAAAGCTGTCAGACAAATGTAGTGGAGTAAAAAGTACAATGTTTACCTCTGAGATGTAGTGGAATACAAGTACTTAAGCACAGTACTTGAGTAAATGTACTTAGTTACATTCCATCACTGGTTATTATCTGTCAACAGCTCTTCTTTCTTTCATCTTCAGATTTTTCCTCGTCACCTTATTTATTTACTTTATTATATTGAGACGAAACATCAGTTTATTGTTTCCCAGGACTAAATGTGTAAAGCAACTAAATGCATTTACTGAAGTACTAAATAAATTGTGATGTTTTCTTAAAGTTTAACATCAGATGAAATAAGATCAATCTTTAGCAGCTACAATGTTAAAATGCTGAACACATTAATGCATCAATAATTATTATTCAATAATTTTATCTCTGATCTGAAATGGGCTGTTTGGATAATGAGTAATTTTACTTTTGGTGCTTTAATTATATTTTGATGCAATTTTTTTACATAAGTAATATTTTGATTGCAGGACTTTTACTTGTAGCAGAGTATTTCTACACTGTAGTACTGCAACGTTTAATGTAGTAAAAGATCTGAGCGCTTGTTTCAAGAGATGAACCTGCTCGATGTTACGTGGTATTTTGTTTACTGGACACATCGGTGTTTTATCTGATCTGGCAGCTTCGACATCGACTCTCAGCGCGGCAGATTCCACTGACGATCGTCTTCAGTCACACAGCGACTAATCAGTGGAGTCAGCTGCTGTGTAATAATGTTTGATGGGATGAAAATCTGCACATTCAGGCGCAGGATTAGTGCTGGAAATCTCAGCGTCGACATCCACACCGCAAACACAAAGCCAGGATCACGACGGTGACGTTTCCCGCAGTGAAGTAAAGCTCGTGATGATGATAATGACGGTGTTTGAAGATCTCTAAACCTTTTCATTACATGTCTATGGAAAGCAGTGAAACAGTAAACACATGGCGCAGGATGAGACTGAGCACACACCTCATTCCCACTCCCACTCCCACAGGCTGACACAAGTGGACACGCCTTTAATCACTCGTTTGCATTTCGATACTTCTGCTGTCTCCTCCAGACTTTCAGGCTCAGTTTCAGCATAAACGTTACGGCAGCTGTGGCTATTTATAGCTCCGCCATTATCTTTAATTCATCACAAATGAGCTAAACTGTCTTTGTTGTCTCAGTCATCAAACATCAGATCAGTGGTTTATAGCAGCCGTGATGATGCAAACGTCATTAATGTGCCTTTGATGCTTTTTACAGTTTCTGCAAAAATCAAGCAGCCTGAAGGAAAAACATTTCATTACCAGCTTCCACATTTCCGCCTCATCATATCACCCCCCCGTCCTCCAGATGTTGTGTCTTTGATTGCTCCAGAAATGCAAGTGTGCATCTGGTCTGAAGCGTGTGTGCAGTTTATGTGTCAGAAATGTTGTAGGAATTGTTTTTGTGCCTATACATCTTTTATACATGCGGCTCCAGGCAGTGACAGCTTGTTGTTGCACAAGTTCCTGATGAAAGAAACACTCTGATTGGATGAGAGGTGATGGAAGATAAATCTTTAAAGTATCTGAAAGTTTTTCCCAAAGTCAGCGAACATTTCTGCTTTTGTTATGGATGACTCTGCCAATTATGTTGCATTTATGATTTCTATTTGTTATTTCTATTAGTTTAAAACTCAAACAGAGCAAAGCATCAAAACCTCACATTTTAGAAGCTGCAGAGTTGAACCTTTGTTATTTTGTCTTGAAGACTGATCAGAAAACTTGCAGATGAATTTGCTGTTGATCAGCTGTTCGACTCACAGACTTGTTTCAGCTCTACTGCTCAGTCAGTTGCTGTGAACAGTGAAACGTTCCCCTCAACTTCAAGGTTGAAGCTCATGTGCCGGCTCATGTTTATGCTGCTGAAGTTAATGTGAACCTGCTGCAGTGTTTGACTGACCTCTGACCTTCCTGTGAGAGAGTTTGGAGGAAACAGTTAACATCAGGTCAGTGTGTTGAGCTCTCAGAGCAGCTGATGATGATAAGATAAGATGATTCTTTATTGATCCCCCAAAGGGGAAATTCAGGATGATGATGATTGTTTGGTTCTGTGTCGGTTCTGTGTTTGGTTCTGTGTCGGCTCTGTGTTTGGTTCTGTGTCGGCTCTGTGTCGGCTCTGTGTTTGGTTCTGTGTTGGTTCTGTGTTTGGTTCTGTGTCGGCTCTGTGTTTGGTTCTGTGTCGGTTCTGTGTTTGGTTCTGTGTCGGCTCTGTGTCGGCTCTGTGTTTGGTTCTGTGTCGGTTCTGTGTTTGGTTCTGTGTCGGCTCTGTGTCGGTTCTGTGTTTGGTTCTGTGTCGGCTCTGTGTCGGCTCTGTGTTTGGCTCTGTGTTTGGCTCTGTGTCGGCTCTGTGTTTGGTTCTGTGTTGGTTCTGTGTCGGCTCTGTGTCGGCTCTGTGTTTGGCTCTGTGTTGGTTCTGTGTCGGCTCTGTGTCGGCTCTGTGTTTGGCTCTGTGTCGGCTCTGTGTTTGGTTCTGTGTCGGCTCTGTGTTTGGTTCTGTGTTGGTTCTGTGTCGGCTCTGTGTCGGCTCTGTGTTTGGCTCTGTGTTTGGCTCTGTGTCGGCTCTGTGTTTGGTTCTGTGTTGGTTCTGTGTCGGCTCTGTGTCGGCTCTGTGTTTGGCTCTGTGTCGGCTCTGTGTTTGGTTCTGTGTCGGCTCTGTGTTTGGTTCTGTGTCGGCTCTGTGTCGGCTCTGTGTTTGGCTCTGTGTCGGCTCTGTGTTTGGTTCTGTGTCGGCTCTGTGTTTGGTTCTGTGTCGGCTCTGTGTCGGCTCTGTGTTTGGTTCTGTGTTTGGTTCTGTGTCGGCTCTGTGTTTGGTTCTGTGTTTGGTTCTGTGTCGGCTCTGTGTTTGGTTCTGTGTCGGCTCTGTGTCGGCTCTGTGTTTGGTTCTGTGTTTGGTTCTGTGTCGGCTCTGTGTTTGGTTCTGTGTCGGCTCTGTGTCGGCTCTGTGTTTGGTTCTGTGTTTGGTTCTGTGTCGGCTCTGTGTTTGGTTCTGTGTCGGCTCTGTGTTTGGTTCTGTGTTTGGTTCTGTGTCGGCTCTGTGTTTGGTTCTGTGTCGGCTCTGTGTTTGGTTCTGTGTTTGGTTCTGTGTTTGGTTCTGTGTCGGCTCTGTGTTTGGTTCTGTGTTTGGTTCTGTGTCGGCTCTGTGTTTGGTTCTGTGTCGGCTCTGTGTTTGGTTCTGTGTTTGGTTCTGTGTCGGCTCTGTGTTTGGTTCTGTGTCGGCTCTGTGTCGGCTCTGTGTTTGGTGGTGACAGTAACCGCTCACATGCTGATGTTGGCTGATGACTCTGCACTGGCTGCTGCTCCGTCCTGATTGCAGCTTATTGAGAGTCCTGACGTCAGGTCCGAGCCGTCCTCCGCTCTCCTGCTTCTTTACTTTAATGCAATCTATTATTCAGCATCTCTTCCATATGAAGCGTGTCGCTGAGGTTTGCTTTCCATATTCTCGGATGAGTCGGCGGCAGCTGCAGCAGTTCACATTGAGCCTTTGTTAAAGAGCGATTGTGAGCAAAACAAAAAACTACAACTCCCATCACATTTTACTGGTTAGTGGGGAAAGTCATTCTGTCGCTCTGTCCTGCTGTTGTTACAGTCATGTGTGAACTGACTGTAACCTCTCGACCTGCTCACGGACTCATGGACCTTTAACCCCTGATGGTCTGTGGCTCAATTTGACTCAAAAATATGAGTTGCTAGAATGATGGTTTCCATTTTCGTGCTTCTGTAAATTTGATTTGTTTCAGTATCACAAAGTGTTTACTTTAAAAGAAGAGGCCTGGATCATGGCTGTAATCAAAAGAG
Source organism: Holacanthus passer (assembly GCA_025331565.1). Classification (NCBI taxonomy): domain Eukaryota; kingdom Metazoa; phylum Chordata; class Actinopteri; family Pomacanthidae; genus Holacanthus; species Holacanthus passer. Next base: position 1,604,183 of record JAFREQ010000046.1, on the reverse strand, counting down.
TTCAAAAACAAATCGAGCATTAAATAAGAGTTCTTTCAATTATTAACTAAATGTCTTTACTAGTTTAGTTTTGTAGCAGCGTAACAAATAATTACTGCTTTTATTACTTTCATTTGTCAGACATGGTAAATAGTGATTCATCAACGAATGGCTGACAAATGAATCAGTTACTCTTTCAGTCCATTTTCACTCTTTCAGATCAGCCCGAAAAGAGCATTTGTTGACATTTTTTCTTATTTTGGACACGAGCACATTTCACATCCCTGCAGACACGGCAGCACCACCGACGAGGACAGAAATAGACGACGCTGGTGTGTTGAAGCAAAGTGACCATGACAGGTCTGCGCCTCGGTCCCGTTCACCCGATCGTGTGCCGTCACTGGCGGCCGCGAATGTCCTGTCGGGTTCGTTCGCTACCTGCCTGCTGTTGGTGTTTGTGCACACGAAGCCTGAACATAAGCGAGCACAACAGTCTTTAATGTATTTTAATGAGGAGAACAGAGCCAGGAGAGGATTAATCTGTTGTTCCTCTTTTTTCCACCACATCCCTCTTTCTTCTCAGCCCTCTCCTCCCGCTGCCTCTCCCCTCCAGCCTCTCTCCTTTATCTGCTTTTGGCACTTCTTCCAGGTCTTTTCTCTCCAAAGCTCTCGTCTGCGCTATATTAAGGCACCAATCTGTCCTCCCAGCGGTCAGGACAAATCCGCCGACAGATCGAACGGCAGCGTCACTGTAGCCTCCCAAATAGGAAAAACAAGAAAGGCTGTTTTCATCTCGCAGAGGCTGAATCTGTTTGAAGGCCGTCTGCTGAAGTTTAGGAGGCGGCAGCTGCTGCGAAGTTCTTCCCATCAAACCGAACTTCCTCCCCTCCTTCATGTTTCATGCTGCCCTACTTTCCTGGCAGTTGATTTCCTAACAGCCGAGTTTGTGGGGAGAGCGATCATCGAATGTTCACTGTCGGCACTTCGCTCATGGCTGGTTGTAACCTTCAGGTGCTCTCTCTCCTCTCCAGGTAAATCCCACCTGGCCATCGTCCAGAAGGTGAACAACGAGGGGGAGGGAGATCCTTTCTACGAGGTGCTGGGATTGGTCACGCTGGAGGACGTCATCGAGGAGATCATCAAGTCCGAGATCCTGGATGAATCTGACCTTTACAGTGAGTCGGCGCTCGTTGGTCGACGACACAGATACACACGTCGTCCGCACACACAAACACACACTTGATGGTAAAAACACTGATCCTCAAGATGTTGGACCTCATGCAAACACTCATATGAAGATTTGCTCTTCAGTGGTACTTGTAGGAGAGAACACATTCACCAGTGGTGGTAGTCTGCCTTTCTACACAGTTTGACTTAAAGGAATAGTTCAACATTTTGGAAAATACACTTATTTGATTACAGGCAAAGAGATCTATGAGATGATTAATGCCACTTTAGCAGCTGTTAGTAAGACTGAAAGTTATATTTCTAAAATTTCTCTTATTTGTTTAATCCAGTTCAGTTTTTGTACAGATTAAACAAGCAGGATATAATCAGTGAGCTTTGGAGGCGCTGGCAGGCAGATTTTGTTTGGACAGAGCCAGACAAGCTGTTTCCTCCTGCTTCCATTGCTTCCTGTGAATTTGAGCCACCAGCAATAAAAACTACTCTATAGAGACTAATTAGAGAAAGTAAATACACTGACAATAAAGGGTTTGATATCATAACAATCCTAAAGGAATAGTTTGACGTTTGGGAGATTTAGATGTCTGTTCGCTAAATACGAAGCTGAGTCAGCAGCTGATTAACTTTGCTTAGTATAAAGAGTTAAAACAGCAGAATCTGTAAGAAGATCCATCTACCAGCGGCTCCACAGCTAATTAACATGTTATATTTCCTGTTTAATGTGCGCTCTCTCAGTTCTCCATCCACCGTCCTCTCCTTCTGTTTCAGCTGACAACAGAAACAGGAAAAAGGTGGACCCCAACAAAAACAAGCCAGGACTTCTCAGCCTTCAAGAACGACGCTGACAGCAAAGTGAAGATCTCTCCTCAGCTCATGCTGGCGGCTCATCGCTTCCTGGCCACAGGTGAGATCTGAGGAGGCGGCGGCTAATCTCCCAGCGAGCCAGCACCGATTTGTTTTACCGTCATTCAGGAGACGGTTTCTCTGCAGCCTCTGGTGGATTAACAGCAGATACACGGTGACCTCGGTGTGAAGCTTTAGCCTGAAGAGTCTCTAGGTGTAAATTCTTATCTTCATGTTGTATCTTGATTTTGATACACAAATGTATTTTGTTCTGTCTTGTTATTTTTCTTTGGAGGCCAGTTGTATCAGATAACTGACCAGTTTTTGGTAGCAGAATATTTTTCATCAATATCTGATAAATCAATAGTAACAAAGATGTAGCCAAAGGATAAATTGTGTTTAAAGGCTTGGGGTGTGTTTTTAAACCCTTTCAAAAAGGGTCAGTAATTAAAAAGTTCTGCTTCATAAAACTGATATTCAGCCCCCCGGTGTCACCCCTTCCTCCCCCAGAGGTGAGCCTGTTCAGCCCGTTCCAGATCACAGAGAAAGTCTTACTGAGGATCCTCCGACACCCAGACGTCATCCAGGAACTCAAGTTCAACGATAGTGACAAACGCTCACCGCAGCACTTTCTGTACCAGCGAGGGAAACCTGTCGACTGCTTCGTCCTCATTCTGCAGGTGCACACACACACACACACACACACACACACACACACACAGGTAAATAAATTTTTACTTTCAGGAAATTTCCTTCCTTATGTCCAAAAGACTGAGAATCATTGAAAATCAGTGGTGGTGACAGTTCAAATGCTTCAGATCTTGGTCTGAGGGAAACATCCGTCTTCACACTTTGACGTGAAAGCTGAGCAGCTCTGGCCGGTCCAAGGATCATAATGAAGTCAGATTAGACGACACAGGTCGGCTTGTTTCAAGTGGTGACAAACGCAGGTTTATCCCGGGTCACGGCGTCGGTCTGGAGGAGCGTTAACACACGTGCAGGTCGACCTTTTAAGACTCGACGGACTTAAGGTAATTAAGTGGATTTCTTTTTACTAAAAAACAACCTTGATGATTTTATTCTTGGAAAATATTAGTCCGAGGTCACATCTTCTTCAAATGTCTTGTTTTGTCTGACCATCAGTCCAAAACACAAACATTTTCAATTTACAACAATATATAGCAGAAAAAAGCAGCAATTATATGACAAATTCACTGATTGTCAATTAATTTTCTGTAATTAACAAACTGATTTAGTGACTCATTTCGGTAAAAAAATAAAGAGCATTTATATTCACTTCTAAATAAACATGGTTTTAGATTTACACATTTTTATGTGTTTTAAACACCAAACAACTTTCAAAAAGACACGTTTGATCGTATAAAGTTTCAGTTGTATAAATTCTACGTATCATTTTGATTATTGCTTCATTTACTAATTATTCTTTCAATTAATTGTTTGGTCCCTAAAAATCGGGTTCAGTCGTCTTGTTTTGTCCAACTAACAGTTCCAAACCCCCAAAATATTTAATTTACTGTCACATTGGACAAAGAGAAGCTGGAATTTGGTAACATTTGGCTTTTGACCTTGAAAGAGGACTTGATGATTAATCAATTATTAAAATAGTTAATAGCAGATACATTTTCTATCGATGACTGATTAGTTCATCAAATAATTAATGCAGCTCTAATTTTCAATATTTTCAGTTTTTACTCCAGTGTTTAGCACAAAATACTGAAAAGCTGTAAAATAAAACGTCCCTGAAAGACTCCGAGGACTAAATCGATAATCATCCATGATAATATGAACATCTTCATCCAGACATGTGAATAGCTGCTGCTCTGCGATCCCGGCTCGGCCAGAGGGGCTCCTCGCTCTGCGCGACCTTCACTGATAGATCCTCTTACATAAGAGGGAGACGAACCGAGGGGAGAGAGGGGATTGAAGGGTTAAAGAGGATGGAAAAGAAGAAAAGCAGATGAGAGGAGACGGCGAGCGGCGCTGAAAACCGACACCAGAGGAACAGCAGAGCATATGGAGGGAGAAATACACAGCGGAGAGGAGTTTAGGGATGAACGTAGAGACGCAGAAGAGACGAGGACAAACCGTCTGTAAATCCCTCCTCTGCACCAGGAAGAGAGGAAGAGATCAGAGAGGCAGCGAGGGAAGAGGAGGAAGACTGGTGACACACACACACGTGTTAACGTCAGAGGCTCCACAGTGAACAGGAAATTATAACCTTTAACTCCGTTCACACTGGGCTTATTCCTCCAGGAGATAATGTTTGATGTGCTGATCAGAGATTTTAATCAGTCTCATTATAAAGTGGGTCATTTCTCACCTCCACCCCATAATAATCACAGCCAGAAATAACTACTGCTTTTCTGTAAACTCGCTGCTCCTCCTGTAATTTAAACCCCGTCCACATGATCGGGACGTCCCTGATGAATCTGTACATCTGTATTTAAATTCTTAAAATGTTGTCCAATTAGGACATTTGAAAGTGACAATACATGAGAGTGAAAATGTGCATCTCTGAAATGAAAATATGGGAATATGAGAGTGAAAGTCAAAGTGAACCACAGTCTCTCATAAATAAGAATTCATCTTACTGTCGTGTTAAAGCCGCAGGACTCGAATCCGATCTCGATAAATATCAAATACATCTTTCTAAATGTTTATTAGAAGTTTCAAGGCTTCCATTTAAGGAAAGTTGAACCATCTCTCCAACTTGAATCCATGTGAATGTAGTTGTACATGACACAAACCTTCCATCAGTTTGACCAGCCCAGTTGTTCATTTTCACAAATTCCATAAATGAAATAGGTGGTTTTATGTTCGAGGTGGTTCATGAGGTTAGAGACTGTTCAGAATGTGTTTTATGTAGAAAAGGGTCATGAAGGTGGAGTTGATAAGACTTTATATGAGACGTGTTGGTGGTGTGATGGAGGCCGTTTACTTCACCCTGATTATAAAACTGTTTCTCTTCAAAAGTCTTGTAAGTTAATGAAGCAGCAGTGTTGTAGAACTGTAGAAATTAACATATTCATGATTTATATCAAAGAAGAAGTAAACATGACAGCGAGGATTCTGACCGTGTCGCTGTATTGTGGCTGTTGTGTTGAGGCGTGTTTGAAAGTGTGTGTTTGAAAGTGTGTGTTTGTACATGGAGGCTTTGTTGTTGACACCTGAGGTGTGGATAAAGTGACTTCAGACACTCAGCGTGCAACCGGAGCACAGCTGCTCCTCTTCCACCACTGAAATACATACGTGTGTGTGTGTGTGTGTGTCTGAGGTAAAGAGACACTGGACCTGTGGCAGAATGTAATATTTATAGGACGTCAAAGTGTTTGTTACCTGCCACAGGAGACGACTCCTGGGTTTTGCACAGCAGAGCTTCCTGACTGACTCACACACAAGTGTAAAGTACGCTGTCACGTAAATGGGCTTATTAAACAAAATGTCCTCTGTGTGTGTGTGTGTGTGTGTGTGTGTGTGTGTGTGTGTGTGTGTTTCAGGGGCGAGTGGAGGTGGAGGCCGGAAACGAAAACATGAAGTTTGAAACTGGCCCGTTCTCCTACTACGGAGTCATGGCTCTCAGTTCACCATCACTGGGTGAGACAGCAGATACACACTGTACTGTACACACACACACACACACACACACACACACACACACACACACACACAGATGAGGCACGTCGACTCCATATGTTGGTTTTTAAAGGATTTACCTGCAGTTTAATTAATGTTGAGATCAACTTTAACATTATCACTGTTAAAACACAAAGATATTGTCTCTATAATGAAACGTCGTGGTTTCAGAGATAAACACAGACATGAGAAATAACCTGAGCCGTTCTTTGTTTTCATAATCTCCTGCTTGTGTTTGACAAAGTGCTGCATCAGTGAGTTGGTAATGAAGCTTCGTGTTTGAGGAGAGGAGCGGAAAAGTCAATAGGCTTAGTCCAAATAGGGAAACACTTACTGCAGACCGAGTTCAAAAGGTTTGTCTTCTGTCGTCCGAGCCGACGGGTGACGCCTGACGAATCGACCAGAGAGCAGAAATAGAAGCTATCGATCACTTTGGTCAAGATGTTTCTGTCCTGAGATTAAATTTCTGTGAGTTTTAATGGAGCTTGAAGTTTTTAATACGCGCAGAGACAGTTGCTCTTGTTTCAGCTTTTATATTTAGCAGTGAAGTTTAGTTGGATTCAAATGTTGGTTGTGTTGATTTAAAGATGTTTTTTATAAAATAGTCTACAGATTCATGGAGTAGAAGCTTTGCCTTCAGTGTGCAGGTGTAAAACGAGGCAGGTGTGGATGATGTAAGTCTACCTGAGAGCTGGTGTCAGGACTCATGGAGAAACCAGGTCCTGACTCTGACTCTGACTCGCTGTAGCTGTGACACTGGCGACTCCTAGTGGTTCAGCATCGTAACTGCTGATACAATGTCCTCCTCTTCTTCTTCTTCTTCTTCTCCCCTTCCGTCCTGTTTCCCTTCCTGTTTCTGTCCTGGATAAACTGCTGTCTGTACTTCATGTGCACATTATGCAGCTCAGTGTTTGTGCATGTGCAGCGTCAAACGTCAAACACTCGACCATTTCTCATCCTGATCCAAATTATATTTTACACTAAACTTGTGACTTTTGTTAAAGGATTGAAATCACCTGCTGAGAAAGTGTCGTGATTGTGTCAGTGATGGATGTGATGTCGAGATAAAAAGACAGAGAAGAGTCAAATCTGTGAAAGACAAAAAATCGAAACACTGAACCGACAACATGCTGAGTTCCATATCAAATTTTATTTTGCTGTATGTATCAGCTGACAGGTAACAACAACGTGCAAAGTAATTTAAAAACAGTGTCACAAAACTTTCAGTATTGACTTTGGCGTTGTGTTAATATATAAAGTTCATTATTCGTCTGTTTTTGAGACAGACTGAATGTGTCATGTCAGGACATATAGAGCTGGTTCTGCCTGATATCAGCCCTTTATCATCCATTTAAATTAGTGAACACATAATAAAATTCAAAGTCTTATATGTTCTTATTGTTTTTAGCTTCTCGGTCTGTTTTTAAAAACACTAAAATGAGATCATTTCTTACTCAAGATGCAGGCGTAGGTTTGCTGCTTCTGTGACGACCACCTGAGCTTTATTCTGCAGATTAGACTGAAGAAGTCAGTCGGAGGAATCAGCTGTTGTGTTGAATGAAAAGAAAAAGTCCAGCAGGGACGAGTGATCGACACAGTGAAAATCAAGTAAACCAGCTCATCTCTCTCTCTCTGCCCCTCCCTCCCCCTCCTCTCTCTCAGCCGTCACCCCTCCTCTCTCCCCGTCAGTGGCGTCTCCCCCTCCGCGACGCCTCTCTCTTAAGAGGTTTTCTCTGTTCTCTCGTTTCCCAGGTAAACACTCGCATGGGCCCCAGGAGGGGGGGGGGGGGTTCCTCTTAAAGCCAATCTCACCATTTCCTTTATTTTCCTCATCTTCAGAGCCCTGATCCAGCAAGTCCACATGAACACAGGCGGTCGGCTTTGTGCGTTTTTAAAGTTTCATTTGCTTTTTGAGCAAACGCTTGAATTTTTGAGTCACTTTTGACAGAAGCGTTTAAAACAGGTTGATTGGTGATTTGAGTTTTTGGATATGCTCATCATTTCAAACTGTTCATTACTAGTTCTGATATGTTGCCTGAGTTTGCGTCTCGATACCAAAACTGTACTTTTTTAAAACTCTACTTCAACTTATGAGCAAAAAAAGGCTAAATATTGTCTAAATACAAACAGAGATGCAGAGATATGTTTTGTACATAAAAATATCCAAATAGTGAAAAATATAATATAATAAAATAAAATGAAATATTATAAATATATAAGTTTCCAGAGCTGAAGATGACGTCTTTAGATTTGCAGTCAGCAGTGAAAAACCATTTTGATCGTCTGTCATGTGACCCACCGGATCATGGCGTCGTCCTCTGTCTGCACATGTTACCTCTCAGATTATCACAGCCTGAACGGAGTCGGACGAACTTGCTGGACGGGGCTCCAGGCGTGGCCCCCTCTAACCCTGCCACCACCTCCTCCCCTCTCACCACTGGTCTGTGGTCAGATATTATTCATATCTGCTGTGACACGTCAACAAGAGGAGCAGACTAATCTGACCACAGACCTCTGGTTAAAGGACTAGTTCAACATTTTGAGAGATCCGTTGATTAGCTTTCTTTCTGAGACTCTGTCACTCTGAAGTTGCAGAAACAGACAAAGCAAATCAGATTATTTCCCAAAATGTCGAACTGTTCCTTTAAGCACAGACGTTTCCCCCACTTGGTCTCCTCCAGCTGAACTTCTCTGATCATCACCGACGCTCTCTGTCCTTTAACACAGCCCTTCAGGCAGGATTACCTGGATGCCTTCCTGCCCCTGTGTCACCTCCATGACATCACTAAAACCAGCCAATGAGAGAGGCTCCTCCTCTGAGCTCACACACTCCTGTTGCAGCCAAACGATGCACTTTGCGTCATCGCATGGCATGTTTGTGGCGTCCATCGCTTAACAAACACAGAAACATCTCATTAATCCACCAATCAATGTTGACATTAATATGTATGATGTGTTTTATATGTTGTGTATCTGTGTGGTGTGTTGCAGTGTGTTCATGACTTCTGCTCTCGCAACCGTCCACGCCGTCAACATCCAATGGCTTCCTTCATTTTTTCACTTCATTTATTTTCCTGTTGTTTCTTGGTGTGTTTTCAGCTTTTGTTAATGTTTACTCGAGTGTGTGTGTGTGTGTGTGTGTGTGTGTGTGTGTGTGTGTGTGTGTGTGTCTTCCTCAGCCTCTCACTCACTCTTTCCTCTGCCAACCACAGAGTTTCGTTCTCCGTCACACGGGGGCAACCTCAACCGCTCGGCGTCTCTGAGCTGCACTGAGCGCGCTCCGGAAAGCGGCTCCGTCGGTGGGAGCATCACTCAGATCCCGGGGACGCCCTTCCAGTACATACCAGACTTCTGCGTACGAGCTCTCACAGACCTGCAGTTTGTCAAGGTAACTGTCAACTCGACTCTATTTAGATCCTTAGATCCTTTTACAGTAAAAGTACCAATACATTAATGTAAAAATACTCCATTACAAGAAGAAGTCCTGAATACAAAATCCTACTTAAAAGTACAGAAGTACTTTCAGCATAATGTAAAGTATCAGCAGTGAAACGTCTCCTGAGTCTGATTCTCTGTCACATTATCAGATTATTGATCCTGATGCATCAATGTTAGAGCAGCATTTTCCTGTTGGAGCCTCCAGGTGGCGCTAGTCTGAACTGCTTTATATCCAGTCAGCTGGTTTAGTCCAGTGGTTCAACCTGAGGGGTCGGGCCCCTCCAGAGGTCACCAGATAAATCTGAGGGGTCGACACAGGATTCATGGAGAGAAAAAAGAAAAAAGTTCAGATTCACCAATGTGTATTTATTTCCAGATCTTTCTCTCGTCTTTGCTTTTTTGTGGAATATTAAATTTGTTTTTCCCTCTTTGGACTCAAAACAATAATTTAAATGAAATTGTGAAATAGTGTTGGTGGTAATGTAGTGGAATGAAAGTAGAGTATTTCCCTCTGAAGTGAAGTGGACAGGAAGTATATCAGCGGATGGAAATCTTCTCATCGATGGTGTTTTGTCCTCAGATCACTCGAGCTCAGTACCAGAACGGTCTCCTGGCGTCCCGGCTCGACAGCTCGCCGCAGTCTCCAGAGGGCAGTCACACTCGTCTGGACACGTCTGTCTCTTTGCCTCCCGTGACGCCACCGGTGACCCGCAATCCACTGCCGCTGGCCACGCCTCCCGCCAGGCGCCAGCCGTCCAACACTCAGCCGACGCCGCCGGGCAGCCGCGCCGCTCTGCCCCAGAGCTCCTCCTCCTCCGGCCGCAGACCCAGCCAGTCTCTGCCCCAGGCCACGCCCCCTCCGAGCAACCACGCCCCCCTCCCCCAAACCTCCCCGTCCTCCATCAGCGCAGCGACGTGCACCTTTAACCCCCACTCGACTCAGACCTCCTCCCTCTCCTCCAAGTCCCAGCAGTCGCCGCCCTCTGCTGGGCCGGAGAACGGGCCGGGAGAGACCACCACTCTGCTCAGTGAGCAGCAGAACTGTGTGGGTCCACGCAGGCCCAGCCACAGCCAGGCCCACCCCCACCCCCACCCCCACCCGTCCACACCATCAGCCACGCACACACTGAAAGCACCATCTAACCACCGTCCCTGCGGGGAAACTAAACTACCTGTGCACTCACTCACATCACACACACTCGCACTACTTCTTGTTCCTATTTGCTCGTCGTCTCCCGAACTCTTCTGTAGACGTCTGAGCGACGCTGAGGATCAGCACAGTTGTGTATTGTGTAAACAGAGATCCTCCTCGATCCCCTCCTGCATGTTCCCGTCCCACAAAGATCCAGAACAGACAACACAGAGGGCCGAGGCACAGGGAGCATGAGTGAGGATGATTAGAGAGGGCTTGTTTCTGTGTGTGTGTGTTCTTGAAGGATCAGTTCACTCAGGTTACAAAATGGCGTCTGGCCTTGCAGATGGTTTTGGTTTTATTTTTCCAGTTTCTTCCTTCAGCTCAGTGAAGAATTAACTCAACAGAAACGTGAAACAGTTTCCCAGTTTCTGTGGATCATCTACAGACTTCACTGTCAACAGCTTTCACAGGAAGTGCTCGCCTGTATGAGAACTGTTAACATGCACATCTGAGGATCATCCAGAATAACTGAGACACTGTTGAGCAATAATCTGTATGAACAGTCACTGAGAGCAGTTTGTTATGTCACATGCAGGCAGTTTACCGGCTGAGGGCAGGATGCTGTTTCTTAAGCCACGTTCAGTTCATACTGGAGCCATCGTAACCACAGGTTTACAGCGTATAAACAGGTGCAGGTAGGATAACACACGAAGGTCTGAGGTTACAGCACCTGTGACTGTCTGACAGAGAGACAGTCTGCTCCTGCGTCTCCGTCTCAGCGACCAACTCTCAGATTTCTTTTCCAAAGATGCTCTATAACAATATGAAGCACATTAAGCCAACAGATAAAAACGAGCGTCAAAATAAGGCTCAAACATTAAATTTGTATTGTTTTGTTTTGTTCACAACCCAAAACTGCTTCCATCCGTCCGCACGATGTTTACAACACTTCTGACTGTGAGACAGGAAGTGGAACCATTTCATCCCACTGGCACAGCCCGTAGAGCATCTTTGGTCACGTCTAGTGGGAATCAGCTTGTTGGTGAAACATGGCTGACGTCCTTCAGGCAGCCGCTCGCTGCAGCAGTTTACAACACGTCTCCTGTCAACGCTTCATTAGATTACTGATGTGTCAAAAACCCTGTTTGTCCTGTTTATCCTTATGCTGTTTTGACAAATTGAGCTGCAGTATTATTGTGACCTTACACGAAAAGTGAGGAGAATTCAACAATTTAATTCATTTCAAATTTCTCCACAAACCAAATTTCCATCCTTTGTATTTCAGAGGCAGATTTCTCAAAACCTCTGCACATAAAACTGAAACTATTTGCAAGGCATTTTTTGTAATTTATGTGAACTGAGCCTTTAAGTCGTCACCGGTCAGGCGTTAAAACTCACATTCCCACCTGTCGGGTCCAGATCAGTGCCGTTTCCCTCGACCTGCGACGCAGAGCGAGAGGAACCAGTGTCGCTGTTTTTACTTAGTTTGCCTTTTCCAAAGAGAAAAAGCGACTCAGTTGACAGTCGAGGTTTTATTTTCAGTAAGTATGATTTTGGTCAGGTCTTTCCAGAACTGAAGTTTGTTCGTGTGTTGTTTGGAGTTGGGAAGGTTTTCATGGAGGCAGATTGATGACAGATGTGAATGAATGAATGAGCTGTCAATCAATTCATCTACCAGCAAACGGACCAGACTCACTGTTCAGAGTGAAAGTTCAACAGCCAGACCAGTGATTTTACAGGTTTTAGCCCATTTTGTACAAATCATCAACATTCTGCTTTAGACTGTTGGACCAAGCAAAAGCATCAAGTGGTTTCCATTTCTGATAGGAATGAACATCACGTCTGTGTTGGTTTATGTTACAACATTAGATGTCAACACAACAGTGAAGCAGATTTAATATTTACACAACTTAATCAGGTTTGTGTGGAGTTTGGAGCCCAGTTTCCGTTCCATGATCACTCTTATTTCTCTGTCTTTAAATGAACAACTGGAGCTCTGATTGGCCGGCTGTTATGACCAAGTGTTCTCAGAATTAATAATATTATTCCATACAACATCGTGTCAAGAAAGAAAGAAAAAATCATTGGAAAATTTTCTTTTTTCTTTTCATACCCAACAGAAATGAATTAAAACCAGTAGCTGCCTGAAAGTAGAAATAAAAACATAATTCAGCCGTGCAATCAAAAACAGTCTGCAGTAAAACAAACTGCACGTGATTTGTGGTTAATGGGCTAAAACGAAAACACCGGTATGGTCCTTTAAGTCGATGTTAGTAGTTGTGTGAAGGTGGGCGTCTTCCTGACTTACCTCTTGACCAAGGCAATATGTTTTAAATTATTTAATTTCCAAGAGTGATATAAAAATATTTATTTTACATTATATTAATTTATATATATTTGACAATCAATTTGTTGTTTTGTATTTTAGAGATTTTATTTATTATTTATTCTCTTCGGTTCTTGAAAACTCTGCAGTTTGAGATGAAGGACAAGCTGCAGGTTTCCACTGACATTCACTGCACAGACACTGTTTATGTGACCAGCTTCCACTTCGCATCTCCACTAAATGTTCCTCACTGTGAAAAGAGCTCAGCAGGAGACCGGCTCCCTGTCAAAGAGACGACGAGCCGCCCGAAGTGGATCTGACGTCTCAACACTGGACGAATGTCCGAGCTCTTGGTTGGAAGTTACTCTGGGCTTTTTATTTATTTCCACTCAGTTACTGTACGTTCAAGCACATGAGTGACACGAAGACCAAATAACCCAACAAACGAGTCGTTTAACTTCCAGTTTTCAGTAGCAGCATGTTCACAGCACAGTTGACTGGGTTTTTAATGAAATACATTAAAAACCATCTGCTGGTTCAGTTTAACGAGGGCGTTTCTACATATTCTCTGCACAAGACTCATGTTACAGTCTGATCATAAAACACAGGCTCTTTCTCTCTGGACGGTTTCGGTTGTGATCAGGGTCATAGAAACACTGAGGTCATGAGTCTCCCAATACTGTGAAAAGGAAAGTCTTTCTTTTTCTGATCGAACAGTTTGTGATTTCAGGTAAAGTTACGTACTGGAACTATTTCTTCATGAACAACAGTTTTCTGAAGTCTCGTCATCTCTCGTTCAGCATCTCTCTCTCTAAGAAATTAAACACATTCCAGTGGTTTGATTTCTCGATTCTCAGACAAACCAACATCCACTACAGCTGCAAGTAGAAGCTGAAAACAGCATGTGGGAAATGGTTTTTATTAAAAGCTGCTGAAACAGAAATTGTCACTTTATGACGAGTCTTATAGTGGAAATTTTCTTGGCTGTAAAACCAACTTCACATCTTAAAGTTTCTGTTTGAAATGAGACTCAGTGTTAATTCGTGAGCTCAGGTGCTGGTGGGTCGATGTTTGAACATGGAGAGTCAGGCCAGTTTCATATTCAGTGAGAGACGAAGAAACAGTGCACGTTCCTGAACAAATACCAGATCTAAAAATACTGGAATCATCCTAAAATAAGTGTAAACTCTTAACTTTTGTCCCAAACAAAATTTCCAGAAAGAAAATGCAGAAGTCATGACCTCTGAGTCCTACGGCCCTGATTCTGTCACAAATTCTGGATTCAGTCCAAAATGTCTTATGTTTTTGTCTCTTGGAGTTTTTTCTGGTAACGTTTGGTTTTGATATTACAAACAAAAAGACGTCTCACAGTTGCGTCTCCTGTAACCTGGGAATACAAAAAGCCTTATTTGCTTTCTTGCCAAGAGTTGAATGAGAAAATCGATCTGTGTGTAAATATGAAGCTACAAGCAGGCGACAGTTCGCTGAGCATAAAGAGTGGAAACAAGGTCAGAGCTAGAACTTTTCAAAGTTCAAAAATCCACCTGTTTAAACACATCTTCAGAAAGTCTCTGCAGCCTGGAAACAATCCAGCATCTAACGTCCCGACTTGTGGCTTCATGTTTACTGGACAGACATGAAGGTGGAACTGATCAAGCGAGAACGTGTATTTCCCAAAAATGTTCCTTTAACCTGTGTTTCCTCACGTGTGTTTGTTCACCTTTGAGCTCGCAGAGAGCGGACGGTTAAGGATTGACACTTGAACACTGAAAACACTCACAGCACAATAACTTGAGATTTAATGGACAACAAACATTCCACTGCACGTCCTCACGCTGATCCACAGCAGTGATGTGAACTCTGTCTGTTCCCGGGGTGAAAACCCTCCTGTTGTTTCCTGTGACACATGTACATATGGTGTGTGTGACCGTTTGACATTCCAGACCTGGGCTTACTTCAGATACACGGCACTTTACGCAATGTGAAGTACATGTTATTGTGTGTTTACGACGGTGTTGGAGCAGACGGAGAGTTGGAGGGTGTCTGGTCGTGTTCCAGTGAACTGAAGCCGCAGAGATAAAGAGATTAACACGAAGACGACTGTAGCAGCTCAGCGTGAGCGGCTGAGCTCACAGGTCAAAGCTGCTCGCGTGAAATCTACCTGGTTCTTCTGCCGTGTTTGAAACACTGACACTGAAACTTTGAACTGATGTAAAGATTAATTATTTTGTTGATGATATAGTGATTTGAAAAGGAAGAACTGTCGTATAAGCTAGCACTGATTTGAAAACACTTTAAACTTGTGAGTTACGTAGCAAATATTCCAAAGCGTTTCTCCTTTTGTGGGATGATTTCCAAAGTTAGGAGATGAAAAACAGCAGAATGGGCCTCAGAAGCCGCAGGTTCACTGAGCTGGTTCGTGGTAATTTGATTTGTTAAAGAAATGACTGGGCGTATGCAGCACTGAAGCCCAACTGTCGAGGTCTGAAGGTTTATTTTCTTACCTTGAGGATCCCGGTGTCAAAGCCTGGTTTTAAGACCTTCGTTCTTTCAGTTCTGTGCTTACATGTTGCATGTTGCAAAATTTATTTGTGCTTTACCAAATGACCACACAGCAAACCTGGGGCCAGTATTCCAGCACTGGAATACCATATACACTGGGAGGACTGGGGGGGTAGATTTTATTCAGCAGGACCAGAGGAGGAAAAAGCTGCTCGTTAAATGAAAACACAGAGTCGTCATAGCCTTACCCTGGATTTGAAGGAAGTTTAGACCTGCCTGCTGGTTCATATAGGTCTCATGTAGCAGTTGGTCTTGTACTGGTTTCCAGTGAAGCCACTGGTTGGCTGTGTGACTTCCAGTTTGTGTACTGGGAAATGTGAAAACCGATTAATCTTGTATTTATTGTAAACATTGTATTTATTGTTGTTTTGTTCTTTTTTGTTATAGACGAGCACCTGAAGTTGTGCTTCTGTGAAACGGGCTTCCAGCTGTAAAACACAGCTTTTATTGGGTGATTGGCCCAGAAACACTGTGTTCAGTTCCCTGACTGCTCTTTGTGTTATATTACTGTAAATACTCTGTACATGAAGACATGGAGGGCATTCGCGTGATGCTGAAAGAGATGTTGAAAAAAGCTCTATTTATTGAGAGATGAGATGTAATTTCGAGTTCTACTTCCATTGTTTTGTTAGGAAAGCATTGAATAGCAATAAACATTGCACAGAGTTGACCTCAAATAATAATTTACTCCTATCTTTTGTAGCTTCCTTCTATTTTATTTTTTGTCATTAGACGTGATAACCAAAGTTTATTTTTTCTCAGCCAAAATCCTTGTTTCTCCTTTCCCTTCCTGTCATCGCTGCCATCCTGTATCTCCCCCTTTTTCCCCTCTCCTCCCACACTTCCTCACTTTTCACTCCCTTTTCCTCATATATTTTTCACCCTGCTCTTATCTGGACTCTCCCGCCGTTCTAAAATATTGAAATTCCTCCGGCTTTGACTGCCGGTCCGATCTGCTAAGCCAGGTTCATTGTTCAGACCTGGTTGTGTCGTGGGGCTGGAGCAGAGCTTATCAGCAGCTCCTGCAGTGTTGTTTCTAGCCCTGCAGCCGTGTGATGATTAGACCTGGACCAAGGTTAAATATTTTCTGGTGCAGGGTTCTCAGGCCACTGAGTTGAGAATCGTGACATGTTTCTGCATCTATTATCATCCAGAGATATTACGATCAGGCGGTATTTAGCAGGTTTTTCAGAGTTGCAGTGCAGATTTGAGATCATTCAAGAACCTGGGAGACAAAAATACAGAGAAACATTTCAACAATAAAGGCAGTTTGGTCTTGGATTCATAAGCTCTGACATGGAAGTATAAAGTTATTCCCCCTTTTCTCCAGGATTTGTACAGAAGATGAAGAAAACTGGGCAGGTTTTAATATTTAGACATGTTTGACTTGGTGGTGATTTTCTTTTCTTTTATTGCAAAGGTTGAACAAAGATGGAGGAGCACGTCCAAACGAGGAGTAAAAGCAATGTGTACATACTGTTTTATAACTACTGTGAGGCATTTGAAGAAATCTATGAGGTTAATAAACCTGAGATATATTTCTCTACAGAAAACCTGCCTCTGTATGATTCATGTGTGCGTTTTCTGTGGGTCGTCACTGCTGAACTTCAGTTCTCTGTCGATGTGCAGGTTAACTGACTGCAGCTCGTTTCACATTAACTCATGTGAGAAATGTTTACAGAGCATGAAAGCTGGTTATTATTTACCTGTCATCACCAACTCACTGCAACTTTCACAGATTTCACACATGAAAACACACATTTATTGTACAAATACTATTACAAATACACACCACAGATGTTTTTTATGACTTCAGATAAATTAAAACTGTATTGTGAAGGAGTCGAAGAGTCAAAGACGTCGTCCTCACGCCACTGTAACCAACAGGGGACAAAAGGTAAATTAGCTCAGGAAAATGAAAACTTGAACTTTGACATGTGATTTAGGAAACTTATCAGTGCTGAGCTTTAAGAGGAAGCAACTGAAGCTTCTTAGCTTCCTCTTCAATAAATCTTTATTCAATACAATTATGTTCGATCCTGAGTTGAGCCAGAAAGAAAAAAATATAAGAAGCTCAGAGACTGTTACAGCAAACTAATGTCAGTGTTGCCAGATTGGTTTGATGTTTTCCTGCGGAATAAGTGCTCAAAGCAAGAAGGTAATGTTTTCCATCACAGTTTTTCAATATGACAAATAATGATAAAACAACATCATCATACAATCTGCTGTCTCCCTTAAAAATAAAGAAAAAAATAAATGGATGGTTGAAATAAGAGAAATAAGTTTAATCTAACTTAGTTGAAGCTTAACTCAAGAATACATTTTTTTGCACAATTCAAAAGAACTGATTTTTCCTCCATCTCTTTTTATTATTAATTTCAGATTTCCAGTCTGAAGAGGAGGGTTAATGAATTCATAATTCATTTAATTACATGTTCATGTAAACTTTGAATTTTGAACGAATCCTTTAAAGAGATTGTTCCTCGGGTTTTGACCGAATTTGCATGAATTCAGTGAATAACTGTGTCTCCATGAGGCTCACATTGATGAATGACTTGTTATGAAATCGAACAAAGGTGGGCGTGAACTCCTGCTTGTTTCCTCACCTTTTATTGGCTGTGAACACAGACCGTCTCCTATTGGCTGCTTTTAACAAGAGGGCGGTGCCAAAAAAAACAAAACATTCAGACCCATAGAGCCGAAATGTCCGGATGTCCCACAGCGCTTCCTGTGCCTGAGGAACCAAAATGGCCGTCAAGCAGCTCAGTTGCAGCGCTGGTTTTGATTGGCTGGCTCGGCCCTGGTGGGCGGAGCCGCCGCGGGGCTGGAGTCACATGACCCGCGCAGAACCAAGCTGACCAAATCCAATATGGTGGCCAGCTTGGCAGGTCTTCGGTTCCTGTTGATGATATTGTTGTTGTGCGGGATCAGGTTCGGCGCCTGCAGCCAGGAAGCCCCGCTGGTTCTGGGCCTGCGGCTGGAGGACCCGGCGGCTCCGGTGTGCATGAAGGATCGGATCCTCTCGGCGCCAGAAGGAGCCTCGTTCCGGCTGCGGCTCTTCGGGTCGGAGCTGAATGGAAGCTGGCCGTGGGTGGCGTTCGCGGCGGCGGCGGGCGGAGCGGCCGCGGCGGTCGGGGATGCGCCGGACCCCTGCGAGGACGAGTCCAACCGGCACGAGTCCGCCTTCCGCGTGACGGACAGCTTCACCGCGGACGAGGAGCACAGCGGGCTGATCACGGTGGAGGTCTGGCGGAGGAGCGCCTCCCCGGGGGCGGCGGGCGGCGAGCGGCGCCTCCACCACCTGTGCGTGCTGAGCGGGGGGCGGTGGGCGTCTGCGGGCCCGGACCGGCTGCGGGTCAGCGCCGACACCGGGCTGCCCGCGGACCACATCCCGGCCTGGGGTCTGGCCGTGCTGGTGGTGCTGGTGCTGCTGCTGTGCGGGCTGCTGAGGACGGTGAACCTGAGCCTGCTGTGGCTCGACCCCGTGGAGCTGTACGTGCTGCACAGCTGCGGCTCCGAGGAGGAGAAGCGGGCCGCCAAGCGCCTGGAGCCGGTCAGGAGGAGGGGCAACTTCCTGGTAGGTTCCTGGGGAGACACATGGGGCTGGGAGGATCCTGCTGGTGCTGTTGCTGTTGTTGTTGTTGTTGTGTGTGGTGGTGGTTGTGTGCTGTCACTGTGTTTGTTGTCCACCCAGACCTGCTCCCTGCTCTTCCTCTGTGCGGTGGGTCACTCCGTCCTGGGGGTCCTCCTCTTCAGGGCCCTGGGCTCCATCCTCTCTGCGGTGTTCACCAGCGGCTTCCTCATCTTCTTCCTGGCAGAGCTGGCCCCTCACGTCCTCTGCTCGGGCTACGGGTTCCAGCTGGCCCCGGCTCTGACCTGGCTGGCCCAGGTCTGCATGGTGCTCACCTGCCCCCTGTCCTGCCCCCTGGGCCTGATCCTGGACCTGGCCCTGAGGAGGGACATCAGCACCTGTGGGATCAGGGAGAGGGCCATGGAGATGATCCGCACCAGCGTCAATGACCCTTACAGGTGAAACAGAGCATCACACACACACACACACAGAAACACGGGTCCTGTGTTCGAAGACGCCCGGTCTCATCCAGCCTGTGTCCTGTCGCTGCAGTGAGTTTGTGAAGGAGGAGTTCAGCCGCGGGATGCTGCGCAGTAAGACGGTGGAGGACATCCTGACCCCCCTGAAGGACTGCTTCATGCTGCCCAGCTCTGCCATCCTGGACTTCTCCACCATGTCGGAGATCATGCAGAGCGGATACACCAGGGTCCCCATCTACGAGGAGGAGAGGTGGGCACAAAGCGTCTTTGTCCTCTGAGACGACCCGAAGTCACAGATTGTTGATGAAAACATCCAGAGATTTATCAGTTATTGTCTTACACTCCACAGAGGTTTGGATCAGATGCTGGGAGGGAGTTTCAACTTTTAAAGATTCCAACAGATTTGATAGAGTTTGTCAAAGATAAGGAAACTCGAGCTACAGTAAGAAGTTACAGGACGTCGTCACCGTTCCAGAGTTTGTTCACCAGAGAACTCTGATGAGAAGATTTTCAGTCAGATGCTTGTTGATGTTGTGTGTTTACACTTTGTAGCAGTTCAGTATCAGGCTGATTTTCAGTTTACTCGTAAAGAAAACCATCAGATATTAATATTATTTTCCTTAAAAAGTGACACATACAACTGATTATTTAAATAGTTGTTGATTTATTTTGAGTCAATTGGTTCATTAATAAAATGAAAGTTGCAGCCGTGATGAGGGGCCACGAGTCGACATTCCTTTGTTTCAAAAAGTGAATGATTGTTACATTATCACTGTAAAATCGGTTCGAAAAAACAGGTCTTTATTGCAGCTATAAAGTAGAAAAACAACGAACAGTTCAGTGTTTAATCTTTTCACAGTGACGAGCCACAGAGAGAGATCTGTTACTGTTTAAACCTTCTCACATTTCACTTGTCTTGGTAATGTTGGTTTAGTGACTTATAATAACTCCAGTAACAAAAGTACACACACACACAGAGTGGATGAGTGGCTTTGGTGTTTGGTTTCTCTCCTTGTACAATCATCAACATGTGTTTGATTTTCCAGGTCCAACATCGTGGAAATCCTTTATGTGAAAGACTTGGCTCTGGTGGACCCGGACGACTGCACCCCCATGACCACCATCACCAAGTTCTACAACCACCCGCTGCACTTTGTCTTCAACGACACCAAGCTGGACGCCATGTTGGAGGAGTTCAAGAAAGGTGCTCACGAATAACACAACATCACAACACACACACAGAATAACACAGCAGAGGCTTCTTTGTTTTGGACCATTCGATTTGGATTTATTTTGTCTCAGGTTCAGTTTGACCTCAAAATAAAGGCCTTAGTCTTAAATTCAGTTTACAGAAGTCTTTGATATTTTCTCTTGCCTGTTACAGGTAGTAATGTTGGAGATGAGATGCTTCTGTATGTGGTTGCAGGCTGTTTCAGTCGGCAGCATCAGACCTGCAGCAAACACTGACACTGCAGCTCCAGCAGCTGTGAAAGCTCATCAACTCATAACAGGCTTAAATGAATTAATCATTTTCATTGGTTAATCCATCCATCCATTTTGTGGCACTTTTCCAGGTCCAAGTCAAATTAATTTAGTTAATTATATCAGGAGGAATTATTGTTATATCCTGCTGAGAAGAGTTGGATTGTTCTTTTTGTGGTATTTCAGTTTTTTAACTTGATGAACCTGCAGAAACCAGCAGTGAAACTATCATCACACATTTCAACACATTTCAAAGGTTAAATGATAAAGATGTTTTTTTGTACTTTGGGTGAAATGAACCATTGATGTCTTTGAAATCAGATATACTGAAGGAGTCTGTTCTATGATTTGACTTCTGGTCTTTCCTCTTTCTGTCAGGCAACTCTCACATGGCCATCGTCCAGAAGGTGAACAACGAGGGGGAGGGAGATCCTTTCTACGAGGTGCTGGGATTGGTCACCTTGGAGGACGTCATCGAGGAGATCATCAAATCAGAGATCCTGGATGAATCTGATGGCTACTGTAAGTTTCTGTGATTGTGGTAATTGCGTTAGCATCTGCTCCCTTTACTAACACTTCCCACGTCCTCCTGTAGTGGACAGGAAGGTGAAGCGTCCCCTCACTCCGCTGGAGATTCCTCTGGAGCCGCGCAGCGTCCACGAGGAGTTTTCTCTTTTCAAGCCTCCTGAAGGAGAACCCAAGATCCGCACCTCACCACAGCTACTGCTGGCTACACACCGCTTCCTGTCCAGAGGTGTGTGTGTGTGATTATGTGTCAGTCTTTACTTTCATACATGTATGTTACAAACCAGACACTTAAATTAGTCACGGTTTAACACCACTCATGTAATGATTATGTTGCATGTTGTTACATTATAATTGAACGGAGTGGTTATGATGGGTTCATGTGTGAGTCTGCAGCTCAAACACACACTTTGCTTTGAGTTGATTTGAGTTCAACAGTCTGGACATATTTGATCCGCCGTGTGATGTCACTGCCCAGACAGCAACCTTATCCTGTGTCTCTGACCTTTGACCCCTGCAGAAGTGGAACACTTCAGCCCCGGACGCGTGTCTGAGAAGGTCTTGTTCCACCTGCTCCGTCACCCGAGTGTCAACCAGGAAGTGCACTTTGACCCGAACAACCGTCTGAGCGCGGGTCACTATCTGTACACACGAAACCACCCGGTGGATTATTTCATCCTGCTGCTGCAGGTATGTGCTCGTGTTCAGACGCCTCAGCTCTGGACAGGAAGTCATATGTTTTCTTTCTAACTTGAAAAGGATCAACAACTGAAGTAAAGGAATCAGACAAATCAGCAGAAAAAAATACTGATACACGAGACAGATTTGATGTGTCAGCATACAGTGTTTTTTATTTTTCTATTCATCTTAGATATAAATTTGAGACTTTAACGATCAGCTGGAAATAAAATAAGAACTGTTTTACAAGTGCAGCTGATAATCACAGAGTAAATTAATCAAATAATAAAGTTATTCTTCAGCATTTTCAACTTTAAAGGACACTTCAAATCAATCAATCAAAACAGGGTTCATTTCATCCAGGCTGGATGAACATACATGTAGATAAACCCGACAGCAACATCTGCAAGTCAAAGGGAAACATTGGAACATTGTTTAAACTATAATCTTCTATATGTTGATAAAATGAGGAAAAAGATCTGGTTTTTTTCTGTGACTGCATGATAATCTAACGAGAACGACAGTCTGGGGAGAAACATTGGGGGTAAACAATATTATCGAGAAATACAGACAGTTTTATAGTTTACACTTTATTTAACAGGAGAGAACGACATGAATGACACGTTGCTTCCTGTGTGTTTGCTCTCAGGGTCGCGTGGAGGTGGAAATCGGCAAAGAGGGGCTGAAGTTTGAGAACGGGGCATTTACATACTACGGTGTGTCTGCGCTGACGCTGCCATCTTCAGGTGAGAGCAGGAACAACAGGAAGACGTGACCCTGACATTTAAACAGACTTTGCATTGATCAGTAATGTAGCTGATGACCCCACCTGGTGACAGAGCTGGTTCATGAATCAGTGATAGACTCAGTTTTTACTCGGAGATGTAACATCCGAATAAAAATATTCAATTTACAGCCACATAAACCAGAAGTGAGCAGCAAATATTTTATGCTTTGCTTAAATAAATTACTTAATTGATCGTTAAAATGGTCGGAACGATCCAATTTCCTCTGGGTCACATAATCACAACAGCTTTAGAGCCCTGTTCAATATAAAAGAAATGATATATGTGAATTCAATTAGGTTGGATTTTCCCTCTAAGTTTGATTATTTATCAGGTAAAATGTGAAGCAAACAACAGTTTTTACAATAAGTTCAATTGAATGATGGTGCAGTTTTCCACCATGTTTACGTAACTGAGGTTTATGTGAGTCGGCACATGGCTATAAAAAGACGACAGCACCATGGCTGAGGTTTGCAAGGCTGCAGATATTGTGCTGACTGTGTGTGTGTGTGTGTGTGTGTGTGTGTGTGATTACAGTGCACCAGTCTCCAGTGTCCACCCAGCGTCACTCGCCCAGGGATCCCTACGAGTCAGCAGAAGCTACGAGCCCGTCCAGCTATTGTCCTGACTACACCGTCCGAGCTCTCACTGACCTGCAGCTCATACGGGTGTGTATATGTGTGTGTGTGTGTGTGTGTGTGTGTGTGTGTGTGCGCACGTGTTTTCACTCTGACAGCACTAAAGGGCGACGTACACTGTGTGATTCTGAGGCTGTCAGACCAAACTTTATTCTGGAAAGCATCCACCACATGGATGTGTTGTATAAACTGGAAGTCAGCAGTGGTGGAATGTAACTAAGTACATTTAAGTACTGTACTTTCGAGCTACTTGTATGACATACTTCTGTGTACATCCTTCAGTGTTTTTTACTCCACGTTGTTTGACTCGCAGGTGACTCGTCTCCAGTATTTGAACGCTCTCATGGCGTCGCGGGTCGGCCAGAGTCCAGATCCTCCTGAGATTAAGATCCTGCCCAACAGTCAGACCAAGCTGCTCAATGACAGAAACACCACACAAGGTAGCTTTGCTCAGAGCGCGGTCTGACCTGCACGGTCTGCTGTCCCATCAAGCTCAGAACTAACATTTATCACTGATGATAATTCGCACTAAATACTTACTCCTTTTAGTGTTTGTAATTGTTTGTGTTTTCCTGTTTGTCTTCAGCTGAACTAAAATGATTTTCTCTCTCTCTCTCTCTTTTCCCTCCTCGCGTGCCTCCGTGTCTCCTCTCTTCTCTGGTCGCTCAGAGTTCCCTGTAAACTTTTCATTCTTTGATACCATTGAGAACTACTGTTAGTACTTTTTGCATGAGGTAAATGAAATGCAGCCTGTATGTGGCATGACAGCAGACTGTACCACACACACACACACACACACACACACACACCTGTGGAATAATGTCCTGCTCTTGGTCTGTTTTTAGCCTTTATCTTGTATAATCAGTCGTCCCACTGGGGGCATTTTATTTCCATGAGACATTTCTTGAATCAGGATGTGTGTGTGTGTGTGTGTGTATGTGTGTGTTGGTGAGGCTCTGTTACCTCTGTTTCTTCATCCTGTGTCATCCCTCCTTTCTGCTTTTCCCTGAGATCATCTCACTTCTCTCTGTCGGCATGTAAACCCTCACGGATCTGGTCTCAGAAGCTGCATGTCTGATCTGATTCGGCTCGTTGCCTCGAGTCGAGAACAGTAGAAACAAAGAGACAAGATGGTGCAGAAGTGACGAGAAACAGTCTGTGAGAGAAGCACAATTAGCCGTCGGATGTGAACAGTTAAATTAACTCGACGTGTTTCGAACGTGATGATACTCGACTGAAAGACTAAACCTTGTTAGCAACACAGATGTTTCCTCATCTGGAAGTATAGAGAGCCAAAGTCATGATGTCACTTCCTGTCTAGTCTCCATTAACTTCTGTAACTCATTACAATCTCTCGTTCAGCATTTCTTTCCTCGGATGATTCCAGGAAAAAGCTTCCATGAAAAGTTACCAACGCAGTTTCATCCATATCCATAAAACTCACCAACACTCTCCCCCAAAGTCATTTTGCACTTTTTAGCTGTAAACTTTGCTTTGTAACAACGTTTATAGTGTTTGGTTCTGCTGTTATTCCTCATGAGCGAAGCACGACCCTGTGACTCGCTGTGGACTCGCCTCCTCTGTTGAGTCCTGATGTTTAAGATTTCTGGTAAAAGCAGAAATGTTATTATCTGTAAAACTCCGGCTCTTCTTCGTCTCTCTCGTGCCGTCTTTCACATCAGCAGTCTGTCATTTCCTGTGTTTTCATACCTTTATTTACCTGTGTGTGATGTCATCATCAGTCACTCACCCCAGCTCTCCTCTCATTGGTCGGGTTCCACAGGTGGCAGTAGAGCCCAGGAGAGCTCCACAGAAGAGGAGGCTCATGGGTAGAACAGTTCTGTCTGCCCGCTGTAAAAGACCTGCTCAAACCAAGTAGAGATTTTAGTTTTTTGTTTTGTGTTTTGATGAATCATCTATGGCTGGAACGTAGTTATTGGACGAGACTGGAGTGAGAGTGATTTTATTTGTCTGTTATGTAGATCCACACTTCTCATCTCCATCCCCATTCCTTTTTGTGCTTTTCATAGAAATGATTTTTTGTTGTTTTATACACTTTGGATGATTTATGTACAACCTTGATTACAGCAAAGCTGGGACTCTGTCTGAAACAGAAATAAAACCAGAATCATTTTCAAACTGTTTACTGACAACAGTTTTCTCAAGTTGTTCCTGAGTCCTTGACTCTTTGTCAAAGGATCAGCAAATGATCACATTCTGTTTTATTTATGTTTTAAACAGTGTCCCAACTTCTCTGGAATCAGGGTTGTATATATTTGTATGTATAATATAATATATAAATACATTTTTATTTTAATTTGGCGGTGCCTTTCTTCCAGGTTTAGCCTTTTGTACTAAACATTGCCATTCCTCACTTCCACCTGTCTGGGTGCCAAAGCTACATGTGCATATGTGTGTGTGTGTGTGTGTGTGTGTGTGTGTGTGTCGTACTGAAGCATCCGTCCGTTTGACACTGAGCTGTGTTACAGCTGTGAGGTACGTCCAGATCTTTGCGCTCTCGAATGCCGAAGACAAGTCTCTCCTGAGGAAGACAGACATTACAGGCGCCAAAAACATTTCAGCTTTGACCTTCCAACGGCCGAAGGTCAGTTTATACTTTAAATATTCAAGCTAGAAAGTGAAGCTTCCAAAGTGATGCAGGTTGTGACCAAAGTAAAACACATTAAACTCTCCCTGCCAACAAAGAGCGATTGTGCTTTAGGACATTGAGTATTTTTCACCACATAGCTTTAGGCCATATTCTTATGGGGATAGTTTAAGGACAAGGATGGAAATATTCTAATTCTTAACTTTGATTTTGTCGACAAATCCCATGATGTAAATCTATAAAAACAGCTCATGTTAAGACTTTCCTAAAAAAAAAAAGACACTGTAGGATGGAAATTTGTTGGGGACTATTTTCAGCAGTGGATGAATCCACATCTGGTCTCTAGAGAGTCTTTGTGTTTGTGGGATTGAGTCCAGATAAACTACAGTGAGTGAGTTGATGGTGATGAAGGAACACATCATTAGATGATTCACTGTTTGATTAACATGTGAGGAGCACTGAAGCTGTGGTCCAGCAGGGGGCGCTGTGAATGTGACGCCTGCACTGATCTCGTGTTTTATTTAAAACCCTGGAACTGGAAGTCAGATTAACAGTAAAATGGTGCACGTGGTCACATTCATCCTGCAGTGACATTTCTATTGATTTGGCCCAGACGATTCACAGATGTGACTCATCCTGAAGCTCCTTGTTTGTCTGTGTGATCTCTTTATTTGAGTCCTGTTAACATTCCAGTTTGTTTTATCTGTCTGTCTGTGAATATACGTGTGTGTGTGAGATAAAATATTTCACTACTACATGTCAGCAAACAAGCATCCAGTCTTCACCTGAACTCCATTAACTCATGTTGTATGTCGATAACCTAATGTGCATTGAAAGCAGCTGTCAGTCATCGTTGCATGTGTGTGTCAACATGTGGAAAATAACTCTCCTTCTCTGTATCTGTACGTTAATATATTAATGATAGGGAGGAAGTGTGAGGTCGACTGTCTGTGAGCCGCTTACCAGGATAAACAAAGTCAGTGTTTTAAAGGTTTGCACGTCTTCCGGTCTGTTCTGAAGCAGCACTCACACGGCCCGACGTCCTCGCTCCATCCTTCGGCTGCACTGTAAAATATGATCCCACAAGCACGAATTCAATTTCAAAATCAGTTTTCAATAACAGTTCGAATTTACATGTAACATTGATTTATCACTTTGAATAATCAGCCTTCTTCTTCTTCTGTTCCCACACAGACACAGCGTTATTTAAATATGTGTCTCACAGAAAAACAGACTTTACTCAAGTAAAACTCAAAATTGCACTAAAGTACTTTGAGTAAATGTACAGTGTTTGCAGCTGTTTGCTCTCTGACCCAAGTTACTCATTCTAAACTGTAATTTTTAATACTAGTGGACAAAGTTCGGAGGATCTGCTGCGTGAGTGTCGCCTTCAAACAGACGTGAAGAAGCCTGAACCTTTCAGGAGTCGACTCTGCACCAGCTGTTACATTAGCACCGTTTCTGTCGCTGTGCGTTTTGATTCCATTTGCGTGTTTGATTCATTCAGTGTTATCACTCTCGAGCATATTGCCAATATTCCAGGAGAAATTTTTCACTGTGTGATTGAGTAAATATTTTTCAGCTGTTTACTTTTACGTTTTGTTGTAATAAGTTCATTTCTACAGTTTCAAAAGACTGAATGTAAAAAGATAATCTTTGCTTCGTGCTTCTTATACTGACTGAGAGAGACGTGGTGTCGATGATGCGGAGAAGCGTGTATTAATATATGAGCGCGTAGATAGAATATAATTTGAGGATGTAGTTTGTAGGTAATCTCAGTTTTCAGGTACAACACTGTTACTACAAGAGTTGAACTAAACAGGTTAATCGCTTCCTTTTCTGTCCAGGTTACATTTGTATAGAACTTCTCTATTTTATTTGTATTTTTTCGGGAATGCTGCCAGTTTTGGGTGCATTAAGACTCCATTGCATTTAACTCTTTCAATAATCAAATTTCTTAGGAAATAAACTCAATCCTGTTCTAAATGTGTCATTTTTATTTGTCTTTTTTGTTTCCACACAGACACGAAAACGCACTTTACTCAAGTGAAGTACAAGTACCTCAAAGTGTACTTGTGCTTGAGTAACATGGTTTTAAATATATGTAGTCACACATGCTTTCGCCCAGTTGCCAGTTTATTAGGTACACCTGTGCAGCTAAATCTGATGACAGTCGGCACTAAATTCTCCCCAAGTGTTTCTAAAGTGTTATGTACACTGAGGTAGACTAGATATTAGAAACACCTGAGTATAAGACAACAGAACCACAGATGCTCATATGTTGTTATTTCTCCAGGTTAAAGTTGTTACACGTGACGTCTGCTCTGAAACCGCTCTGCTCAAATTCCCTCTGTTCTTCCTGCCCAGTCATGAAACTTCAGGGGGAACTGAAATTGTCTGTGCAATAGGAACATGTGGCCAGAGAGGTCAGAGGTCAGGCAATGTATTTCTGGTTTTTGTCATGGCTCAAAAACCTGACATCCTCAGAGCAGGTTGCTCTCATCTTGAACCGGATCAATTCCATTGAAAATATGTTGTTTTCACATTGTTACTCTATAAAGAAAATATCAATTCTTTGACTTTGAGTCACACTGACACATTCACATAGTGTCACGAACGACAAACCAAAAAAACCACATCCTCAAACCTACAATCACTCAGGACGTTCTCGTTTTAACTTTTGTTTTGTCGCCGGAGGTTTGAACTTTTTAAAAGATTATTGTTCTCCAAAGAAGTTTATTTTCCTTTTTGCGTAAATGTGGTTTTTAGATCCTCTTTGGATTAATGTATTTCTGCAAAACTGAGGATGATGCCATTATAAAGAGCAATTAAACATTTATAAGTATTGATGATGGTCGTTATCGTTCTGGTAAGATACTTGGTTTCTAAGACTTGTATTGAGATTATTTATTACCTGCACAATCTAAAGCAATTCAATGCAACTGTTCTGTTTAATCTCATGATGATATAATGTTTAAGTTTTGTTTGAACTTTCATCGAGACGTTAATTCAATTCTATGTTTTAGCACTGAGGTCATGTTTAGTGTTGTTGCTCTGGACATTATATTCAGAATATTCTGCCCTCTAATATTTATTCTAATGTAATGGAGTCCAGTAAAATATCACTAACGTAACAGCATTTACACATTTTTAAAGTCATGACAGATTAGCTGGATGGAATTGCAGAATTGCTTTTTACTGGACACACTGAAAAGTATAATGTTCCTGTTCCACATTTAGATTCACATGAGTGATGCAGAACGATGGCGCAACACAGCTCGACTCAACTCTCTCAGCTCAGAAGTGAAAGGAGAATTGTGGGATTGTCGGCCAAAATGGAAACTAACGCAGAAGATTAGAAGATTAAACCCTCGATCAAAGGTGTTGCTTTCCTGCAAGTTTGTTTAAGGATGAAACATAGACGTATTTCAGCAAAAGCCCTGATTTCATCTTCTTACTATGAGTGATAACGGGATCCGACCTGAACACGACAAACTTTTGGTTATTTCCAGGAGCAAAAACACCAGATTTATACAGGACAATTCTTCAAAGAATGACCTATGATTCAATGTAGCCGAAACGAAGCCGAAACCGGAGATGATTAGAAACGTGTTTGTATGAAATGTACGAAGTGAAGAAATGTCAAATCTTCATTTGAAATACTGATGTTCCCTCAGATCGTCAGTATTGCTAAATGTTGTGAAGTGGAATTTGTCATCACTGTTACTTTAGCAGACGGATTAAATACAGCAAAATATATTCAGACTTTCCATTAATATATGAAATCCACTGAAACTTATCTAAATCAAAACATGGCTCAGATCAAACCTGGATCTCACTCAGCAAACAGCTGCTCATCATGTAGTGTCAGATTCAGCCTGTTGATCGATCGATCGATCGATCGATCGATCGATTGAGCTCATGAATGATTCTGGCTCCGAGTTACTTCACATCAGATCGGAGCCAAATTGTCTCACAATAGTTCGCTCCATCGCACAAAGTGTGGACGTCACGTCCTCGTCCTCGCCGGGATTTCCACCAAAGACATGTCGAGACATGTCTTTGTGGGTTTTTTTTTTTTCTGGTTTGAAGTGGGCGACGCTTTGCGGGAAAAAGGTGATGTAATGAAGTTCGCATTGGTTTATGACTGAAATGACTGATGTGACAGTGGGTTGAGCACAAACACGCTCTCGGCTCTGCTTTGGGTTTTTGTCAAAGTACTCGAACGATCTGAACGTGTGTGCGATCAGTGAGAGTAACATCTCAACAACAACTCCACTGTGTGGGCATCGTGTCAACCGCCATCACCACTTCCTGCCACATCGAGCGATGACCTCATTCTCTTGTTAGTCCCAACATTGCATTGTAAAATACATCGGCCTATAATTCTACATTGAACGAATGTTTCATATCTAAACGTGTAATTGAACATTTTTTACGTCTGCAAAAACTGACTGAAGCTGCAACAAAATGAACAAACTCTCTGTACAATATTTGTAGTATTTCCATGTCTTTGACCTTCTGTCATGGAAATTGCACAAGTTGTGGTTGTTAAAAAGTGCAGAGAGGTGAAGGAACATTTCCGATCAGTACGTCCCAGTTGAGACTGTGTATGTCCACCGGATGGAAAGAATTACTACAAAAGATGTTTGTTCATTTAGTTCAGCAAGTCGAGCAGTTTTTAGAAGTAAATGTTTCCTGAGTCAGAAACTATTGTACTAATAGATGATAAAAAAAATCTGACAAGCCGATTCGGCCTGGACGTCGGAAAATTAAAGTCAGTCAGGTTCCTGCAGAACAACACAGGAGCACATTTACCCCGAGAGTCTTATCTGATGTCGTCCAAATATCTAGGTTTAGACTCGAGGACAGGACGTTGATCCTTCCAATGACTTGGTCCAACAATGGAAAGTCTGCACAGGATCGATCGCACAAGCCTCTATTCACACTGGAATCTGACACTGACACCTGTCAACATGAGCATCTCCAAACCTTTACACCCTCAGATATAATTGTCAGCTAAAGCCAAACCTTCCAGAACATTAGAAACTTTATGCTCATTCAAATATGTCGTCTCTTCAGAGTTCAAAGTTCAGAGCAAATTCGACACCAGCTTGTTTATCTCCCCGTTTCTCAGTCGCTTCAGGGAGAAACTCGACGTCTCGTCTTTCACCAAACCCCGTTTTTCTTTTTCAGTCTCGTCTCAGTTTCATATTCTCATCTCACTTTCCAAAGTGATCAGATCTTTTTCAACTCGTCCAGACTGCTTTAATCACTGAACCTAAACCAAAACAGCCTTAATGTCAAAAGAGACAGAACCTCGTTCCCACAGGATTTCAAACATATCTCCATCGACCTGGATCCTGGACGAGCGTTTGTCACAACCTGGCTCATGAAATCGTGACAAGAGCAGAAACACACGAAGGGAAGAGCCTGTACTAAACTATACTGATAAGACAATGCTTTGATTAATGACCAAAACTGAATCACCTCCCATCAGCCTCAGCGGTTCTGTGTATTTACTTCTGTTGACACGCAAAACCGAGAACACGGCAACATCATGAGACATTGTGAGACCATCGAGGTCCTGGAGACAAACCTCAAAACATCAGCAGGTAAATCGAGAACCTTCCATCTCTCATCAGTATCTTGAAACTTATGTGGGCGTTTCAGTGAAAACTTTCATTACGTCAGCCTTCATAATCCTTCACCCCAGTTTCATCCTCATCCTCAGCCAGATGTGAGAAATCCCCACCTGCGACTGAAGAGCTTCTACTGATCAGGCACGATCAAACATTTCAACTAACCAGCTGCTGCTGAGGTGGGGGGAAGTTTTTTTTTTTTTTTCTGGGTCAAATTACCACCCTCCCCCCCCTGCGGCAAAACCACACACAACCACTTTATTGGTGTCGCACGAGAGCTTTTAAAAACACAGATTCTGCAGCTAAATGTCAAATGACTTATTCAAAATATTTATTCCTGCAAACAAACTTCTTAAAAAAAAAAATCACTGTCGGGTCAGTTTTCAAAAACTCCTTGTGAAAATCACAGACTGGAATTATTTTATCTTTCTTCACAACAGTCATGAGACAATCAGACAATCAGGCTCAGAGCCACAAACTGTTTCAGTGCCTTTTTCCTCTTATTGTGACCTGTTTCAGAAAATGAATGAAAACTTGAGACCTGACCGACCGGCCAACCGACCGACTGACCGACCGGCCAACCGACCGACTGACCGACCGACCGACCGACCGACCAACCGACGCCAACACATCAAGCATCAATCACAGCATTGCTTCCAAACTCCGCCGCCATGAAAAGCATGAGAAGTGATGAGGCGAAGGACAGTTTCTCAGCCGTCCATCAAGTCCATGAAGTTTTTAAAAGGGACCCTGATGTGCACAAAGTTCATTAATCTGTTCGGATCATTTTGTTCTGCAGACGGTGGAAGAGACAAATGAACCAAACTAAACTCCATCAGGTCGGTGACAAACATCCATAATTATTCTTTATTAACTTAAACCTTGAGCTCAAATTCCTCGCCCACATACGATAAAGCTGACTCTGATTCTAACCAGCATCTTTCACTCATTGTGGGTTTCACACTTTCCTTCATGCCGTTTGTGATGTGAGAGGAAGTTCCTGTGACCAACTACAAGGAGGAAGCTGCTGCAGCGTTAAAAGAGAAGCTCAGACTGAGGCTGTCAGTCGGCTGCAGGTGAGACGAGGCGTCAGCTGAAGCTTCGCTGAGAGCAAATCATTTCACTTACTTCACTTTTCATCACTAAGACCATGAGCACCTTCGATCTGTCTCAAGCTTTAGACGGGTAAGTTCAACACGAGCTTTGGTTTGTGCCTAAAATGGCATTATTTTACTAAATGAGTCTCCTTCAGCAACTATTGGAAATGTCAAGATTAAAAATGACAAAGTGAAAGACGTGTGATTTCGGGTCATACTCATGTTTAGGTTCTGAAAAGCCCAAAATGACTGACTGCGAAAAGGGGACAAGTTCAGTCTGAGTTTCATTTCTCACTTCCAACATCTTGTACATGTGCTGTTCAACAAAACACAACACAGACAGTGTTTGTGTCAAGTACAACTAAAATCACATGAATTAAAGTAGAAGAGAAGAAGCCTTGAAACTTCGAACGTTTACAAAGCTGAATTTGATATCGACCTGTTTTGTATTTCAGCTCATCGGACTCAGAGGAGATCGGATTCGAGTCCTGCAGCTTTAACATGACGGTAAGATGAATTTTTATCTACCAGAGGCCATATTTCACTTTTCATTCTCACATTCCCACATGAGAATGAACAATAAGTTATTAGAGTGATTTTTATAAAGCACCAGTCTAAATCGTCTGCGTATGTACAAATTTGAGAGCAAAATATAGAAAGTGTCTGAGTTAAAATGGACAGAACAGTGTGTGGAAAAGTAAATGCATGTGTGACAGGTCCAGGATGATGAGTTCATTCTCCCCACACTACTTTGGGTTCCTTTGTGTGACTCAGACGGGGAAGCACCTGCACGAGGACGTGACTCGTGGTTTCTCTTCTTTATGCTCTGATGTGCAGGATGTTCAGGACGAGATCTTCAGACTCGACGAGGGACTGGACCTGGTGGTTTCGCACAACCTGAAGACCATGCAGTGTGTCGCTCACCTGCTGCTGGCCGTGAACAGGATGAAGAAGTCCCTGAGTCAGCGCGGCGGGGGCCTCAGCGACGGTGAGCTCTGCAGCGCCATCATGGACAGCCTGGTGGACGGTGGGTGACAACAGGACGCTACACAGACGTGAAACGTTTGAAAGCGTCATTCATTCATTTGTAGCTACATTAATAACCAGTGAGTCTTTCTCAACAGTGTAAATCATGGCTCATATCATTAAAGACAATAATGTAATTCAAAAACAATTTTCAATATTAAAAAAAAAAATCAACATTTCCTTTAACTTCATCAAACATCATTAACCCCAGATGTCTGCGGGCTGAACGTCCCGGCTCAAAAGACAAGACGAGTACATGGATGAGTCAGGAGCGAGATCAGACAGCAGAGTTTCACCGGAACAAACTCAGATACATGAAGTCGATTTTCTGCCCCGTTTGCAAATTCTGATGGGAGAAGAAATCATCTTATATATATACACACAAATAAATCATTTCCTAAACAAAACATCTAAATTGGGCCACTTTCACGGCGCCGGGCCGGATTCAGTCCAAGGAGGCGACACTGGAAATAACCTGGATGTGACGTCAGGATTTCTGCTCCTCAGAAAACAAACACTCTCTTATTCTGCATCTGAAATCTGCCTCCGCCTTTCCACAGAAACGATTGTCAAGACGGACGAGAACGTCTCCACGGGAGGGACGAGGACGAAGTTCCAGCGTGTCAGCAGCGTGAGTCTGTGCACGCTGTGTGACACGTCCCAGAAAGACGTCGTCCACAGGTCGGGAGAGATGAAACTGCAGGCCATCACTCTGAAAGGAGGACACTGTGAACGCAAAGGTACGAGGCCACAAGTGATGGGCTGAAAAGTACATTTACTCAAGTACTCTACTTCAGTATTTTCCTCTGAAATGTACTGCATTGTAGAGGAGACTTTTACTATTAATACTTCAGTATTTTTACATTGTTGTATTGGTCTTTCTTCCAGTGGAGACCAGCATCACTCTGCGACGTCTTTAAATGAACATTAGATCATGTTCTGTCTTTCTCTCTCCCACGTTAGTGAGTTTCAAACTGTCGAGGTACATCAGCTCCTGCGTCTCTGCCGGCGAAGGCCAGACCGTCGTTCTGTCCATCACCAACACTAACTTACACATTTCCTGCTCTATGAAGGACGGAACAGCTGTGTTGAGTCTGGAGGTAAACACACACACACACACACACACACACACACACTATGGTAAAAGTTTGAACTGTGATTTCATTTTTCCTTCCTAAGTTCTATTAATTTGCTTCATACATTAAAGGATTTTCCCTTTATCTTGTGGCAGGAATGCAGTGAGAAGGATTTGCAGACGATCAGCACTGATGGAAACACAGGCCGTTTCCTCTTCTACAAGAGAACCACAGGAATCTCTCTGACCACCTTCGAGTCGGTCAAGTGTCGCGGATGGTTCATCAGCACCTCCTATGAGGATGAAAACCAGCCGGTGGAGATGTGTGAAGCCGACGCCGTCAGACGTCTCACCAGCTTCAAGCTGAACTGAAAGAATATTGCATGAAGCCACAGTTACTTTATTCTGCCTCACCAGTAGATGGCGCAGTCGTCTGCAATGTTCCCTGAGCTGCAGGGATAAAACTCTCTGAGGTCGGTGACATAGACATAATTAATAAGCTTTCTTTATATCATTTTTACTCATAGAAGAAATACTAACTTTATCTTCTTTGGTAGAGAAAGTTGTAACAGGATATTCCTTTTGATCTGTTATTCACTATTATTGTTCCTGAAATTCAGTTTGTTATCACAAGTGTTTTTGTGTTTTAAAATGTGGCTGAATATGTGTGTTCATGTATTTTAAGTGTGTTTGTTTTCATAAACTCAGTAATTGTATCATTACCTTCATATGAGCATTTAAAGCTGATGACGTCACGTTATCAAGGAAAAAAGAGACGAAGAAGATAAGAAAGCAAATACACAACAGGTCAATAAAACCTTAAAGGCAGAGGAAACAGGAGAGCTGTGATAACTGGATGTAAATGGAGAAAATATCTCAGAGCAAGTGATGAATTATGATTGAACTGACCTTTCTATGATATTAACATACACAATCACCTACAGTTTCTTTGATAAAAACCTGATACTTCTTGATAGGGTTTTTTTATATTAAATAAAAATGTTTGACGACAAATTCAAACAAGGTCAAACGGCCGTGGGGGTTTGGAAGTAAGTAGTAAACATTTGCATGATTAGCGAATAACCTGCAGGATTTAGATGTCAAATAATCTGGTGAAATTATCAGATTAATAAATACTAATCTCCAGAGGACGGCGAGGAGGAGGCTGTTAATGACTCTGGAATTAAACTGATCTGGTCCCATCGCAAACATTAGGTGATGAGATTAAAAGTAATTATGTTTCCTTATATTAACCTAAATTTGCACGGATTCGCAGTGTGAGACGTTGGTTTCACGTCCACTCACTCTCACATTAGAAATCTCCCATTCAGCATTTCTGTCATCTGGCTTTCTGAAAACCTCAAAGACAAATCAGCTCCACTGCAGCGCGTGATGGTAGAAACTGAAACCTTTGTGACTTAAACAACGTTAAACAACGACACTTTGTGAACACAGAAAAACTACACACCTCATCCTGACTTGGTTTTGAACAAAGCCATTAAATCCACTGTTTCTGTAAACTCTGCTGTTTCAGTCTGTGCAGAACTAATGCAGCTCACAATGATTAACAAAATCCAAAGACTTACCAGACAGTCGGTCGGGGGTCAAAGACAGAGGAGGGGGTCAAAGACAGATGAGGGGGTCAAAGACAGAGGAGGGGGTCAAAGACAGAGGAGGGGGTCAAAGACAGAGGAGGGAGTCCAAACAGGCAAACACATCCAATAAGGAGAAATCAAGAATCAGAAGTTCTAAAAAAAAAAAGGATAAACTTCCAAAAGAGGAATAAAGACTGAGAAGGACTCAATGTTTGCCACAAGGAGGAAGTGGCAAAGAGAGAGAGGAACACAGGTGAAACCAATCAAAAATCCCACACTGAAATACAGGAAGTAAAGTGACTCAACACACCTGAACAAGGACTCTTTCAAAATAAAACAGGAACCAATGCAACTAAAAACCTCAAACCATGATCTTCCCTGTCTGACTCACACTTGACCTGTATCTTCTGTCCAGGTCCGGGGCTTGTGGGAAATGGTGTCCATCAAAGGTAATAGAAGTAATGAATTGACAACAACATAGATTCTTTTTCAACACACAGCTGTTGACGCAGCGTTGAGAGAGGCTTCGTTCTTCAGCCTGGTTACAAATGTCAATGGGATTTTAAATGAGGACTTTCTGGAACAGCCGCAGAAGTTCCACTTTCACACTGACTCTCTATCACTTGTGTTCACATTTCTGAGTAGATGCACATCAGGGAGCCACCTAACGCTGGAACATGACAG
This sequence comes from Holacanthus passer, assembly GCA_025331565.1. Taxonomy (NCBI): domain Eukaryota; kingdom Metazoa; phylum Chordata; class Actinopteri; family Pomacanthidae; genus Holacanthus; species Holacanthus passer. The sequence goes on along the minus strand of JAFREQ010000046.1, from coordinate 1,567,176 downwards.
AGTCAGGCTGTTTCCACTTGTTTCCAGTCTTTATGCTAAGCTACGCTAACCAGCTGTAGCCTCATATTCAGTGTCCAGATGTAAAAGTGTAAAACTCAACCTTCTGATCTGACTCTGAGCAGAAATGTTGAACTGTGGCTTTAAGTCGAGTTCTGTATTTTGTGTTCAGCTCTGTTTTGTCGACCTCTTTTCAATGACCCATTTTTCTGATGGTAAACAAAAACCAACATTTTTCAAAACCTCATGTTCTTCACAGCTGAACAGAACTGGCTCCACTTCTTCCTGTGTTCACTTATGATACAGTTTAGTGTTAAAGGCAGACTCAGTCCAGAACACGTTGTCCAGCACTCACCAAATTAAATGTCAATCTGTCCATAAAGTCAGCCAGTCAGAGACGGTCGTCTCATTGGTACAGGCTGCAGAGGTTTGCATGGTGACGCCTCGTGCTGTTTCTTGACTGGCTGCAGAGAGAGATGCTCCACGCCGCCTCGTGGCCACGGAGAGAAGATTATACACTGATGTGCATTTGACTTTAAAGAGGCAAAATGGTGGAGGAAAACTGAGGAAGTCGAGAGCTGGAGAGAAAATCTATCAAAGCTCAGGCGATGGTGCTTCATCTTTTATCCTCACATACATATTCACAGCAGAGGATCCAGGAAACATCTCTCAACCCTTTAAAAGAGACAAAAAGCAGAATAAATTCTACTGAAGCTTCAGGTCAACGTCATTTTCCTGACAATCATTTATAGACACGTGCAGCTCGAAAATCTTCACCCCCGTCCTCCAGTTTTAGTGATCGGCTGAGATGTGAAATCACGTGTCCGTGTGTGTGAGTGAAAGAGGAACAATCATGTTTGTGTTTGTGTGCACGTATGCATCCATACGTTACATTCATCACCTCACATCTATCGACGACACAAGGAAACTGACGACCTCGTGTCTGAAATCATGAGAAAAACTTAAACCTGTCTCATTGAACTGCACACACACACTCACTCGTGTGCAGGAGTGCATGACCGGCATGAACCTATTGTGTGTGTGTGTGTGTGTGTGTGTGTGTGTCCCTCTGCCATGCACATTCCCAGCACATGGCAACAGAAGCTAAATATAGCCCCGGCAGCCCGGCTTCACAGCGGGATCATGCTTCCTCCTGCTAACATAGGATCCCTCCCCGTCGTCGTCCCTGCTCCTCTGCTTCCTAAAAAACACGGGCTCCTCTCGTGCACTTCTCTTCCTCCCTCCTTCCCTTCTCTTCTTCCTCACCCCATCATCATCCTCCTTCTCCAGACTCTCCTGTTCTGTCTCTCTGCACCTTCAGAAACACAGAGCTTCTGCAGCCTGATGAAAAACTGGCTCGTCTCACTTTAGCTCACCTTCAACCCCCACACACACATAAGTACATCTACTCAAATACTCTTACAGTACAATGGTGAGGTACTTGAGTATTTCCATCTCATGCTACTTTATACTTCTACTCCACTGCATGACTACAAAAGAGTACTTTTATTACTGATAATACTTGTGTACTTTTACTCGAACAATATTTTCAATGCAGGACTGTTACTTGTAATTGAGTATTTTTACATTGCTGTATTACTACATGTACTTGAGTAAAGGATCTGAATACTTTCCATTCCTGTGAGTCTTTTGTTACTTCAAAGTAAGTCTGCTAGAAGATATTTACTGTATTTGTAATGGTGGAAAGAAAGTACATTTACTGTCTCTGGTCGTGAACGTCCAGAAAAATCACCTGCTGAATCCGCAGCTCCTCTCGGCTTTTGGTGGAGACCAAACACAGAGCGAAAAAAGCAAGTGAATATTGGATTCAGATTCATCAGGACACAAACACGAATCCAAATGAAGGATCATGTTGTTCCGTAACTGCTGGATGTGGAAACAAGCAACTGTTTGTCATCGAGTTCACCAACTTCCAAGATGAAGATATGTCAATGTTGAGTTCACCGTTTGCTTCTGCTGCCCCCAAGTGGCCAAAACATATATGTTAGTCTGGCTTTAGTTTGCTAATTAAGATCATAATTAGCTTTATCTTCACATGATGTTACGTACACATGAATACATCAATAATACTAATCAGTACAATAATATAATACCATTACACAGTACTTTTACCTTTAAGACTCTCTTTGCTTGTAAAGTTCCCACTGCGGGACGAATAAATCTCATCTTATCTTTGCTGAAAATACTTTGTAACAAATATGAAATGCAGGACTTTGACTTATATTTTTTACATTGTTGTACTCTTGCTTTTAATTTCCGTAAAAGATCTGAATACTTTGTTCATCACGACTTGAGGGTATGACACACACACACACACACACACACACACACATGCACACACACATATTTATAGCAGTCAGTGGGGCTGGATCTGACTGATCCCAGCAGGACAGTAATGGACTGCTGGGAGCATGTGGTATAATCCTGGCTTGATTTGGCTCGCTGCCTGCTGAGGTATTACATTGCTCACAGGCTGCATTAGTCCCACTGTTCACATGTGCGGGCTCGGACACATCACTGCGGCGCCGCCCTGGAGGTGAGGCTGAGGAGAAGGTGGTGATGGGAGGTCATCTGGGACACGGAGCCGTGAGGCCCCGAGACAAACAAATGCACAGTGTGAATGAAGGATCTGTCGATCTCTACCGGCCTGGACGGAGAAAATCTTAATGCTCGTTATCTTGTAGGTTAAATGGAGCAACAATCACAGCCTCCATCACTGAACGATCATGCAGCACTTTGTCTCAACCTGAGACTTTGATTAACTGATTGTGAGGTGATTTACTCACAAACAGGTTACTTATACTTGAGTGTTTCCAACACAAAGCCATATTTTAAACAATGCATATGAAACACAGCCTGTAATCTGACTGAACTGCTGTTCTATCTCATGGTGTAACAAGATATTCATTCAGAAAATGAATGAATGAGTGAATGAGTGAAATGAACGTCGGCCACTTTTTGCGCAAACATCACAGAATCAGAGCAGCAGAGGGTGAAGCCTGAAACACTGAGATCAGTTCAGTGCTGACAGATACACACAAATGAACGCTCATATGTGTGAATGTGAAAAATAGATTTGAATAATTTGAATTGGACTGTGCACAAAAACTGGGGTTGCATAACACATTTTGCAAATTTGGATCCAAACATTTCTTCCACCAACTCAACTGTTCCATGAAACAGATGTAACATGAAGGAAACGGAGGCTGTGTGTGCCGTACGTCTGTGCTTTAAAAATACTTACATTTATAATTTGCCCACTTGGATTCAGCACAAAAAAAGCTGTAAACAAAATAAAGTAAAACACATTCAGTGGAGCAACATTAACATTGATTTGAAGTGGTGCTTCGGTCCAGAGCTCTGAACTCTCTGAAGTCTCCACCAGCGCCTGAGAAAAACATGGGTGACATTAAACCAGAGCGGTGAGGTAAGTAGGTTATGAGCCCTGAAACCAAAACACCGAGCTGAAAGGTGCTAAAAACAGCTTGGTCTCTACAAGTGACACCTTTTACATCAGTATAGTCATTTGAGCCATTGTTCACATAACAGGAGCGAGAGTCATGCTAGAAGCTTTATGAGGCTGCACATGAGCTAAATGCTAACGTCAGCAAGCTAACAATGACAATGTTTAGCAGGTTTGATGTTTACATTGTTCACCAGCCTACTTTAACGAGTTAGCATACTAACATGTGCTAATTAGCACTTAATGCAAAGTACACCTGAGGCTGATGGGAATGTGATTGGACATATTTAAATTTTGACCTGAAGACGTCAGAAGATCACCAAAAGTGTTATGATGCATCCTGAGTGGAACATGAATGTCTGAACTGAATTTCATGACAATCCACCCAATAGTTGTTGAGACATTTCACTAAAACCCACAAATGTGAACCTCCTGGTAACAAGAGTTACAAAGATTACAAAGTCATTAGGGTTCATCCTCTGGGTACCATGAATGTACCAAATTACATGGCAATCCATCCAATAGTTGATGAGATATTACAGTCTGGATTAAAATGGCTGGACGCAGACTGAACACAGACTGAACACAGACTGGACGCAGGATGGACGCAGACTGAACACAGACTGAACACAGACTGAACATGGCTGGATTTTCTCAGTGGAAACCACAGAAATAACATTATAAAGGCCTAAAAAAAGTTTGGTTATATTTACATGATTCCGACAGAGCGTGCAAATATTTTGGACCCGAAACAAAAGAGTGAAAAAACCCTGTTGTCCGTCCAAATGCCTGTGAGTCACTGCGCTGGTCCATAGTTGTCCTCCTGCTCAGAGACCACATCTGTCAACACTGCTCTGCAAACCCGAGTCTTTTTATATGTCATCTCTCTTCATGATTCTCGGTTCCAGCAGCAGCCAGCGAGCAGGACGTGTCAGCTCTCATTAAAGACCACGAGGAGTCGGCCTCTCACCTCCGAGCCGCGGGAATGAAGTCGTCTTGTAATACTTGAAATTACAAGCAGTGCATCTGCTTAAATATGCACAGAGGGCCTCGTTAATGGACGCGGCGGCTGAGCGAACTTTCTAACCTGATCTCATCTCTCTTATAAACACATGATGGAACATGATTTGTTTGTTCCAAATTAACATTTTGTTTTATTGAATATGTTAAGTGATTATTATTTTATCATATATTTCAACAGCTGTATCAGGCAGGTGCTGGTTGAATCCAGGATGAACAGGTTTCCAACTTTCCACGGCTCCATAACAAAGCTGTCACATTCAGAAATCCACCAAACTGGACTTCAGAGAAACACGAGTTCGTGCTGCTGCATTTCACTAATGTTTCCATCAGGGAAACAAAATCATTTCATGTCGTGTCACATTTAATGAACATCGTGATTGAGCCTGACTGATGTAGTTTTCTTGCTTGTTTCAAATATTTAAAACAGTAAACAGAGGTTTCAAACAGGGGGAGTTGAAGTGTGGAGGGTGAGTCATTACTCTGGACACTGACGTGATACACATATTTTTAGATTCAGACCGCCGGAGGATATCCTCATCTCTGGTGTCCTTCACAGATGCATTTGCTGAGAAATCAGAGAAAAACAACACGTCTTATATCTCCAGAACCTGACAATCACCAAGAGCGTCTCTGTATATCCACGGGTACAACGCGAACAGGAAGCGCTCATGGCTAATTTGGCTTAATTTTAATTGCTGGGGCCAATTTTGCAAAATGTAAACAAATACAGGTGATGATGATTGTGGAAGACAAAGAATAATTTACAGTTTCAAAATCAATTAATAGTATTTTTCTTCAATATTTTTGAAAGTAATAATGTTGAGAATGTTCCATCAACATGGTTCTGATGCTCCTGGATCACTGACTCTGATGGACGTGCAGATAATAACGTGAGTGTTGAGGAGGGAGGACGCAGTTGTCTCAGTTTAGTCTGACAGGCAGGTTCTAACAGAGAAACTCGCCATCACGACGTGTTGAGCCTCAGTCGCAGCAGTTTTCAGCAAACGAGCTTATTTAACCAGATGATGTGTCTCATTCACACGATTGTCCAAACCGTGCAATCAAATCTTCTGCAGAGTCGTAACCAGCCTTTTTTATCCTCAGAAGATTCGCCGCCTGCGTGACTGAGTAATAAGCCTTAATGTACACAGGGTGAAAATCTTTGCTTCCAACGAGTCGTGATGAAGATTTGATTAAAAGGTACATGTGGTTGGTCGAGTGATGTCTGTAAGACATGATGCTAATAAAGTTCTCGGCAGTGCCAGCAGCACTGACTCCAGGGACGACCATGTCGGTCAGTCCACTGAAATAGCTCAAGAACTATTGGATGGATTGGCCTGACATTTTCTACACGGTCTCCAGAGGATGAATCTTTTCCTCTAGCGCCACCATGATGTTGACATTTCTGGTTTTAGTGATGTCTTGACAACGGTTGGATTAATTGACATAAAATTTGGTTCAGATCCTTAAGAATGTAATTTAACCGATAAAGTGAGTTGATTAGTTTTAATTAGTCAACATCATTTGAGCAGTGCTGCGTTAATGAGGAGTTACCAACAGTGTAAAACTTCAGTCAGAGGATGAGCGATGACATCCTCTGCATTTTGAAAGAGTCTCTGACCAGGTTATTCCTCATATTCATCAGCCATTAAGAAACATAACCGAATTCATCCCGACATGAAAGAGAAGAAGTCGGGGCAACATTTGTAACGAGGAGCCAACAGGAGGCTCGGGAGAAATGTATGCACATATATGTAGGTCAGAAGCTGAAGCAGAGACAGTCGTCTACGAGCCGACCTACTATGTTTGTTGAGACGTGACCTGTGGATGAGAACATGGGATTCAAGAGTGAGAAGTGAAACAGAAATGGGAACAATGTCTGACTGTAGATATTGTTCCAAGTCAATTATTCAGATTTGTCTTCTGTTGGTAGGTGATGGAAAATGTACTGTTGATGCAAACAATCACTTTTTGGTTTGAGTTCAACTTAACTTCCTCAATGAAAACTGTGATGAAAAATATTTGTTGACAACCTTTTTTTTCATGACGCAAACTACACACACAAATTTTTTTTAAAAAGTGCACTTTGAAAAAGAGAATTATGAAAATATGTGTTACATTTTTTGTACACGAATGAAAACTGACTGATAATTTGAAAGACAAATGGACAAAAGAATAAATGACTGATTTAATGCAAAGTCTCATTCATCGAGTAAAACAGTTTCAGCTCAGTCACTGATTGATCTGTTACTGTTAATAAGAAGCATCTCTGTCACATGATGTCTCTGTCAATTCTGTCGTCTTATGAAGAATCAGATTCATGGACTAAATCAGACAAGAAGCAGCAACAGAACAGCTGAGACAAACTGGAAACATCAGGGAGCAGAATGACAATTTAAAAAGGTAAAGATTTTATCAGCTCAATGTAATTTTCTCCTGAGTCTGATTCTCTGTCACATTATCAGATCATTGATCCTGATGCATCAATGTCAGAGCAGCATTTTCCTGTTGGAGCCTCCAGGTGGCGCTAGTTTGAACTACTTTATATCCAGTCAGCTGGTTTAGTGCAGTGGTTCAACCTGAGGGGTCGGGCCCCTCCAGAGGTCACAGATAAACCTGAGGGGTCGACACAGGATTCACAAATCTGTTTTCATATTTAGGACTTTTCTCTAATCTTCACTTTTTTTTATCAAACAAGAATAATAAGAATAATTCAACCTTTGGGCCTCAAACAGTTTTGAAATGAAGCATCTGAGAAGTTTAGAGGAGAAACGTCTTTGTTGGAAACAACTGAAACATAACAAGGAGCCTCCAGATATTATATCACAAACCAAAAACTGGTTTCATCTTCAACAATGTGTTGTATTTTATACAAAAGGGAGTTAAGTCGAAGGCAACTGGACTTGGTGTGGATTCTTGAAGACGTTTCACTTCTCATCCGAGAAGCTTCTTCAGTTCATGTTGTATTTTATACTTATAGAAATGTAAAAGGTCACAAAATACTCAAGTGAAGTGTAAAGTAAAAGTAAGGAAAGTACCTAAATATCATACTTAAGTACAGTACTTGAGTATTGACATGTTGGAGCTTTTAACTGACCTCTCGTCGCAGACTGAGTGAACAGACATGATGGTAACTACGAAAACAAAACCTCTCTGTCGTACCTGCCTTCACACAGCTGAGTGTGTGTGTGTGTGTGTGTGCAGGAGGATGTTGTGTGTGCGCCACATGTGAGCCGACCTCGACACAATCGCACTGTTGTACGACTGTGTCCCCGGGCAATGAGGCCCTAATGGCACAGCTGACTCCTTGACCAGGAATGTCAAGTCTGCCGAGGCCTCCCACATTAAAATAGCCGGCGTGCCCTGTCAGCACACCCTCAGTGTCCGCATGGCTTCAACAGCTGCCAGGTTCACACTGAGCGGGGGAGCTGAGGAGGAGCGAGGAGGAGCAAGGAGGAGCGAGGAGAACGAGTCCAGCCACAGGAGAAGAAGAAGAAGAAGAAGCAACAACAGGAGAAGAGATCAGCACGAGGGGAGGAGGAGGAGGAGGAGGAGGAGGTGAGGGCGTCAGATTACCCTGAAGTCTTCCTCGTCCCCCCTTTTTCTGCTCCTCACACCAGAGTCAGGAAACAAGTTTCCACACAATACGTCCATCTCACAAGCGCAGCGAGGGACGAGGCGCTCGTAGGCTGCAGAGCGACCACGAGCAAACAGCACATAGCTCTGATTCGCTGTGGATTCAGGAACAGGCTCTTGTTGTTTCCTGCAGACAGTCTTTATCAACTTTAGAGACAGCTGCTGTGTGTGTGTGTGTGTGTGTGTGTGTAGGAAGAGAGCAACTGTAAAGCATATGCTCCTCATGCTCGACTGGACTGTTTGATAATGAATTCCTATTAGAGCTGAAACTAACAATTAATATGTCGATTAGTTTCTCGATTTATAGGTAAAAAAAAATTGTGGAAAACAGTAAAAATGTCCTTTATCATTTGCCACAATCCAAGATGGAGCCTGCAAATTCCTTGTTTTATATGGTAATGGGTCCAAAGATATTCAGTTCACCATCATATGACAAAGAAAAGCAGCACATTTTCCATCTGAGAAGCTGAAGTCAGAGAAAATGACCTGAGCTGCGACTGACGTTTCTGTTCATGATCAAATGATTCGATTTTTATTATTTAATTATTAGAATGAGAAACGTCCATCACGACCTCCCAGAGCACGTGACGCCTTTAAAGTGCTTTGATTGGCCGACAGCTCAACAGATATTTCATTTACTATCAAACACGACAGAGAAGAGCAGGAAATTCTCACATCTGAGAAGCAGAGAAAGACAAAACGTTAAGATTTTCTTTTAAATAACTGAAATGATTGATGATTGATCAATTATCAAAATACAGTTGGCAATTAATTTTCTGTCATTTGTCTAAGGGATTAATCAACTATCTACTTCAGCCTTAAGGGTCATTTTTCAAATGAAGATTCTTTCAAAACACATGATCAGATCATGATGCATCAACAGTTCAAAATCAACCACAACATTAGTTATAATAAAACAGAGCTCATTCAGCACAGTCACTACTTTTACTTTTGATACTTTCAGTTCATTTGCTGGGAAGCTACAGATGCTGACCACTGAGTTTTGTTTCCTTCAAGCACAAAAGTAAAAGTCCTCGGTTGAAGCGGTGAACTCAGTAGATTGTAACAGTAGAAAACAAGTCTGCAGATTACGTCGACAATAAAAACATCAAGGCTGCTCCAAATGACACAAATGTGCTTTTAACCAAACCAGATAAAGCTGAAGGTTTAACACGTCACAAACTGTCGAGTGGCAGAAAATAAATTAATCATTTTGATTATCTAGTGTTTGTAAGAAAAAAATGACCAACAGTTTCTGGTTTCAGCTTCTCAAATGTGAATTTTTCATCTATGATTCTCTTCTGATTCTTCGTGTTCTAAACGGACAAAACAGATTTTAAGGCGTCAAACTGAGCAACTTGAATTTTGCCCTAATCGCAGCTTTGACACTTCAAAGACCAAACGATTAATCAACAATGAGAATCTCATTAGCTGCGGTCTGACTCAATGTGTGTCTGAAGCCTCGTGTGGAATCTTTCAAATCCTCACACTGACCTCTTGAGTGAAAGCACAATAATCCTGGTCTGGATTCGATCAGGCTGGATTTCCCATCTCAGTGAATCACGCAACTTCAAACACTAGACAAAGAAATGTGGAGAGATCAGCACGAAGAATGACAACAGAAGATGTGAGAGAACAAAAACGCTGATCATGAGGCAGCTGTGTTGATAACCGATTAATCGTTTCGTCAAACTCTTTGGGTTTCAGACTCCTGGAGGAAAAACAAGCAATGTATAGATTTTATCTTCAACTATAGAAAACTGTGACATGTTTCTCCATTTTAAAGGATTAATCAATAAAATAATGAAAATAATCACATCTCATAACAAAGAGATTATCTTTATGAAAAAAGGGATTTAAAAATATAGTCACAACAATGGTTATTGCATTGAAAGTTGTTTTAATTAAGGAAGTGTTATACTTTCACTCAAGGAAAAACAATGAAAAATAATCTGGAGGTTTGAGTCAAAACTTTGTTTTAAGAAATTAACCTTTTTTATTTTTAGTCTTGAAATTCCTTTACATATTACATTTTCCTTTATAAGTATTTCAAAATATCTTTTGCTGGTTTGTTCGGTAATATTTTTCCTATAAGTAGAATCTCATTTCAATATAGTTCTCTTTTGAAAACAAAATAGTAAGTAACATCCATCAGTGTGTTTCTGTCCAGGGTCTTCACGTGTTGGACGACGCTGCGGCCCGCGGCTGGTCGAGACGGCCGTCCGTCCAGCTCTGACCACGACAGAGAGGCCGATGGGAAACATCATGAAGCTTCACTGTGTCTGATGCAGCTCCCGTCCACCTGCCAGATATTTGGACCCTTGCAGTGGGAGTGAACAGAGCATCATAAAGGTCCCATATATCTCTGTTTGTTGTCCCTGGTGGGGGGGACACTGAAGACGGTCCTCTCCCCACTTGTTGGCTTCCCCAAGTGGCCGTTCTCAAACACCAGGGATGCTCTGGTGTGAGAAACACACTGCTCTTCCTCTTCCTGAAAACACTACGGACTATGCTTTGAAAATACTGCCAACATTGTATGTATAACATAAAACCCATCTGATCCACACCGTGACCGACTGCTGGAGCCAAAGCTTCGGTCGAGTCCGCGAGGCCCTTGTTGTTTGGGCTTAAAGATAATCCTCTCAGTAACTTCCTCTAACATTTTGGGTAATCTTTTCGATTACTGCTGCTGCTGCGTTGTCTGACAGCCTCCACCTGCTGACACATCTCAGACATCCTCTCAGCTTCATCTGACTGACTTCCACAACCCCCCCCCACAAACTGGCCCGAGGAGAGACCTGACCTGGACCAGGAACACGACGGATGCTCGCTCTCTCCTGGACCCGAGCAAGGAAAACATCTTAAACAGGTTGACTCCTCACTCTTTAGATATAAACTATGTTGCAAATAGGAAAAAGCATTCATTGGCTTCATTTCTAAAAAAAACCCAACTTGCTGGTTTTAGCATCTCTTTCCTCTTTTTTTCCTTTTTTTTTTTTTTTTTTTTACAATAAAGCACTCTTTTTTTCAGCCAATGAGATTCAACTCATTTACACATTTAGTCCACTTTTTTTTTCACTTTCAGATTCACACAACCACTCCAACCCTCAACCTACACACTTTATGATAAACACCAAGGTTTCCCTGCACATGTACTTGTTTTTTACGCCACGAAACTTTAGTAGGCTATTACAGCACGGTTTGTCATGCACTTTATCTGTCTCTTTTTGTCAAAATACGCCTAATCTGCAGCTCTGGACCTGGACTAGCAGCTGTCGGATGCCCCCCCTCAGTCGTCGTCCACATCGTCCCCGTCAGACTCGTCTCTCCTCTCGTACATCTTGTCCCTCTGCCGCTCCTGGATCTCCTTCATCTCCTCGGCGTATCTGCAGAAAGCTCCCCCGAACTTGCTCCAGGCTTTGAAGGGGATGGTGATAGAGTTCCTGTAGCTGGGCTTCACCTCGCTCACCCGCAGGAACACGCCGTATTTGTTGGAGCCCACGTCGAAGAAGAAGCGCTTGGAGTCCACCATGATGGAGGTGCCCTCGGGCAGCTCGCTGAAGCCGCCGGCGGCGATGCCTCCGCTCAGCTCCTCGTCGTCGCCGCCGTAGTCGTCGATGAGTTTGGCCAGGGCGTCTCGGAACTCGATGAGCCCCTGAGCCGGGAGCGCGATGGTCTGGCCGGCCAGCATGCCGCCCACCGGGCCGCCGACCCCGAAGCCCGGTCCCCGGTTCACGGTCTGCCGGATCCGCAGGAACCTCCCCCGCTGGTTCTCCTTCAGGTCCAGGTAGTACTTGCGGTTCTCCCGGACCAGGAACTCGCTCTTCAGAGCCCTCCGGGGCCCGCCGTCCTCCCCCACGCTGGCCTGGGCGATCTGCTCCGGACTGCTAGGCCCCAGCTGGGCGTAGTGCTCGATGAAGTCCCCGAGGTAGTCGCGGAACTCGGCGGCCACGGACAGGGAGAGGGTCAGGCGGCTCTTGGAGCCTCCGGCCCCGACCTCGGCGATCTTGATGAACCGGCCTTTGCTGTTCTGCTTCACGTCCAGGTAGAAGCGCTTGTTCTGGATGTCCAGGCGCTTGGAGGCCAGCTCCTGGGTCTCCTGGTCCCGCTGGAAGTGCTGGAAGCCGCCTCCGCCTCCTCCCCCGCTGCTGCCGCCGCGCTCACTCCCGCTGTCTCCATCCGCCATCTTCGGCTCCACCATTCGGCTTCTGCTCGTCTCCCTCCTGCCTGCGCTCAGCCATCATCACGGCAACACTCCAGGGAGCCTTCCCATTGGCCCGCACACGTGCCACTTCCACGAGTTCACACGGTGACGGCTTTTCCATTGGTGGGTCGATTTTCTCCGTCACGCCCACATGTGAAATCTCTCGCCAGCCATTGGTCGGATCGGGGTTCCGATTGCGTACTTCTCGTTTCTCTGGTTGTGAAACAGTCTTCTTGTTTTTGTGACATAATGTGATGAAAATTATGTTTTTAAATTTTTTTTTTTGGCTTCAGATCGTGAAATGTGTCGACATACTTTGTTTTTCTCCACACGGTCAAAATGAAAAAAAAATCTGGGAAGATTCCTGGGTTTTTAATATGTGCAAAATTATTTTTATGACCCGCAACTACTTGACTACAAATTTTCATAATACTTCATAATAATAATATTTCATGATACTCTTTCATTGAATTGAACGTAGCATTACTACATGTAAAATACAAACTAAAGACATTCCACATTTTACTTGAGTAAAAGTACACAAGTTACCAGCAAAATAAAGGATCAAAAGTGAAAGTAAAAGTAAAATTACTATATTACTCTAGTACTATTCTGCAGATAATAATGCATCTTATTTTAAAGCTAATTACATGTTTTGTCTTATTTCAAAAGGTAACCAGTAACTATAGGTGTTAGATAAATGTAGTTGCAGTATAAAGTAGCACAACATGAAAATACTCAAGTAAAGTACCTGAAAATAGTACTTAAGTACAGTACTTCAGTAAATGTGCTTAATTCCCACCACTGGTTGTTGCTCCATGTTGTTCTGAATGATGTGGTGGAAGAAAAATGCCTAATTCGTGGGAGGACTTTTATTTAATGCTGAGGGCAATGTTAGAAAATATTAGCTGTACCACATAAAATACAGTAAGAATATTATTATAAATATGGTACTTTTTACTCCATTACACTTAGAGGCAGTTATAGTTACTCTGTAGACAGATACATACAGAATACGTACAATCAGCTTATAAAATACGATGCCTTAAATGACCCAACAGTATGTAAAGTATTTACTCTTTACATTGTTTACAATATTAAAATACTGCTTATATTATAATCACATCCCACTACTTTAATATACACAATGATAATATCAGTCTCTGAAAGGAGCATTTCTGCAGAAAGAGAACTTTCAATTTTGATACTTTAAGTATATTTTGTTGCCAATACTTGTGTACTTTTACTTCTTATTATGAATGCATGACTTTGTCTTGTAAGAGAATATTTTTACACCAAACAGTTTGATATCTTGAGGCGTGTGAATGTCGAGCTCACCTGCAGCTACGTGTTTACAATCATGACATTGTTATTGCATTACCTGTCTCTGTCCACAGATGGCAGCATAGTTTCATTTGCCCCTCAGGTGAGCAGAAGGTGTCTCCCACTTCCTCCCAGCTGGATGTGTCAGCAGCACCTGTGAGTGTAGAGATGAAACCACAGAAAGAAGCACCACTGTCACTCTGGACTGTTTCCTGTGTGCAAACAGACTCATACACATTTCTGAGCAGTAAAACAAATCAAAGATGTCTCATTTATTTAGTCATTCATTTATATTTTTCGTAAATGTTTTGTCAATAAGTTATAGTATAAATCACATTTCAAAGCATCTATTTTTATTTTAATTAATTTATGTTATAGCCTAAAAAAGACGAGAAATATTAGAATCAGTCTTCATGCCATCAAACCCACTAAATTCCCTGAACTATTACCAGGAACATGACCTCAGTGTCTCAGTGGAAAAACACACTGTCCTAAATATGATTTCTCAGTAATTGTGCAACATGAAAACCATAAGCTGAAAACTGAATCCACCATGAGCTCAGAAAAACAGCCTGTTTTCAGCTTTGTGACGATGCATTTTCCAGCTCATCCAAGAGGCTTTTTAAAGAGTTTATTCAGCTTCAGAAGGAGGAGAATTTTCTCAACACATCGAGGAAACTTTCATCCTTCAGTTGATCGCAAACATTCAAAATCAACTCATCTGCAGATACGTGTTTTTCACTGGACAGGAAACATTTAATTCTGAAAAGTAACTACAACTGTCAGACAAATGTAGTGGAGTAAAAAATAAAAATTTTTCTTCTGAGATGTAGAGGAGTGGAAGTATAAAGAAATAAAGAAATACAGTGAGACAGAAATTGTTCTGTTGGTCAAAGGAAGAAAATCAATAAAACACAAAAAAGTAATTCTCTTTTTCTCACTGTCTCCTTCCAGGTTTGACTCCTGGAGCTTCGAGGCATTAAAGGCTGCACAAGAGTGAGCAAAAGATTCAGACCCTTTATTTAAGAAAAAAAAAAATACCACAATTCTAAAATATTCCTTTACAGGTGAATGTATGTAATGTAGTGTAATGTAACCAAGTTTAAGTACAGAAGTATTAAGAACAAGGTATTCAGAGTAAAAGTCCAACTTGTCTTTCAGAAAATGGCCCCTGTGAGTGTTATATATATTTTATATTATTGGATAATTAATATTGATGCAGTAATGTGTAAGCAGTATTTCATTGTTGGTCACAGTGGAAGTAGTTTGAACTATTTTACATACTATTTGGTGCTAAACTATAACAAGGCATCATATTTCATAAACTGATCAAATGATTTGTGATTATAATCTTAATTTGTAAAGTAACCAGTAACTATGACCATTAAATCAATGTTTGAGTAAAGTAAAAGCATAAAATGGGAATACTTCAGTACAAGTACCTTAAAAATATACAGTACTGGTAAATACTACTACTATAAAATAAGTAGTAAATGTACAGTACTGGAGTAAAAGTATTCAGTTATGTCTCACTCACTCATAATAATAATAATACAGATGAAAAAAATCAGATGTAAAGTTTTAACAGTTTTAACATTTTATTTTAGATCTCACAGTGACATAACAACACAAATCTGATAAAACACTTCATAGATTCAAATTTAAATATATCCAAACTATACAAGCAGAGATACACACACAGATCACATCAATATTGCACACCACCCTGTTTGATTCATGACTCAGACTCTCAGCAGCGACCGTGTCCCTTAGATTTCTATTAGCATTGATCCTATTAGGATTAGACGAGAACATTTTTATGTTCAAAAGATAAAACCAATCTCATTTTGTCTGACAAAATATCTCAGTAAAGATTAAAGTAGCTGCGCAGGCTGAAGGATCAGTAATACTGAGGATAGGCCGGGTAGGAGCCCATGAGCTGGGTGGCGGCCGAGGGCAACATGGCGGCCGGGAGGCTGCTGTACTGGTAGAAGGAGTCCAGGGGCAGAGAGGGGACGGCGGGCAGAGGGGAGCTGTACTGCAGGCTGTGTGGATGGACGTAGGAGGCAGCGGCCGGGCCCTCCGCCGCCGCCGCCGCCGAGTGGTACCTCGGGTAGGGCCCCGGCCTGTAGGCCTGCATCTCAGGATAATGCATCAACTGAGAGGCCACGTTTGCCTGACAGGCGTGAGCCAGGGCGTCCTGCACCGTCCGCTTCAGCTTCATCCGCCTGTTCTGGAACCAGTTTCTGATCTGAGAGGAAGAAAACACGTCTCATCAGGCAAAGTTTCACTGTTCACTATACTAACATTTCTCTCAATCAGAGCTGAAGTCAGGGTTTAAACATACTGAGGTCAAATAATATTACTGAGAAATAAATACAATAGAAGAATAAAATAAAATACTGTAGCAAAACAAAACAAATTAACAAAATATTAACGTATTAATGAAATGTATTGAGTCTAAAAATGCTGGAATTAGCTGCTAAAATCTCCTTCGTGTAAAACATAAAGTCAACTAAAACTTGGGGTCACGACCTCAGTGTCCTCGGTGGACGCTGCTGAAGACACGTGTCTCACATGGAGAGAACAGACGGAGGATTGTTACCTGTTTGTCCGACAGGTTGAGCTTCTTGCAGAGCTCGGCCTTGTCTTGTGTTCCCAGGTAGGCGTTCCTCTTGAAGGCCCTCTCCATGCTGCTGATCTGCTCCGCCGTGAAGGCTGTGCGAGGCCTCCGGCCCGACGGAGGAGACGCCGGCGAGGCGGAGCCGCGGTCGGCGGGGGCCGAGGGGGAGAGGGAGTGACCCCCCTCGCTCTCGTACCCGGAGGTCTCCTCCTCCGTCCCGCTGCTGAAACCGGCCTCAGTCACTGAAGAAGAAGAAATCAGTGTTAAATCAAGACGTCCAGCTCCTCAACAGGCAGATGTTTGATTAGACCATTGATGCTATTCAGGTCCTTCACTGAAGTAAAAGTACTAATACCACACTGTAAAAAGTATTCAATAGTACTCAAAATGTCCCCATGACTGATACTATTATATCTTCTGTCATTGAATTTTTCCTCAAGTAAAAAGTACAATATTTTCCTCTGAGATGGAGTTGAAGTAAAAAGCAGATTCAAATGGAAGTAAAACCAAAAATTTTACTCACACTCTTATAAAATAATAAACTAAAAATGTCCATTACTGTGTGTTTTAAAACATTTTTTGTCAGAAACATGAAGTGTCACAAAATGTGAGTATTGCAGTACTTGAGCAGAAGTACTGTCCTGTCCTCGGTGGACTGGACGTACCTTGGTTCTGGTGCTGCAGGGAGCTGAAGTTCTCCTGCTCGGCCGAAGGTTCAGACTTGGGCCTGCAGTAGAAACCCGGCAGGCTCTCCGAGTGTGTCCCGCAGGTCGTGGGTCCAGAGGCAGAGACGGTGTCCGTCCCCGCTGTCTGGCTGCTCTGGGCCATCCACTCGATAGAAAAGTGTCCCCTCATGTCTGCAGAGAGCTGAAGGTCTGTCCTGCACAGAGTAAATCCTTTTGTTTTAAATGGTGAAACCAGATTTCAAGGTTCTGTCCGAGTGCAGGAAAGTTTCCCCGGAGTTTGCTGATGTGTCCTGGTGCAGCAGAGTGTGGACTGTCCCCCTCAGCACAGCCCGTCTGTATTTATAGGGGACATCCCTCCTCATTTCCAGCTCCCTCAGCCCCGAGATCAAAGCACACATCCTCCCTCCCTCCTTTAGTTTTCACAACTGGAGTAATTAAGACGTCTCATTCAGTCTCAATGAGGCTGTTACAACAAGGCTCCAGTGAGTCTGGGAGGGACCCCCCACCTCCACCTCCACCTCCACCTCCTTCCTGCCTCCAAAAAAGATAATAGACACACCTCAGTGTCTCCTCCACGACCACGTCCAAACTGTAAATACATGCATGAGTGGACCGTCTCAATTTCCACTGGAGACTTTTACAGTTTCAGTCAGTGAAGACGACAAACGACCATCAGACACAACTCAGGGCTGAAAAACATCACAGTCATCATTTGTTCTGCTGTTTTTATTTACAGATAATTCTCCAAGAAAGATGGTTGAACTGATCAACAATAGAAGATGAGGAGATAGAAATGTTTTTATACTCATAAAAGGTGATGAGTGAGTTTGTGAATTATATGAGTCTTTTAATATAAACAACAATATTGTAAAGCCTGATAAGAGTTTAATCAGACTTCATCTGCTGGATTATATCAATTAATATAAATGTGAAAAAAAAAAGCTTTACTCTTTTTCCTTCTTGCTTGTTCAGGTGACTCAGCTCTTGTTTTATTCACAGTAACATGACTTTATTTATATCTTGTATTTCATGTTGAGACGAGCTGAGAAAAAAGAATTTGAATTATTCACAGTCAAAGGCACAAAAGCAGTTGGAATAAAATCATTTTACATATAAACAGACTGTATTATGGTTTCATTTCAGACATCTTCCTTCTGTATTTGTGTGCAACTGTTCCATAATAATATTTTAGGTGATTATCACTAAAGATTTTTAAAGGCAGCTGTATCTTTTTTTTCTTGTATTTTGGTTCCTGGGAGTTTTAAACTTTGACAACATGATAAAATATGATTCAGCTTTCTTATCTGCAGATTCATTGATAATAAAATATCAGTCATTAATCAAACTCTGATGCTGATATTCAGTCATTTAAACAACAGTTACTTTCAAAAATGCCATTATATCATCCATTACTCAAACTCTTAGCTTCATTTGAAAAGCAGCCGACGTCGTGAGTGGCTCAATAAAAAGGTGAGATCTGATCCAGGATGATCCACAGATTAAAGACAAACTGTCTGAACGTCACTGATATGACCTGATGGGAACAGTGATTCTTTAAATTAATCAAGTGAAATGATCCGACAATCATTTTAGATCAACAGGCACAAGAAATAAATGATGTTCTGTCATTTTAACAAGAAAGAGACTTTTATAGAAATTAGTAAAACACTATGAACTACATGAAGAGAAAAAATACTACATACATTTAAAGTACTTTATCAGTAGGAGTACTCTGATCATTCAAATTAACAGAGCAGGAAGAAATACTCAAATCCTTTTCTTCAGTGAAAGTACCAATACCACAACTCTAAAGTACTCTGTTACTAGTAAGATAAATGCAGTGTAGTAAAAAGTACTGCGTTCCTCTGAAATGTAGACTCAAACATAAAGTAGCATAAAATTAATATTCTCAAGTAAAGTACAAGTATTTGAGTAAATGTACTTAGTTTCTTTCCACCACTGTAACTAAATATATTTTCTCAGTAATTCTCCAACAGCAATGTTGCTATAAATTCACTTTGAGCACCAAAGACTGATGGGAAATAAAAAGATTCTAAAAACAAAACAAATAAACAAAGAGAGAAATGGATGCAGTGAAAGTCTGAACTAAACTACATGTAAATGTAGATAGATGTTCTTTTTGGTTTTGACTGTTGGTCATAAATTAAAGACAAATTTAACATTAAAGTTTACAGTAATTCATCACTGAATATTTCAGTCTGTGGTTTAAGGATGGATTTAAATGGTTTTAAAAATCACCAGTTCAGACCAAAACAGGTTTATTTGTAAAAGTATGAATGTTTTAAATTTTAAAAACAATTTAAAAAAGACTAAATGCACAAAAGTGACCAAACTTCTGCTGCACTACAAGTACTAGAAGTACAAAGTAGTATAAAATGGGAGTACTCAAGTAAAGTACCTAGAAAGTGCACATAAGTGCAGTACTTGAGTAAATGTACTCAGTTCCATTAAACTGGGAGGAACTCATGATGAAACTGCTTCAGATCATCTGCAGCTTTTGTGTCGCTTCAAAGCTGAAATGGGGATTTTAGGATCAAGTCAAAGTGACTGATAAAGAGCTGAAGAGGATGATCCACCTGTGAACAGCCTCGTAACAGCCCCCCCCCCTCTCTGAGGAGGAGGGGGGGGGTGAAGGTGGGGGGGCACATGGAGGCAGGCAGGCGCTGTTTGTGTGTAAATGCCTCAGACACTCTGTGGCTCTGGAGGATTAATCGGTTGATCAGAATCGGAGCCATTGATAAGATAATGGATGCGGGCGCGCGCCTCCAGACGCGTGTGCGCGCGCGACCGAGAGAACAGCTGCTCTGGACACTGAGACCAGAAGAGACCGGAAGAGACCAGAGACCCAGTCCACGATGATGTCAGAGCTGCTCAGTGGTGAAATGTAACTAAGTACATTTACTCCAGTACTGCATTGAAGTACACAGTTGAGGGTACTTTACTTGAGTCCTTTTTCCTTTACTGAAGTACAAGTACTAATAAAACTGTGTAAAAGTACTGCACCAACTTCATGTTTCAAACCTGCTCCATTATAATTTAAAGTTAAACCCAGCTGATATTATTCTGTCATTGCGTCCAGAATCATCTCAACAGGTTTAAAAACAGTATTTTTCATTCAGTAAAACTTTGTCGTCTCAGTCAGTCGATCTTTATGAAAGTGTTTATATCTGAAGTTAATACTGAAGTTGGATCAACATTGTTCATCATGAAGTCAAACCAACCTCTTCAACAACACTGACTGAATCTCAAGTCAATGTTTCACTATAATATACAGCTGAAACAATCAGTTAATCGATTAATGCAAGTAAAAGTCATTGCAGTACAGAAGTATGATGAGAAAAACGTATTTCAGAAGCAAATATACTTCGTACGAAACATAATGATCAAAATCTCTGCAGATAAAGAGATGATGATGAGCTGCAGACAGATCGTTGTCGTGTTGTTGTGTTTTTGTCTGCGGGTGTCTCGTCTGTCTGCCTGTCTGCCTGCCTGCCTGCCTGTCTGTCTATCTGTCTGTCTGTCTGTCTGCCTGTCTGTCTGTCTGCCTGTCTGCCTGCCTGCCTGTCTGTCTGTCTGTCTGTCTGCCTGTCTGTCTGTCTGTCTGCCTGTCTGCCTGCCTGTCTGCCTGTCTGCCTGCCTGCCTGTCTGTCTGTCTATCTGCCTGCCTGCCTGTCTGTCTGCCTGTCTGTCTGCCTGTCTGTCTGCTCCTCCACCTCCTCCCAGTGTGGAGACACAGACGGAGGTGACGGAGAGAAACAACTGATCAGCAGCTCTTTGAACTGAACCAATCACCTGCCTGTTGTTTCTCTCCTCTAACTGCTGTTTGTGTGCTTGTACTTAAATACACGTTCGAGGTACAAGTACTTTAACAATCTGACCAATGTGGTTATTAACGACTTTTCAGATTATGATTCCAAAATAAATTATAGATGAATCTAGATCTTTTTGGTTTGTGACCACTCATAAAAAGATTTTAACAAAAGATATTTGTGAAAGAAATGATGTTGCTGCAGAACCGTGACGCTACAAAGAACGAGACGAGAGAGAACATGAATCTACAGCCGATCACATGAAGAGCAAATGCAACCATGAACAAACAGTGTAAGACTGTGCAATATTTACTGAGACAATGCAAAGCTAAGAACAATTTCAATCTGCGGTCGGGGCCATTAAACCATGAAGAACAGTGAACGAGGAGATGATGTCATTAAAAAGTCAAAGCTCAAATGATGAAACCAGACATTTCTGTTAGTTTCATGTTTGAAAGTCACAGATCTGATGTTTTCAGGAAGAGACGAGCGACGTTTGGTTTCATGGACGTCACCATTCATTCACTCAGCTCATCGCAATCACGTTTGAAACCAGAATCAACCTCTGACCCTGATGAAGGCGACTGGACACTGAATAAAATCAAGAGTTGTGTTTTCATTTTAGAAAAGATTAGAAGGAATTCAACATTTAAATCATTTTCAAATCAAACTACAAACACAAAGTCGACCGTATAAAGAGACTTTAGGGTCCCGGCTCTGAGCTGCTGTAAAAGCCTGAGGAGAGCGGCGGCCTCCAGCTCTGAGATCTGGGGACAAATTTAAATGCCACAATCTAAAGACAAGCCTCCGTCCCGCTGTCCCCCGCGTGACGAGGGGAGTCGCAGCGCCTGCTCGTCCACCGGGACCAGTCCCGCTGGCCCCATCAAAGCCCCGGGAGCCTTTGATGAGGTTGATAGGGATCAATGGGACAGGGGAAGAGGCCTTAACTGACTGTGTTACAGACGGGGCGGGCAACTGCTGGAGACTGCCGGCAGTCAGATCAATGATTATTGGGCGTCATCAGCACCTTCATCTGCATAGAAGAATCCATTCAGCATCAGAAACAGACTCATCTCAGGCGGCTTCTTAGCTCCAACATGCTAAACTGCAGCTCCTTTAAAGGACGACTGCTTTATTATTTCTTCTTTGTGAACATTGTTGGAAAGGTGACGTCAGGTCTTTGTTTCAGTTCTATTCAAGTGTTTAAATATGAAATTTTCTCCACTGTTTTTAATTGTAGTTTTACTTTTATTGTTTTTCCTCTTAATACAATTTAGGTGATAAATTGTGAGTTTGGTTGTGAAGAAATGTAAGTTTCAAATCTGCTTTGGATAAGAAATAAAGAAGTTAAACAATTACATATAATAAAAATACTTGATTTGAAGACAACATCAATACAGTTTACAGAAAACAAACTATTTGGCTTAAAGTTGCTCCAAGTTAATTAAACTCACTCTAGAGCTTCTATTAATCCGCCGCTGAAAATAGTCCCAACAAATCCACTATTTCCTCCTGTTTGTTTGTTAGAAACTACAGCGAGCAGCCGAGTCCTTTTAAAAAATACATACATTTATGTATATTTATTATTCTTTATTAATTTACATCCTCAGTTGGAACCGATGGTCTTGGAGCCACAGACAGGAAGTCAGGCAGAGTCTGAGAGACAGATGGACACATTGTTTGCAAAAAAGAGTTTGATTTGGCTCAAAGTGGGATTTTATCTATCAAACGGATGAAGACAGACGATGAGACCAGAGCAGATATGAGCTCACGTATTGAGAGATGTGAGCTCCGCCAGGTCGGGACATGTGTTCCCTCTGGTCTGCTGTCAGCGCCCGGGGGGGTCGAGGTGTGTTTGTGTCCATAACAGAGCAGCAAACAGGCCCATTAGAGATGAAAGAGTCTGAATGGAGCCAATCAAAGAGGAGCCCAGCAGGGGGCCGCGGCCCCACAGACAGCAGCAGCCTGGGACTGGGGCCGAGGAGGATGAATGACCCCTCGTCATGGATAAGGAGCATTAACACACACACACACACACACACACAGAGTCAGGATTACTGTCTGTTTTATTGCCTTTACATGGTCACATTTAGGTTTCTTTCAGATAAAAGTGGCCTATTTACACACTGAGTCTGGTGTCTGAGCACAAGAGACCAAAGCAGATGTAAACACAAACAGATGAGAGAACAGATTATGTAAAAACCTTCGAGCAAAAGGAAAATGTTGCAAATAGACACAGAACACAAACAATTTAAAGGCTCAGTTCACCCAAATGAAAAAGTTCTGGTTTTGTTTGTTTGACCTGTAGCTTCCTGATACTTTACACTTTGTTAATAATACTTCTGTACTTTAGTAGGATTTTGAATGCAGTACTGGAGTATTTGGATCTGAATGCTTCTTCCACCACTACTAGTTTTCCTTGTCCAGGAAATTATTTGTGCAGGACCTGAAGAGCTGTAAGTCCTTCATCCACGGTTCAGTAAATTTACATTTCCTCAGACGACGTCACGTCTCCTCTCTGTTCTCACAGGAGTCCAGACTCGGAGTCTCCTCAGTGCAGGACGATGTCTCTTGTCCCTCAGAAACTTTTGGTTCACACATACGGTGTCAAAAACAGTGACGTGTCAATGGTGATGTAGGAACATAAAATACAACTCCCCCCGCCCCACAGCACTTCTTACACTGCATGTACTCTCTATATAGTACTGTGTATTCATTTCATATAACTCATCTGTCTTAAATTTGGAAGATATGTGGTTTATTTGTTTGTTTTTTTTGCTGTAGATGAAGAAGTGTGTGTGCACATGTCAAAGAGAGGACGTGAGAGGAGGCCGAGGTGTGAGCACCGACACGGCCTTTGATGTTAAACTGGTATTTAGAGGTTAATGAGGCTGTTAGGAAGAGGTGAAGGAAACGCCTGTGAATTCACACTCGCACGCACACACACACACACACACACACACACACACACACACACACACACACAGGAAATGTAGAGTCCTCTGCTGTAAATGAGGATCTCAATATAAAACCTGAAGGGCAAGAATATATCAGGGTGATTATCTAGATTATTATTCAGGATTTTAAAAAACTAAATACAGTGGAAGAAGTATTTAGATCCTGCATTCAGATCCTATTGAAGTAATTATTAGCAAAATGTACTTTGAGTATCAGCAGCAAAACGTCTCCTGCGTCTGATTCTCTGTCACATTATCAGATCATTGATCCTGATGCATCAATGTTAGAGCAGCATTTTCCTGTTGGAGCCTCCAGGTGGCGCTAGTTTGAACTACTTTATATACAGTCAGCTGGTTTAGTGCAGTGGTTTAACCTGAGGGGTCGGGCCCCTCCAGAGGTCACCAGATCAACCTGAGGGGTCGACACAGGATTCATGGAGAGAAGAAAAAAGTTCTGATCCACAAATCTTCAGCAGCAGTAAATAAACTCAGTGACTTTCACTGGCTCGTGTTCGTGTCACTCAAACCTCTCGTGGTGTCTCTGCTCTGTGGTTTTCTTTTCAGTGAACGTACAGTTGAGGACGTTGTAAAATGCAGGTCACTGGGACACAGGTGTGTGTGTGTGTGTGTGTGTGTCGGTGTGTGTGTACACAAGACAACACACAGTAAAACATCACCATGAGATGTACCAAAATATAAAAGTATAGATATGTTTGAAAAGTTTTTTTCGGTGGTAAAATAAGAAAGTTTGACAGTGTTCAGTTCTCTTCCTGTTTGATTAGATCAAACTCTTCTCTTATCTCGTCTCTTTTTGAACACGTCTCCCGTGAGAGCAGATTTAATCCCATCACACAGTCGCTGCTGAGGAGAAACCAGCTTTCTAATCTTTTTCTCTTTCAGAATCGAAGTTAGAGACATATCTTTTAAGACTTCATTGATGTATCTTTTATTACTAAATACAGGCTGAGCAGGTCGAACAAACATCCTCCCACAGACACTCATGTTAAAGAGGTAGCAACTGAAGTTTCACATACAAGGAATTCATCTCGGGGTTGTAGCTCATAACAATCTAAATAAACAGAGAAAAAAGTTCAGCAAAAGTCAAGGAATCATAAATATAAAATAGAAATTTACAATTAAAATATGTAAAATATATAATCTGAAGTGAAAAAGCTGCAACTGCACAGTGTTTAAAATGAAGAGAATGGAACAAGCACATTAGCTAAATTAAAAGTTTGTGATGCTGTTGATCTGTTACAATACAATACAGTTCAACAGCTGCACAAACTGCAGCCTGAAACAGAATCAACAGCTCTCCAGTGCTCAGGCTCGGGCTCAGACTCAGGCTCAGGCTGAGGATCAGGATTTCAGGCGTTTCTCTGATGGAGGAATGTACTCCAGACCAAGATGAGCAAATATCTCCTCCTCTGACGTCGCTCTCAGATACTTTCTCTGTAAGAATAAAGAAAAACAAAATGACATTGTACTAATTTAAGACAAATCAAGCATAAAATGTGTTAAAGAGTTAAAGTGTGTGTTCACCTGTTTGTTATCATACAGAGCGTGGCTGCTCAGAGACATCGTCTTCTCGTGTCCGGCCCAGCGTCGCAGCTCTCTCTCAAACAGCTGTGGACATTATGACTCAGAGTAAGTTTTAGTCACTGTTGAATATCTTATATTGGGTCATTTATGAAAGGTCACCTTGGATCCTGTCCAGCCCAGCAGAGCAAAAGCAAACTGGCTGATGGGAGAAACCACCAGGTCGACTCTCACAGCTCTCCATGGTTTGTTTCCAGCAGCTTTTGTCTGATCCACCTCAGGTCCACCTTCATGTTCACCAGCACGAGAACGTGACTGTGGATTGAGAGTTTGAACACCGGTTTGTGTCTCTGGATGTTCTGTTCCTCGTTTCTCCTCCTCGGTCAGTTTAAAGATGGAGAAACACCTCTCGAAGCGGTCCATGTTGGAGGACGGCCGAGCAGGACCGTCCTTTGACTCCAGGTAGGAGTTTCTGGTGGTTTTCTGGTACAACAGGAAGCCCTGGAGGGACAAAAAACTGTGCCATGAGAATGTGACCAATACGAATCCACATTATTAAAAAGGGCCACCGTCAGGGGAAAATGTTCCAGTGACTCAGAGTTTACCTGTGACTCCAAACAGGAAACCACTTTGGGCATCAGTCCCACCTCTCTGCCCTCCTCTGGGTGTGTTATCAGGAAGTCAACATCATGGCCCGTCAGCTTCCCCCTGCAGAGAAAATCAGCAGTGATGTTTCAATTAAAGTTTGAAGTTTGAAGGGAATTTCAACCAAATAAAATGTGAGAAGAAGAAGAAGAGTTCCCATTTAAATTTTTTCTCAATGTTACTGAACATGGATAATCTAACAAAGCTACAGGTTCATGTTCTGAATGTCAGTTGTAATTATTCCATCTTTGTTTCATATAAAAAGTCTTTTAACATTTATTCATCCTCGAAGGCTCGTGAGAGTGTTTTACCTCCTGAATCCTCCAATCAGAGTCACCTGTGCACCTGGTAACACAGACATGACAGCTTTCTCCACGATCTCACCGATGACATCAGCCTCTGCTTTAGTGACCGGCTGGTTGATGTCATCGTAGTGTTCCAGGCCTGAAAGACAACGAGGTATTCGTGTATTCAGAAACTTGATCAAATCCAGTGTGAAAGCAGACGTGAGTGGAGACACGCACCTGCCTGTTGGGCTCGATTGAGTGTTTGTCCTGAATCCTGTAACTGCTGAAGGCTGTGTATCCCCTCTCTGATCCATCGATCGGCTGTTCTTCCTCCCACTCCAAAGATACCTGTTAAAACCTGAAATGCGTGTGGTGGTTAAAACCTGTTTCTGTTTCATGGGATTTGTTGGCTAGAAGAAAAATTCAGAACATCTGTACACTTGTTCTTTGCTGTGATTCAAATGGCCTGAATGGCCAGTGCCACTAGGTGGAGCTAAAGAGACAAGATGCACAAACAATCTGTTTATTGACTTCAAGACTCCTGTAACATTAACATCAACTTCCATTTCTTGAGTCAGTTCTAATCCGTCCTGTATTTAAATGCTCAATAGTTCATCTGTGTTTAACAAGAAAAAACAAAAATGTTAAGAAAATAATTTTGTGTAAGAGCACTATTTTTTCTTTCTTATCCCTGTAATCATCTGGTGACTCTTCAGATCTTCACCTCTGTAGTAGATCATAAAATCTACATGACCAAGTTTAGGAGAAAGAACAGCGGACAGACCTTCAGCGCCTTAAATCGCTCAGACTGTTTTGTGGATTCAACTTCACTTGACATTCCATTCTCCAAAATATCCTACAAGAGCAGAGAATAAAAATGGTTTATTGAGTGTCATAAAGTGGCTACAGAAGGTTACAAAGAGAGATTAAAAAGGACACTTTCTACTGACTTTGATGACTCGGAGTGAATGTTCTCCGAGACAGGGAAGCCCTCTGAGCTGCGTCATGCTCGTCACTGGTCTGGGGAGGGCCTTCAACACGGCGGCGGCCCGTCGAAACGCGACACCTCGTCCGTCCTCCTCATTGAGCTCAGAGTTTTCAGCCAGAAGAGACAAAGCATCCTGGGACAGAAAATACTCAGTGTCTCTGCTCTCAAGCTTCAGACCAGCTAGATTTCCTTTTTAGCTAATGTCAGTGTTGTAGGTGTGATACATGAGGTCTGTGTTTGCTGAGGGACGTACAGTGAGGACGGTGTTATGGTTGTCCAGAGTCGTCCTTCTCTGACAGGCGTAGCTGGGGACAGAGAACACCACCACCTCTGCTTCATCAGCCTGCTGCTCCTGAAAGACACAGAACAGTCGGACAACCGCAGCAGAAAGACCTGCATTCATCAAACTGCTGAGAGTCTGGGCTCATCATCGTGGGGCAACGTTTAGCAAAGTGACAGCTGAAGGGAAAGTAAAGTGCACCTGTAGTTTGTGTCTGTCCAGTATTTCAACAGGACGTCCTGCACGCATGCTCTCTGTGAACCAGCTGATGTCCAGAAGGTGAGCAGGTGTCGGACCTCGACCTCTGACCTGAGAGCCGAGCCACGTCCTGACCTCATCACCGCTGTTGTTCTCCGAAATGACGTGTGTCACACTTTCACTGTGAAAAGACAAAATGTTCATCACCAAACATTTTAATTAAAAAAAATCTTAATAATGAATTAATTGTTAACTAATTAATCGACTAATCATTTCAGCTGTTCTTGTATAAACTGTTGAGCAGTTTAACTTATAACAAAGCATCATATTTTATAAACTCTTCTTAAGTTTGTAAAGTAACTAAAGCTGTCAGATAAATGAACAATATAAAATACTTCAACTTTGTACTTAAGTGCAGTACTTGAGTAAATGTACTTAATTACATTCCACTACTGTTTTTTTCTTGCCTCTCTAATTAAGTCCATGTGGGGAATGAAATTCACTAAATAATCAAGTTTTTTAAATACTGATAAACTTGACTTTCTTAAACCTGATCTGACCTGAGCAGCTCCTCCACCTGAAAGCCTTTCCTCCGGCCGAGCTGAGAGAGGAAACATCTTCGACTGGCTCCCATTCTCCTCTCCAGCAGGAACAAAACGACCTGAGGGAACCTGTTGGCTCCTTCAGCTCCACTGCAGCCAGTCCCAGTGTTCCCAGTGTTCCCAGTGTTCCCAGTCTGAGAGCCGACTTTCCTTCTCTTTAGCGGAACCATGGTTCATTCAGCTGGACGTTAAACCATCTGATAACAGGTCCAGGTTGAAGCCTACAAACATGTTGAGTCTATGTTTGAGAATCTAAAGATTTTTTTGTTTTGGCTAATTTTCTCATCCATCTCCTCTTTGTTGCTAACGTGCTCTGATAAAGCTCATAACGTCATAAAATACTAATAAATATTCATAAACTACAAAGACGTAATTAATTTAAAGTGTCTAACGAACATGAATCCACTTTCTGAACTTGTTTAGTGGAAACAAAAACCACATCCAGCTAAAACTCTGTCGAACAGACAGACCGGATGCAGCTGTGTTGATAAACCGGCTCCAGCTGCGCGTCACCAAAATAGTTCCGACTGGAAACAGCGCGCGATTCTTCTGATCCCACAATTTCAATTTAGTCATTTCTCATAATTCTGATATGATAATAATGATAACAACAACAACAACAACAATAATAATAATTTCTCTCATTCCAGCTCATTAATGTTGATTTGGCTTTTTCTAAAATTTGAGTTACTGTCTCATAATTCCTATTAACTAACGCAGAATTTTAAATAATAAATCTGAGGGTTGTGAGATGATTAATGTGAGAGAGGTTCTGATACACAACTTGCTTTGACTTTTCTCTATTTATTTATTTTTTTTAAATAAATATTCAAGAGTTTTACCCTTTAATATAAAATGCTGATCTGTAGAGTAACTGAAGCTCTCAGATAAATGAGTGACGAGTGTTGATGAGCAACATTACATTTTGTCTTATTACATATGTGTACTCTGTCTGATCTGCCATTAGGTATCGCGTGTCCTCAGTAACTCTGCAGCTGTTATAACCTGTCGGATCCAGAAGCTGAACACTGGTGGAGCCAGTTGAACAGGATTTATTTACAAGATACTGAAGGCTGGGTCGACTGATAAATGAGTGATAAATGAGAGTCAGGCAGGCAATGAATATCTGAGCCGAGCAGACGGCAGCAGGTGAAGTAAGGTCAGGAGATGCTGAGCAACAGGCAGGCTGACAGGATGAGGTCAGGACAGGTGGACAGGATGAGGTCAGGACAGGTGGACAGGATGAGGTCAGGACAGGTGGACAGGAGAGGTGAGGGCAGGTGGACAAAGCACGAGGAGGCCGTCGTGTTTGTATCACACAGGTCGACTGAATGATCTGCTGACAAGTGACTGGAGAACCTGCATGATGATGATGATGATGAGGAGCAGGTGAGCTGACTGATGCAATCAGGAGGAGGAGCTGATTGGCAGCAGGTGAGGAGCAGAGAGGACGGACACGCCCACAGTCACACAACCAAACACACACACACACACAAACACACACACACACATACACACACACACACAGGAGAAACAACAACAAGGAACAGAAGAAAAAAATGGAGCCAAGATCATGACAGAATCTGTTTGAGGGGAAATTTAAGGGAAACGACATGAAAGTATGAAAGTGAATTGGTTTCAGATCCTCCCTCTGTTTACATTCAGGTTTTGTTTCTCTTGAAAAAGAAACTAAACTCAGTGAAAATAAATGTTAGAGCAGATGGAGGAATTGTCCTGGCTGATAAGTAACAAGAAAATGTCTTAATGTAAACAGTGAATGTTCGAGGTCATTTAGAAACACTGACCTCATTTCATTGTTTCTCCATCAGAGCTTTGACAAGTTTATTATTTTAAGTGTAAAAACCTCCAACTCAGGACTTGATCACAGTTTCATAACTGGATTTAGGATCTGCATCAAAAATGTTTCCTCATGTTTTGTGTTTCTGTAAAAAGTCTGAATCCATCTGATGATCTGATAAAATGTTCCATCAGTAAAATATGTCTGTGTCTTTTGAAATGAATCTAAAATGAAATAAAATGTGAAAACACAATTAAATCAAGTAAATGAATGGCTTTGAATGTTGGACTGGAAACTTGACATGAACTTGAAAAATGATTTAATGACACTAACAGAGAATTTAATACTGTGGATAAACAAATGTTAATGTGTGTTAATATTTTATTATTAAATCAAACATATAGCATAAAGAGCTTTGTTGAACACTTTGTTCTCAGGCTTCTCTCCTCCCACTGGTCACATGACCACTAACACCTGACTCCACTTCCTCAAACTGTGAAGCTTCAGTGAGTGTGTCCAGCCTTCACACACACACACACACACACACACACACTGTTATCAGGGCAGGAAGCGGAACCAGCTTCACTTCACCACCACAGTGTGTGTGAGTGTGTGTGTGAGCAGGCCCGGAGCTGTGGGGCCTCATGGCAGCTCCGAGGAGCCGAGCAGGAGCCACTCGAGCCGGAGCCGTGACGCTGCTCCTCGCGCTGCTCACCTGCTGCGTCAGGTGCGCGGAGCGGAGCGTCACACCGAGCAACGTCATCCTGATCGTGTCCGACGACCAGGACGTCCAGCTGGGGGGGATGGTGAGTGCAGCCACCTGGAAAACACCTGATCCACTGATCATCACCTGAATCGATCCTGATCACACTGAATGAGTTTATAATGAGTCCGGGTTGTGACGTCATCAGACCGTCACAGAAGCTGATGATGCGCTCATGCTGTTTGTTTGCTGTCAGCTGTAAATGAAGGAAACATTTTTTACACCTGAAACTATTAATTTAGTTGAGATAGAAAATTCACCTGCAACAAAAACTGTATTGATCCATCAGGAAAAATATCAGAAGAAGAAACAATCAATTAAGAAAGTTGCATCCTAAGTTAAAACTAAAGTTATAATCAGTCATAAAGTGAATAAAGGAGATAATAATACGTTAAACAACAATAAGAGTCATTGTTCTCTGAGTCTGTAATTCATGTTGAATACTGTCATTCACACAGTATCAATGTCAACATGACGCTGAGCAGCTGTTCATCATGTTCACACTTCAGAACTCTGACATTTGCAATAAGCTCAAACTCTGAGGCTGAAGAGACGCCTTGCAGGTTTTTGGTCATAAACAAAAGTACTGGATTCCAGATGAATTCTATTTTCATCAGAGCTCATAGATCTGCTCACTTTATCATTTCATTCACAGAGTTTGTGTTTAACTTGTCTCTGGACTCGTTTGTGTCGGAGTCACATGTGTCTGTTCTTGTTTCTGTTCTGTTTCAGATTCCGATGAAGAAAACTAAAGCTTTGATCGGAGACGCAGGAGCAACATTTGTCAACGCTGTGAGTCCGTTTACCCACTGATGGACAGTAGATATGGACTTTACTTATTTATGCCACTTTATATTTTTTATGTTTTACAGGGAAATATTGTACATTTTTCTCCACTATATTTATTTGACAGCTGTATTTACTTTTCAAATCAAGATTCTCCATTAAAATCACAATGTTCGTTTATAGACTGCAACACATTGTTAAAGATTAAACCGCCGAGCTTTCTGTCTCGTCAGGTCCGTGAGCTGTCGGCACAGAAAACCCTGTAAACCTCTAACACAGTTATAGTTAAATAACTGTTTGAGGCTCAAAGAGCTCGAATGATCCAATATTCTCCTCCAAAAACAAAGATTAGAGAAAAGTTATTTTTCTTTCTCTCCATGAATCCTGTGTCGACCCCTCAGGTTTATCCGTGACCTCTGGAGGGGCCCGACCCCTCAGGTTTATCTGTGACCTCTGGAGGGGCCCGACCCCTCAGGTTTATCTGTGACCTCTGGAGGGGCCCGACCCCTCCGGCTGAACCTCAACAATCTGATAATGTGACAGAGAATGAGACACAGGAGACATTTCACTGCAGGATGTGTAGTTTTACTTTTAAGACTTGAAGTACATTTTGCTTATGTTACTGCTGATGTACTTGAGTACGATTTTGAATGCAGGACGTTACGTTGTTGTGTTGCTACTTGTGAGTCTTCAGTGCATATTTCAGCAGTGAGTCCTCGCTCTCTCATGATCACACGCTGCAGTAACATGTTGAAACTGAATGAGTTACATCCTCCTCGCTGCTGTCACGCTTCTCTTTCGTCATCTTTTTTTCCTCTGTTCTCTTCCTCCTCTGTCGCTGCTCTCGCTTCCTCCTCCTCCTCCTCCTCCTCAGTTCACCGTCACGCCGCTGTGCTGCCCCAGCAGGAGCAGCATTCTGACCGGCCGCTACCCCCACAACCACGAGGTGAGAAACAACTCCCTGTCCGGGAACTGCTCCAGCGCTCTGTGGCAGAAAGGCCCCGAGTCGGACGCCTTCCCCGTCTACCTCAGCAAACAGAAATACCAGACCTTCTTCGCTGGGAAATATCTGAACCAGGTTTGAACACAGATACACTTCATAAGCAGTTTGGGTTGGATATGTTCTTGTTGTGGAGCAATGATACTTTCATCAGTTTACACACTTCCTGTTTTTGGCTGGACGCGGTGATGCAGGGGGCGACAGCATGAAGCCAGGAGTTTCCCTCCTGACTCTTTCTTTTTCAAAATGAATAAGTGTGAGTGGCCGTTTGTTCCTCACTCACCCACTTACTGCATGGACCCACCGCAGTCTCACCTAATGTATATGTCGATCTGAGTCCAGACAATCAGCCCCTGAAAACAGATATTTACTCGTCTAGTTAAAGGAACCTGGAGG
Organism: Holacanthus passer; assembly: GCA_025331565.1. Classification (NCBI taxonomy): domain Eukaryota; kingdom Metazoa; phylum Chordata; class Actinopteri; family Pomacanthidae; genus Holacanthus; species Holacanthus passer. Next base: position 1,534,131 of record JAFREQ010000046.1, on the reverse strand, counting down.
CTCCACAGCTCAGAGACACAAACACGCCCACTTCAGCAGGGATCAGTGACCAGTCCCGACATCATATGTGCACAGAGACAGAACAGTATCTGATTTTCACCACGATCAAACCTCCTGCTGTGAGAAACACCGACGGATCGGTGAGGCGCGAGGGAGAGGCTGCAGTTAAAACACCTCAAATAACAATCAACACTCAGAGGAAGAGTGAGTCCGAGAAAAATGAGACGTCAGCAAAAGACAATGAAAGAGCAGGAGGATAGTTATTATAGTCAGAATAAGAATAGTCATAATAAGTTCTCTTTCAAATGAAAAAAAAGATGTGAGTGGAAAGTATTGTTCTTGTATTTGCAATATTTTTTGACTCATGTAGTTTAATCAGTCACTTTAAGAACAAATATCACTGGAAGCACGACGGAACATTACATTCACATTATAGACACCATCACTGAAACAGTCGTTAGGAAGGCAACACCAGATGTACATTCAACAACCCAAATATTGTAAATGTACAATATTAGTATCCTGTAACATGAGCATCAGCATGTTGTCATGTTTGTGACTTAGTTAACTGTGTTTCTCTGTCGTCAGTACGGTAAGAAAGACAGCGGAGACGTCGGCCATGTCCCACCTGGCTGGGACCAGTGGCATGCACTGGTGAGTCACACACACACACACACACACACACACACACACACACACACACACACACACACACACACACACACACTCACACACACACACACTGTCACATTCTTTGCCTCATGGCCGCAGGTGGGGAACTCGCAGTACTACAACTACACACTGTCAGTCAACGGCCAAGAAGAGAAGCACGGAGACAGTTATGAAGCGGATTATCTCACAGACCTGATCGTAAGTTCTCGTCACACTCAGATCAGCAGTATTTCAGGCATTAGAACGTCTATAAGAACATTTATGTGCAGATTTATGGGAGAAAAAAAGACTGTTCACCTTCGAGTTGCCTGAATCAGCTGCTGTCAGAGAAATGTAAAATGTGTAGTCAGTTTTCTTTGTCGTTCAGTCAGCAGTGTGAGAGGTCAATCATCAACTAGATGGAAACTATAAATGTAAGAAAACAGACTGATTCTGTGTAAGTTTCTGTATTTACATTGAGGAGTGTTTGAGTGAAGACGTTTGGTTTCTTCTTTAAACGTTGTCGTCTGTTTCATGGTTTCATGCTGCTTCTGCACGTCGTCGTCGTCGTCGTCAGAGGTGACAGATCTGTGCTTCTGCTTCAGATAGAGTTTATGAACTGCTGCCTGGTGATGAACTGCACCAATGCTTTTTCTATTGCTCTTCCATAAAGTTTGGGAACAAGTCACAGAATCACCAGCAGGATTCACTGTCTTCTCCGTGCAATCCATCATGGAGACATACTGTATATATAACAGCAGTGTAACCTTTGACCTCTGGGAACATTTTACAGTTTGGGTCCAAAAACAGCTTCACTGCACATCTTTGTCTTTTTGGTTTATTCAGCAGCAAAGAGTCTGTGGATCTATCAGGTATCTTAACTTTTAAACTGTTCATTCTTTCAATAAATGAAAAATAAACTAAAACCAAATTGCAATTTTAATTAAAAAAGGCAGAAAAAACTGAAAAATCAAATCAAAACCAACCATCTATTCATTCAGACTCAGTGCAGTTCCATCATTTCATTTCATGAGGTCGTTGAGTTTCTCAGCAGCCAAAGTCATTTAACAAAAGATTTAACACTGTGGACAATGAGTCACATCTGGTAACATGTGTTTAGCAGCGTGTGACCACTTGTTATTACCTGTCCTGGTGTGACGATGACTCTCAGAGACACCCAGCGTTCAGACCCTCCAGTTCTGGCAGCTCCTTTACTTTATTTACTTCCATCTTCGCCTCCGTCTGTGTTTCAAACCAAATGTAAAATGAGTGGTTTATTCAGTCTCGGCTTGTTCCTCGATCAGACGAACCGCTCCCTTCAGTTCCTGGACAACAGGAGTCCTCAGCATCCCTTCTTCCTGATGCTGTCTCCTCCGGCTCCTCACTCCCCCTGGACGCCAGCGCCACAGTATCAGAAAGACTTCAGTGATGTTAAAGCCCCTCGAGACGGAAGCTTTGACAAACCGGGGAAGGTTTGTCCAACTCACATCAAACATTATTACATCTGAAGACGGTTTGTAAAGGTCTTGAATAGTGAGTCTCTGTGTGTGTGTTTCAGGACAAACACTGGCTGCTGCGTCAACCTGTCAACCCCATGCCGAGCAGCTCGCTCACCTTCCTGGATAACGCGTACAAGAAAAGGTACCTGATGAACTAGAACTTATGTTTGAACGAACATTTTATTTTGGAAGGACGTTGGCTTCCTACAGGTCTCACAGTGGAGGAAGAAGTATTTACAGATTTTACTTAAGTAGAAGTAAAAATACCACTGTGGAGAAAATACTGTATATATAAAAGTATCAGCACCATAATGTACTTATAATACAAAGAGTAAAAGTACTTTGTTATGTGATTCCTGCAGGTGGCAAACTCTGTTATCTGTGGACGACATGGTGGAGTCGTTGGTCAAAAAACTGGACAGTATAAAGGAACTGGACAACACCTACATCTTCTACACCTCAGACAACGGCTACCACACAGGTCTGACACCCACCTGTGTGTGTGTGTGTGTGTGTGTGTGTGTGTGTGTGTGTGTGTGTGTGTGTGTGTGTGTGTGTGTGTGTGTGTGTGTGTGCAGCTTCACACTGATCACCTGTCTGTCTGTTCCAGGTCAGTTCTCTCTGCCCATCGACAAGAGGCAGCTGTATGAGTTCGACATCAGGATCCCGCTCATGGTCCGTGGTCCTGGCATCAAACCGAACCAGACGCTGCAGGTCACTCACACACACACACACACACACACACACACACACACACACACACTTCTGCTTGCATCTGTTATAAAATACAGAACTGTGGCCGTAACCTTGGTCCCAGTTTGTTTTTTACTTCCTGTTTTCCGGCTCCTTCAGGCTCCGGTGTTGAATATTGACCTGGCTCCAACCATCCTGGACATATCTGGTGTCAACCTGTCCTCTGTGAATGTGGACGGACAGTCTTTCCTCTCTCAGATGGTCAGCTGATGCTCTGATGTTTTCCTCAATGTTACTTCTGTCTCAATTTTAAAACCTAACTACATATCCTGTGACTGTCAGGCCCCGACGCTGCGTAACGGCTCTGCACGTCCCTTCTTCCTCGTCGAATACACCGGAGAGGGACATCCAACCACAGACCCTGCTTGTCCCAGACTGGGCCCCGGACTGTCTGTGAGTATCCACCACAAGAAGAGACTTTATCCAGCAGAAAGGCCAAAATAATCTCAACCACAAGGTTTTTTTTAGGAGCTGTTCTTGATGATCGGAGGAATGTAAAGCTTTAGTGTAATAGTTTTGTTTAATTACTTTATGTGCTGCTTAGTCGTTGATTGCAGCGCTGACTCAGCACTTTCTTCAGCAATGTTTCCCAGACTGCGTGTGCGAAGACGCCTACAACAACACCTACGCCTGCGTCAGGACCCTCGACAGCGAACACAACCTTCAGTACTGCGAGTTCGCCGACAGCGAGGTACGGCCTGACTCTGTCTCACACACGCAGGAGTCGTTTAGAGCCAGATGTGAAGCTCAGCGTCTGTTCCGCTTTGTGTCTCCAGTCGTTTGTAGAAGTGTATAACCTGGCGTCGGACCCCCACCAGCTGGAGAACATCGTGAAGAAGGTGGATCCCGCCGTCCTGCAGGCGATGAACCAGCGGCTCATAAAGCTCCAGTCCTGTGAGGGCGACAGCTGCCGCGACGTCAAGTGAAGAGGAAGCTGTCAGAGACTCAGCGGGAGGCGGGGTTGGGTTTTTTTCTGACTGTTTGGTCAGAGGCAACATTTACCACAAGTATAATCGTCTTAGAGGCCTTTTCTCATAACGATGTTTCCTACTGTGAAGCTTTGACGTGTCTCAGAGGGAAAAGCACAGGTGGAAATATTAAAGTTAACGATGGCTGATTCTGTTCAGCTGCTTCAGTTTCATGGTCCTGGTTTTGTGCTGGTTCACTGTCATTCTGTCATGGTTCACTGAGACACTTGAAGAGAACTGAGCCATCGTTAAAGGAAAAGTTCAACATTCTGGGACATTTCTTTTCTTTCTTGCTGAGAGTTTGATGAAAGGGTTGATATCACTGTCATGTCAGTATCGAGCTACGAAGTCATCTTAAATTAGCATGAACACTGTTTCCATCATGCTTCATTCTGCTGCTATTAACACGGCAGTTTCCCAGATCTGGACTTATTTAAGCTATTTAACCTGTGAAATGCTGATGTGCAGTTTCGACACTTTTGTACTTTTATACATTTTTGTACCGAACCTCCACCAGAAAGCCAATAAGCATATTTCCCAAAATGTTGAACTTATCCTTGAATGTTATTTGTGACAACTGTGTTTTTCCCACTATGATAAGTCAAAATGTCTGATGTGAAAAAGTCTGTTTTTCTGAGCTGTGCTCAAATTTCTCATACTTTTAGTTTATTAATATTCTTTTAAGATAAACGTCTTGTCCGAATCATATTTTGCGGATTGAACCTCCTCCACCGGTCTGTCACGTGTTTCTGCAGATAAACTGCACTATAAACTAAAGTTTGTTCTTTACAATGTTCAGGGTTTAAAATGCCGTCTGAACATTTTCACAGAAACACAGAATGTGTCAGGTTGCTGGTTCACTATCGATATCATCAGTCCAATCATCGAAAGGAAGAGTTCCACATTTTGGGAAATAAGCTTCTTTACTCTTCTAAGAATTAGAAGCTCCAAGCTTTCACCAGCAGCCGGTTAGCTTCACACAAAACAGTGGCATCAATCTTCTCGAACTCTCCATGAGGTTTCCCAAATGTCAGACTGTTTCTTTAAGATGAGCCTATGGAGAGAACAGCTCTGTTCTCTGAAATGTTTTTGCTCATACCTTCATCTGTGGAGCACTTTGAATGAAAGAAGACAGAACGTCTTTCTTGAGTGAGCATCATGTGCTGAGTCCAATTACTGCTGCAGATTTCAGGAATGAGTCGCTTTTTAAAATTTCATTCCTGATGTTTATTGCAATATTTTACATTATTAATTTGTAAGTGGAAGAAGGAAAAAAGTGCCGTGATATTTGAGATGTGATGCTTTCTTTTAATTGTGAGTAGTTCATCAAGGGAAATATCACATGGTCACAGTTAAAAATGCTTTAACCCTGTGTGCCTTGTATTTGCACTGACAAGCCTCATGTGCCTTTTTAAAATGTGAATGTTTTTGCACTGTGATGAAACTGATTAAAAATAAATCAAAATAAGCATTTTAATGCATCTGTCCTGTGGATCTTTGTAAGAGGCGTCACAGCTGAAAGGACACGTCAATCGTTTATCTCTGTTCACAAACCACATGTCAAACCTCTTTAAAAGAATTTCCTCATAAAAACCTTGATTTCCTGAAGTAAGTCTGGTTTAACTGGTCTTGCTGCTTGAAACGTCCCTCGACCGTGATAATAAAAGGATCCTGACATCTTGAAATGTAAATAAGCTGTGAGCTGTGGTATAAACTGTGCATATACATTATACTAAACCTTGTGTTTGCTATATAAAAACAACTTCAGGTAACGTTTCAGTGACACATATGATTGTATTTCCTTTAATTCTGTTTGTTTCACGAAAAAACACAAAGACTGAAGATCTTTGAAGACTCATGTCTATTTTGGGGAAACTGAAAACAGACATCACTGAATAAAAATAAAGATGGGAACAAAGTCATATTATACAAGAGCAAAATCCAACTGGTGTTATATTATCTGTAGAAGAAACACATAGTACGAGCTCTACACAGTTCCTTCAGATGTACTTGTACACAGTTTTGTCCTGCATGGTCTGAATCTCTAACTTGACAGGACATTTGTAGAAGTGCGACAGCAGTACCTCTGAATAGCCTATTAAGAAGTAAAACTTCTGTGGGGACAGTTTCTGTAACATTAAAGCGCACACTATGAGCATGTTGCCGCGCCTTTTGATCACGATGTCATTGGCCAGGCAGTTGTGGAAGGTCCCGAACATGAAACGCCTTATGAACACGTCCTCTACGCTTCGCTCAGCTGCTCCCTGTTCTCCTTTGAGGTTACCTGGAGAAACAGGGAGGAGAGTGGTTGAAAAGACTCATACAGATACTGAAATCAAGGCTTTATTCATCCAAATCTTAATTATAAGAAAACTGTCAAAAAAATTGTCCCTGCAATTTCAGTCCAAATATCTATGCATGCTATGATCCTTTCCCACAAATCTTATTGTGTTTCATGTTGTGAAGGTGGCACATTGAAGCTGTTAAGTCTTTAATGAGCCTGGTCAGACTCACTGGAATGCTGTGACAGCCATCCTTTGCGGTGGCCAATGTGATGAGGTGGAAGTGCTTGCTCATAGGTCAAAGGTCTGTCTCCTTTCCCCACTCGGACACGGGCCGCTCGATTCTGGAAAACAAGTAAATGTCAGTAAAAACAGTCTTTGTTTAGAGAGTCTCTAGTAAAGCAAACTGTTAACTAGGCAATGAGCCTTGATCCGAACGCAAGAGTTGTTCCACCCTTGTGCAAATCCCAGATATGTAAATAATTTTGTACAAAACTAAACTCAGCTAAAATTAAAATTTTATCTTTCCACAGAATGAGGTCTGTGAGTTTCATCATCACATCACTTAGATTGAAAGTGCATGAAGATGGAATCTCTTAATGATCGGTCAAGACAGACTGAAAAAATGTGACCTATCCTTTCAGTAACCTTTGAAACAGCGTACACACACACGTTCCACCAGCCTGATGGTTAACTGTGAGGATGTCTGGAGCTCAGTGTTTACCTTGCAGCACACTGCAGTCACATGGAGGGCTCTGCTTCCAGAGGAGCTGCACAACGAGCCGGACCTGAACAAGGCACTCTGCAGAGACACCAGAGGAAACAGCATGAGAGTGAAAACCATCAGATCAGAACTGAGTACTGTGACTAGTGAGGAGAGACTCAGACATGTTAGCTGGGGCTTTGCTAGCTAACGGTGGGCTAACCTGTTAGCTTCTGCATGAACGCTCTATTAAACTGCACAGCTGAGTTAACCAGAACAAACTGATGTGTTCAATGTCAACACGAGTTCATTTCAATGTATTTAAAGTTTAAATAGAGTTGAACTAACCAGCAGCCTCACGCTTCCTGCGCTGCTCAAGGACGCCGCCATGTTTTTTTGAGTGTTATGTCGCGTTAAGCTAATTGACTTTCCACTATTTTCTATAGCTTGTTTTTGTTCCGATGCTGTTATAATTTAAACATATAATTAAAACTGCAACACTGCGACGATTATAACTGGTGTCAAAAAAATGTAAAAATAATTTATCAGGGAAACTTTGTTTGTACACTGGAACTGTTTATTTGACAGTCAGGCAGCTGTTTCCGCCGGACGACTTTCGACTTGTGCGAAACGGATATAGAAAAATAATATAGTTTGAGATCGGGAAGCTCTCAATAAATTGATTATAATAATTATAAGCGCTGTTAAAATATACATAATACAATACTGCATATTTATAGTCATGTTTCAAGTTTCCATTATCATTAATTTAGCCAAATTCTACATATTTATATAGAGAGTGCACTTATTTTGACAGGGGCCGGAAGTGTTGTTGCCCTGTAAAGAGGAACGCAGACGTTAAGAAACGTTGTCAGGTTTATTAACTTGTTTTTGTTGACAAAAGCGGTTTGTTTCGGTTCTTGATTTGTCGGTTGTGACAGCTGGAAGTTGAGCGAAGACAGAGGAGCGATAGCGCCGCCATGTCGTCGCCGCTGGAGATGACGGAGATGTACGACAACGCGCTGCTCGGGATCCTGCAGCACGTCGGGAACATCCACGACTTCCTGCGGGTCTACTTCGGCTTTTTGTACCGAAAGACGGACTTTTATCGGCTGCTGTCGAGTCCAGAGGATAAGATGGGTTTCCCTCCAGGTGTGGCCGAGAAGATGGTGTTTAAGGTGAAGTCCTTCATGTTGCCAGTCACATGAAAACATGGCGAACACGGACTTCTTCACTTTCTGTCTGTGCACATGTTTTCATGTTATTTAACACTAAACGTGGAAAAGTTAGCTTGATCACTGTCATGTTTACAGACAAACAGGTGTTTCTGTTATTTTGTCCACCACATTCAGTGTCGTATCAAAGTCAGTGTAACACAAACCACATCCTCCTAAAATGATCCTGCAGGTGAATCAACATCTGTCTGAAACAGCTCCAGCAAGAACTGAACATTCTGACTTTAATGAAGGAGGATTTGACTGAATCACTATGAAACTGAGAGGATATAACAGGACACACAGTGAATCAGTCAACGCCACAGAAACTGATTTCTCTTCATTAGGAACAAGACTGAGAATATTGTGAACAGAAGGCATTAATAATCAGAAAACATTTTAACTCTGCACTTGAGTTAAAACCAACCATGTTTTCTATGTGACAGAGTGTGAATAGAACCAAAGATGATTGAAGTAGTTCAATGAACACATTTGCAGTCTTTGATCACAGTTGGCAAAAATGCATCGAATCAGAGAAAATTATATCTAATTTTATTGTAAAAGACTCTACCTGAAATCTTGTCGGTGTCCTACAGAGGTGTCAGTACTTCTGAAGACAGATTTATCATAACAGAGTAATGACATTTAAGTTAAACAGCAGTGGAGGTGTCATTGGAGTCGACAACTCTAAACACCACAGCTGCAGATAGTTTAGTTCCTCCTCTCTGGTTACAGATAATAACATTAGTGGAGTTTATGTCTTGATCTTTTCTTCTCTCCCCAGACATTTAAGCAGTTTGAGAAGATGGCCAATCAGGACAGAGAGAGGCGGCTGAGCGAGCTGCAAAAGAGAGAAGAGAGTCGAGGCGTTCCTCCGGCAGTTCAGGAGCTGGAGATCGACACCGAGCCTCCCGAGGGGACGGAGGAGCAGAGCGCAGAGGCGGCACAGACGCAGAGCTCCTCAGCTGATGGAGGGGATGTGTCGGCCGAGGCGACTGTCAGCTCTCAGCCCGACAGCAGCAGCAGCGGCGACGGACCAGACCGGTCACCTCAGGGAGCCGAGGCAGCCGCAGCCAGCTCCAACTCAGCAGAAGGGTGAGTAACCTGCAGCGTTTCTATCCATCAGAGGATTTAGGAAAAAAGTCAAAGTCAAATTATAACAAAGTTTTGACTAAATATGTTCTTCCTGTGTTTGGCCTTTGAAGGGTTGTATTAAGAACGTGTAATGAGGCATTAGAGGACAAAACATCTGTCTGTACGTGTCTGTGTGCATGCTGTGTTTCAGGAGTCAGAATAAGTTCCAGTCCGACCCCGACAGTTACAACGGGGCGGTGAGAGAAACCTACAGCTGGTCTCAGGACTACACTGATGTGGAGGTCCGCCTGTTTGTGCCCAAGACTGTTGTGAAAGGCCGACAGGTGAACACAATCTTTTCCAGCACCTGACGTACCAGGAATACTGTTCTCATTCCAGCCACTGCAGGTGTGTCTCATACTTGCTGTGTCCCACTGACTGTCCTCAGGTCACAGTCAGTCTGCAGACCAGCAGCGTCAAAGTGTGTGTGAGGGAGGGAGCTGAAGAGAAAACACTGATGGAGGGAGAATTCACTCACAAGATCAACACTGAGAACTCTCTGTGGAGTCTGGAGCCTGGAAGCTGTGTGGTCGTGAGTACATGCGCACCTGACTCTGTCCATACGACCAACTCTGATATCAACAACTTTTAATTTAACTGGCTGTGTTTGACTTCCAGCTGTCACTCAATAAGACCTCAGAGGTTTGGTGGAACGCAGTGCTGAAAGGAGAAAAGGAGATTGATATAAACCAAATTAACCGCGAGCGCTCTATGGCGACAGTTGATGACGAGGAGCACGCCGTCCTGGACAGACTCACCTTCGACTACCATCAGAAGCTGCAGGGCAAACCACAGAGCCATGAAATGGTGAGGACACGCCTCCACTAACATGGACCCAGACATAGATTACACATATTTACACATATTTACATCCACTTAAATTGAAATTTTGGAAGTGTGGCTCACTTATTTTAACTGCGGACAGATTTTCACACTGTTTCATCATTTATTTAACTCGTTTTGTTCTTTGTGCTTAATGATAATGAAGAAATGAATTTATTTCAACAGAGACAAGCAACTTGTATTAATGTAACAAGATGCATGACTGAACGGGGCTGTAAAGAGTTTGTGATTGTGGACTTGATGATAGTGAACATTGAAATGTTAAAAATGCTTCACAGAGCTGCAGCAGTCAGTTAAAGTTACTGTTTAGTGTCTAAATCAGCCTCAGTTTGTTTTTATTCATTTATGAGTTACAGCAGGTCGACTCACCTCTAGATGGCACTGTGGTCTTTATGAGCGTGAACACGTGTAACGTCTCTCCCTCTGCAGAAGGTGCACGACATGCTGAAGAAGGGCTGGGACGCTGAAGGATCGCCGTTCAGAGGGCAGCAGTTCGACCCCTCCATGTTTGACATCCCACCCAGCGCGGTGCAGTTCTGAGGCACAGACAAAACTCAAGCCAAATATGAACTGAATCCTAGTTTATTTACAGAACTGGTTGCAGTGAAGTCAACATTTACCTGCCGCTCTGCTGTGTTGGACGTTTGTCTTTATCTTTAAGACAGAGCTGAAGCTGCAAACTTGCTGTTGTGTGGACGGGTGGGAAGAGAACGAGGACATGCCATTATAACCAAACATTTATTTGATGTGTTGGCAGGATGAAATCTGATCAATGTGTTCACTGTTTTGCTCTTTAGTTAATAACTTGATAGTGCCTATATGTTTGTCCGACCTGCTGAGTGATTCTCTTATTATTTTTCATCTCTGTTGTCAAACCGATTCTCCAAACTGTTCAGCATTTATTCATCTCTCAGTGGCCAGTTTCCACCCAAATGTAGCTCAAATCTCAACTGAATTTCCAGAAAATCTGCATAAGAAAATGCAAATTAATGTGTGTTTCCATCCACTACTGTTCATCAGGAGTTGGTTCGTCATGATAAATAACTGGTGCATAAGTAAACCTGGAAGCTAGAAAACTTTTTTGGCCTCTGCTCTCAGCAAGAAATTTTCATTCAGGCAAGTGGGCGTCATCTTTGAGTCCAGTCTCCAGCTCTTAATATGCATCCATTTCTCAAACTGTGGAAAACAGGATGGAAATCAGACATTTCTGTTTGTTTCATGTGTGAATGTGAGGAAGGTTAACGTCTCCTCACGGCTCCACACAGATCTGATGTTTTCAGCTCTTCACTGGAAGTTTCAGTCACGTTTCATGTGTATCATTATTTATTCTTTAAGTCTGTTTCCATTTGGTTTTTATCAATACACCAACTTTCCACCGCAGCCAGGTGTAAAAACGTTTTTGCCATCTATCAAGTTTTTCTGGTTTTTTCACTGTTTATTTATGCACAAATTGAAAATGCTCATCAAAGCAGGTGGATGGAAACACTCTTCTTGTTACTGGCTGAATCAGTCACCTTTAACCTGAAGACACATTTTTTCATCTCTCCTTCAAGATGTTTGCTGGTTATGGCTCAAAGTTTTGTGCTCTGGTCTCTTATTTATTTGTCATCTTTCTGTGATGGACACAGCAGATGGACAGTTTGACGACACGGACTGGACTGTGATCTCTGCTGCTGTTTCACTGGTTCAGCTGCCTCACAACCAAACAGAAAACACAACTGTTCAATAAAAGACTTGTTCAAAATGAATATTAAAGTTCCTTCTTGACCTTGGACGTAAAAGTTTGACAGAAATCTGAACTCCTGATTACTGGCTTTTTCCAGAGTCTTTAAACGCTCAGTTGTCGTACTTACATCATTTGATGACAACTGAGCAAACTCCACGATGAAGACTGTGAGATGTGGCTTTCTAGTAAGTGGACCTTGAGTTAAAGTGGGGTTTTTTTCTTTCATCAGATTGTTAAATATTGGCTCTTTAAAATATTATATTTTTCTCTCTACAATAAAATAGTTGACAGTTGAGATTTTGCACCACTGCTTATTGATCATTATATTAAGAAGGAATTAAGAAAAAAATTTTAACCAATAACTTTTGTCATTTTAAATCAATATTAATGTCTCATTGTTCTATAATCAGCTATTAACGTTACAAAATTATGCAGCTAAAGCTTTAACTTGCTTATTAATGCCTTATTGATCAGTAATAAAGAGTTAATAAAGAGTGCTTTGTTGTTGACAACCCGAACTACGACTCTTACAAATGATTCATGAAATATTAATCAGAACATTCATTACAGCAAAGAGACGACGAACAGTTGCCTGTTAGTTAGGAAACATTAGTTTACAGCAGCTGCACAAAAGAGGAAACGAGTCTTTTCGTCTTCAGTTGCAGCAAAAACAGCTCAGTTGCGTCGTCTTGACTCCAGTTATCTTCTTCTGCGTCCAGTCATGGATCCATTTGTCCAGAGCCGGAAGATGCTGTAACACAGTCTGTTCCACTGTCATCATTAAATCCATCCACACAGTCGTCCATCTCTCGTTCTCTGAATGGAAAGAATGAGCTGATCATGTTCTGATGAGAGGAAGGAAAGACACACAACGCTCAGATCTCCTCAGCTGGAGGCGACAGGTGACATTTGAAAATGCCTCCTTCTGATGTTAGATAATATGAACTGTGATGGAGGAAGTATTCAGATCCTTTACTGAGGTGAAAGTACTAATACAGCACTGTGGGATACTACAGTACATGTAACTACTACATTCAAAACCTTAAAAGTATTATCAGCAAAATGTGCTTCAAGTATGAAAAGAAAACGCTTCAGAAGGAGGAGAAGAAGAATCAACATCAACACATGTGGAGATACGTGTTTTTCACTGGACGGGAAGGAGATGAAAGGTTTCACAGTAACTAAAGCTGTCAGACAAATGTAGTGGAGTAAAAAGTACAGTATTTCCCTCTGAGATGTGGAGAAGTAGAAAACAGAGATACTCAGACAAAGTATAAGTACCTCAAACTTGTACTTGTAAATGTACCTTTGCAACATGTGTTCAATTCTTTCATTGTTTACTTTCTACATATATTCAGAGACAAATCAGCTCCACAATAACACTCATCCTTATCATTAGTAGTATGAACCTGCCACGTCTCAGCTGACTGAGGACGCAAAACAAATCCACCACTAAACAATCATGTTGATTTTATTAAAATGATTGATTGATTGATTTCAGTGCAAAATGTTGCTGTTTTAAAGGATCAGTTTTGGGAGGAAGGAAGGTTTGTTCAAAAACAGACGCGTCAACACATGGAGGTGTCTCGGGGAGTCATGTGACTGTCGACCAGGTGCAGTGACTTCCTGAAGGTGGAGTCCGCTCGGGTTTGCTGCGTAGATCTACAGCTTCATCGATCTGTTCATCCACAAACATGTTTCCCAAAATGACAAACTGTCCCTTTAAACGCTGCTGTGTTGTTCCAGTTGTGTTAAACTCACAGGATCCACATTTCAAAATAAAGTTGTGTTTGTCATAATTAAACTCTCCTGTGTTTAACCTGCTGTTTGTTTGTGCTTGTTGAGGCTGCAGGTGTTGATGAAGCTCAGAGGGCAGGAGGGGGGTCAGCGGGGTCAGCGGGGGCCACGTCTGCCCCGGGGCCCCTGACAGGTTGATCCGGCCATGCATGAACCAAACTATCATATCTTTCTTTTCTTTGTTAAAAATGACATTCAGATGCTGTTTAAAAGTGCACGAAGAAGAAATGCACGAATTTTTCCTGCAGTTTCTTCAAAATAAACAGATTCAAACCAGCAAATGAATCATCATCAGTTTTTCTTCATTTATAATCATCAAACATCCAAAGTCTGATTTTCCTTTATTTCTTTTCCTTTTTTCCAGCCTCCACGTCACGTGCTGAGCTCACATCGACACTTTCTCCGGTATTTAAAGAGTCGGTCCTCCCCCCTCCCGCAGACCGGAGCCCCAGTCCCCTCCGAGCCGGGACCGAGTGTGTGCGCGCCGGGCTGCAGCTGAAGCGTCCGGCGGTGGGCGGAGACTGAGCCCCGGGTCCTCCCGTCCGCAGCCGCGCCGTCAGTCCGGAGTCCTGCAGCCGTCCGAGGAGGAGACATCATGGCCACCACCACCTGCACACGCTTCACGGATGAATACCAGCTGTACGAGGAGCTGGGCAAGTAAGCTTCTGTGTGTGTGTGTGTGTGTGTGTGTGTGTGTGTGTCCGCAGCAGGGATGGACGGAGCTCTGCACAGCTGATGGATGCAGCTCCATCCCTGCAAAACAAACTGCTCCACAGCTGAAGCAGCTTCTCTCCAACCTCCATCATCCAAACCTCCAAATGCATGAATGTTTTTTTTAATTTTTTTATTTCAGCAGCATCAGATTTGTTTAAATGCAGGAGGAAGCTGATAGTTAGGTTTTGCATGAAGAAGATGTGGATGCAGCTCCATCCCTCCAAAACAAACTGCTCCTCAACTCCTGCATCCAAAACCAGCTCCAACACCTCCATCAGCCTGATCTGCAAATGCAGGATTTATTTTTTATTTAAACGGCATCAGATCTGTTTAATGCAGCTGATAGTTTGCATGAAGAAGATGTGGATGCAGGAGCACTTCTGGACCCCCCCTCGCCTCCCCCCTCCTCACCCCCTCTGCCCAAAGGCTAATTAGGGACAAACAGGCTTAATGTCAGGGAGAAGCTGGTGTGTTGGAATGAAGCTCCCTCATCATCATCATCATCATCATCATCTCAGCTTTAATCACAGCTCAGAGAAGTCAGAGATGCTGCTCAGCTGCTCAGCTCATGAGGTGTGTCCCGAGATGGAAACACAGATTGAGGATGTGTGGTCACTAACAGGCTGCAGACAGGATGAGAGGGGCTGGAGAGGCTCAGTGCCACAGTGGGCAGATGCAGAGTGGACTCGGTGTCTCTGTCAGGTTGTGCGTGGGCACCGAGGATCCGCAGGAACATTTATTCCACAGCACCAGAGGGAGCGAGAGCAAGTTCAGAGCCGAGGATGCTTCCAGTTCATGTGTTAATGTTTGATTTTACAGACAGTTTTGAGTTGTTTGGTGACTGGGATCAGTGTGTGTGTGTGTGTGTGTGTGTGTGGGATGTGATAAGTTAAAGACAATAGAGGAGCCAGAGTAGCAGCAGCTGTCCTCACTGATAACACAGCTTTATTACTGTTTTGCCGCTGTTGTCACTTTTTGTTGTGCTCTGGGTTTTGTGTGTGTGTTTGTGTGTGTGTGTGGGTGTGTGTGTGTTTGGTGTGTGTGTGTGTGTGTGTGTGTGTGTGTGTGTGTGTGTGTGTGTGTGTGTGTGTGTGTGTGTGAAGCAATGCAGATGTAAATACAGGAGGATATTGATGTTCACCACTCCTTGACTTCTCTGGTTGGGCTTTATTAATTAAAAAGATTGAAGTCGATTAATCGACCAGTCGACTGACAGAAAACTTGATCAGCAACTATTTTGACAGTTAATTGTTTTAAGTGATTGATTAAGAAAAAATGCCATACGTTCCCAGTTCCAGCTGTTTGAGTTGCATATTAAAGTTCACCTGGGGGCAGCAGAAACAAGTTTTAAGTTGGTGAACAGTAAATAAGTAAACAGTTGTTGATTTCCACATCCAGCTCTTATGGATCAACATCATCATGCGTTTGTGTCAGCTGATGAATCTCAGTCCAACGTTTTCCCTCTTGTAGCTCCGTGTTTGTTCTCCTCCATGTTCACCAGCTGCTCTCTGACTGTCAACTGTGGCTTTTTACACTGTGAAAACTTTTTATTGTTCCACATGTTCTTCTTCTTTGTCGAAACCTGGCGCCTACATTACCCACAATGCAGCTCTACCACTAACGGTTCAATAAGATTCAGGTGTGTTATGTTAGTAGCAGCTCATGTTTCCTGCAGCAGAGATCAGGAGCAGAGGTCAGAGGTCGGTTCACTTCTTTCTAACTCCACATCAACAGATTTGTCTCACTTTCTTACTGAATGTAAAAGTTGTGCATGATGTAA
This sequence comes from Holacanthus passer, assembly GCA_025331565.1. Lineage (NCBI taxonomy): Eukaryota > Metazoa > Chordata > Actinopteri > Pomacanthidae > Holacanthus > Holacanthus passer. The sequence continues at coordinate 1,518,067 of JAFREQ010000046.1, read as the reverse complement.
TATTTGAAACCTAAAACTCAAAGATCATCGTTGAATTACTCAAAACATTTTATTAATCGATGTGTTTGTTGTTCGATTAATCGACTAATCGTTTTATCTCATCAAATTTGAATCCTCATGAATTCCATAGTGAATTTTTTAAGCCAGCTATTATATTAATATATAACAATCCATATTTCAAACACAAAGATTGACAATTTCTCTATTTAATAAGAACTAATATTCAAGTTTGACTTAATCTCAACTCACTCAAGCTTTTTCTTGAGCTTTCAGCTACGTGTCGTAGTCTTCATCAACAGATAGAGTTTGCTAAGTTGACATCATCCTGAGAGAAAAGATGGTAAGTGGACTTTGAGTTAAGAATATCGTCATATTATTTCTTTCACTCTCTTTTCGTTCCTGAATGTATTTGATGATAAAAGCGAGGGAGGATAGAAGAGCGGCAGAGTTTAATAGATGCAGGTGTTGAAGCCTCCTCCCGACTCCCACCTGCCCGGCAGATCACCTGTCATGTCGGAGCTCGGCTGCGTTTTCGAGCGCCCGGCCGGCGTGTCAGCGAGTGTCATGCTTACTCACCCCGTCTCCTCTTAATGCATGCGTGTTGGAGTGTGAGCGAGGCAGGGGCTCTGAGGGGAGGCTGAGTGCTTCATTGCGTAACAATACAGAGGTGAGATAAAATTAGCTCTGAGAAGTGACAGAGGTGGTTATTTCTGTTTGTCTCTGTTGGGTTTGATGAGCAAATGTGGCCCTAAAAACTCCAACACACACACAGTTACAGTGGCTCTACTTATCCTTGAAACGCTGCTCGTCTTCCTCTAATTCTTGACATTTGATGCTGCTTGAAATAATTTGAGTCTCAGAGAAAAGCAGCCTGTAAAACCTCTGTTTCAGATTGAATGGAGATGAATCAGGTGTCGCACGTGGTTGTTGCTGTTAACATTCAGTCTTCAAAGAAGGAGAGAGAAAATGTCAAGTACCTGATAATTACTGGATTCAGAGGTTTTTTTTAAACTTTCAAGTTCAGGTCAACAGAAGCACGTTAGAATGAATGAATACTTTCTGAGGGTCGTCAGAAAGCGTGACCCTGCTGGAAAACACGCAGCATCGAAGTGTTGTCACGTCTTTCTTTCACCAGTTTGAAAGGCTGAATAATGTTAATGGAAACAACTACTTATACAAAGCAAAGTTAGCTCTGAGGGTAAAAGAAAACATCGACAACCAGCAACAAAAATCCAACATCAAGTCAAGTTTAATCCAAAACGCTTCAGTCTGAAGTCGGATGATTCTGGCTGCAGGAGTTAATCGCACCTTCAAACTCTTTTACATTGCAATCAAAAGAAATGCATCATGTTTCAAAAATCTGAAACACAAGATTGCTGTAAAACTTGAGCCAGGAAACGTAAAACCAGCCTGGAAGAGATATGCGAGGTGGCGGGCCGTCGCCCACCCGGGCAGGAAGCTCGATCGGGCTGCTCCTGGTTGGTCCATGAAGTGAAACTGATCTTATGGAGCTGAAACTTGTGGGTTTTACTCTCTGTTTAATTTGTTGAAAAGTTTTGCAGATTCTAACCTGTGTTTTTATTCTCTAACCACAGATTTCTTTGCAAAAGTGCTTCAAAAGTAACTGTGATATATGTGGGTTCACCTAGAGGTATATGTGGGATTCGTGTGCATCATCATTCAGATCAGGCTGGTTTGAAAGCAGAGAGGAGACCAGGACGACCGCGAGGTCGACCCGACGCCCGTTTGATGCTGACAAAGCTTCTGTGGCAACTGACCCGTCTCCTGTCTTTGTTTCCCAGGGGGGCCTTTTCAGTGGTGCGCCGCTGTGTCAAACTCTGCACAGGCCAAGAGTACGCGGCCAAAATCATCAACACCAAAAAGCTCTCGGCCAGAGGTGAGAGACAGACGTGAATGAGAGACGTTAACGGACGTCCTGTAACATGGCTCTGTTTTCAGGGGCTCACCAGAAAAAGAGGAAGCAGAGGCATCATGGGGGTTTTCATCGTTATGTGCGTGTGTGTACGTCCCAGATCTGAGAGCTCACATTAGCATATTTTAGCGAGTGTTTGATTCCAGCGTGTGAAGCCTCCACGTCTGTTCCTCCGAGAGCGGCAGATGATGGTTTCAGTCAGATGTGCCGTCGAATCCACGGCTTCAAAAAGGACGACAGAAATCAGCGTTTCTCCTGATTAAAATGTTCCACAGATGGATTCTAACAGGAGGAAATGACGAGCTCAGGTTTCACTGTCTGCTGCAGATTGTTGTGAAGCTTCGGACAGAATATGCAAACAGTGAAGTTTTCAGTTTTAGTCTTACATGTCTTATATAGACACGATGTCACCAGCAGAGGATCTGTGATGAAGCCGATGATCTCGATCTCAGAAATCATCTAAAAATAGAAACAATGGTGTAATTACAGCGAAGAAATGAGCTCACGGCTGCATCAGTCTCACTCCACCTTTATTAATAAGCTCGTCTCTCAGATTCAGGCTTCGCTGGGATCAAACTCTCTCCTCAGGACAACTGGATCCTCCTCTTTACGTTTCCTCTTTCCTCCTCTCTGTTCTTCATTCCTCTCCTCTCCTGCCGTCTTGTTTCCTCCTCTCCTTTCCACTCCCTTTGTTTCCTCTCCCCTTGTATCTTCTCCTGCGCCCTTGTTTCCTGTCCTCTCCTCTCATGTCCTCTCCTCCTGCGTCCTCTTATTGTTTCCTCTCCTTTGTTCATGTCCTGCTCTGTCTACTCTCTCCTCCTCTCCTTCCCTCTCTTGTCCCCTTGTTTCCTCTCCTCTCGTATCTTCTCCTGCCTCCTTGTTTCCTCTCCTGTCATCTCCTGATTTCGTCTCCTGTTTACTCCTCCTCTCTTCTCCTCTTATCTGGAACGAGGGGTTAAATGGGCATCTGGGACAAATGTGGCCCTCAGGCCGTTCTCACAGATGTATGTAGGAGAGTCGTGTGTGTGTGTGTCTGTGTGTGTGTGTGTGTGTGTGTGTGTGTGTGTGTGTGTGTCTCATAACTCCTTGTCAATCACCTTGAGAAAAGTTTCCACTTCAAACACTGTAAACTAAAGTCATGTTTTCATTGTGAATCATGTGATTTCATTTGTAAGAAAAAGCAATCAAGCTGTTTCTTGTGACGTCCATCTGTTTGCGTTGATACTCGACCTAAAGCTTCGTCTTCCTTCATGAGATGTCTGATCTGACTTTGTCTTGTAGATCATCAGAAACTGGAGAGAGAAGCCAGGATCTGCAGATTACTCAAACACCCCAACATCGGTGAGACTGTTTCCTCTTTGACGAGCTCAGATTAGATTCTTTGCACTTAGTCGATTAATCAGTTAGTCGACTGACAGAAAATCATTTAGTCATTCAAGACAAGTAGAGTTTATTGGTATGTTACTTTTCAACAACAAGGCGACTCAGAGCGCTTCAATACGACATAAAAGACATTGATAAAAGAAACTCCGGTGATGTAACAAGACATATTTAAGTGTGATTTCAAGGAGTGAAGATAAAAGGAAGCTAAAACAGACGACACACGAGAATAAAATTTAGATCAGTCAAAGAAATTGATCTAGTAATATAGTCGTAGTTTAATTAAAGGCAAACAGAAAATCCTAAAACATGAACGTAGAACATCATCAGCTTTGTCCCTTAAGACTTCATGAATCCAGTATTATAGCGAGATGAAGATGAGAGAAATGTGTGCCTCAGATTATTTTGATGTCTCCGTCCCTCTTTCTGTCTCTTTGCCGTCCTGCAGTTCGTCTCCATGACAGTATTTCAGAGGAGGGTTTCCACTATCTCCTCTTTGACCTGTGAGTTTCCTCCTTCCTTCCTCCTCCCTGCCTCCTCCTCTCTTCCTCTGCCATACTATGCTGCTCTCCCCCCTCCTCCTCCCTCTCCCCCGGTACTTCGTTTTCCACCACTCCCTTCCTTCAGTCCTCGCTGCATCTGTCTCCTCGAGGCTTCCTTACTTACTTTCTCTCTTTCCTCATATCCGCATTCTCTTCATTCCTCCTCTCCTCCCCTCCTAGTTTCCAAGGCAGTTCCCCTCCATTACATAACAGGCCTCCCCTCCTCCCCTTCTCCATCCTTGCGGCTTCCACTTTGGTGCACACACACACACACACACACACACACACACACACACACACACACACACAGCTACACTCCCCCGCACCGGAGCCAGTCTCCATGGAAACCCAGTCGGAGTGAATCCTGCAGCCGGGGTTTCCCCCTAATGAGGACATCCCCCTCCTGTCTGTGTGTGTGTGTGTGTGTGTGTGTGTGTGTGTGTGTGTGTGTGTGTGTGTGTGTGTGAGTGAATGCATGCGTTTTGGCATTTTTAACCTTGGTCTTTGCGTCTCTCAGGGTGACAGGAGGGGAGCTGTTCGAGGACATTGTGGCCAGAGAGTACTACAGTGAAGCAGATGCCAGGTAAACACCCAGCGCTTCTCGTCCACGGCCTCTTTCTCCTCTTCCTCCTCTTCCTCCTCCTCCTCTTCATCCTCTTCATCCCCTCCATGTGTCAGCCTCTGCAGTCCTCCGCTGAGACTTTCAGCTCCTCTCATTAGCGCACACAGACGATTTTGACATGTTTTTTTGGGCGTTGCAGCCTCTGGTTCTGACGGATAAAACCTCTGCACGGTTTTCTGTGAAGTGAATTGCAGCGGAGGTCGAGGAGTTTTCCCCCAGCGTCAGGATTCACAGACAGATGGAAACATGCACAAAATGCACACATGCCCACGCTGTAACCCCCTCAGGAGGGAGACTTAAATCAATTTGACTGTGGAGGCGGTTTGTGGAGGCGAGAGAGAAGAAAAGAAGGGGACTGAAACATTAATAGGAGGAGGGAAAGAGGTGGAATCAGAGATGCAGTGAAAGCTGATTTTTTTTTCCAGCTGTTTTTGATCCTCCTTAAATATCTTTATCTCTTGCTCCTCGTCCCGTCTCCGGTCTTTTTATCAACCCACCTCTGATCATATTCAGAGTTAGAAATTAATCTTTTATATTGTGTGCCGGCTCTGATTATTTTGACATAAAGAGACTGGAGCAGAGGTTATTTATCAGTAGTCAAGCACATGATGAACCGTCAGAAACAGATTTAGTTTTGTGATCTAATTCAAAATCTAATGCATTTAGTACAAAAACACAAGCTCCTATAACACAAATAGTGTCCAGCACATAATGACTGATGAAATGTGACATTTAGATAGACTAGTTTCAGTCTCAGGGGTAAAAATGTTCCTTCAGATTATCATCATTTGAAAAAATACCATATTTAGATCTTGGGTTTTTGTAGCAGTGTCTGTTGAGCCTCTCTTGCTAGTTTCAGTTTGTTCTGGCAGTTTTTAACCTTCACAGAAAACTTATGCAAGAACAGACGACGATAACATACTGCAGGTTAGACAGTGCTTTGAATACTGTTGCCTCTCTACTACATGCTGGTTGTCTTCAGAGTCGCTGTTCTTGCAGTTACAAGGTGTAGGTGTCCCACAAGGATCTATTCTTGGTCCTCTTCTAATCACTATTAACAGACATATTCTCATCGTTCCTATTCTAAATTGTTTATGCAGTTTTATGCAGATGATGCCATTTTACACCCCACAGCTCATCTCTTACTGTGCTCATTGTTTGAAGGCCAACAAAACAAGATATATGCTACTTCCAAGGTCACTGAAGATCTTGCCTATATCTACACACAAAACCTGCTCAGGTTTAGTGTTTAGTATTGGGACACAGCTTATGGTTGAATTTTGAACACTTTAATGAACTTGCTTGTTATCAGTCATTGGTGTAACAACATTACCAAAGACATGAGGTATTATTTAGGTGTATTAAAGCAGATTTGAGATTAAAAATTAAATTGATGTTTGATGAATTTCAGTAAGGCAGAATATGCTACACTGGGTCTGTTCACGCCAGTGCTTCACACTGAATTTCCAGTTTGTTTCCACCAGTTTGCGATGGTCGTACAATAAGAGCCTGATAATCATCTCAGTGTGTTTTCCTCTGTATCCTTCAGCTTCACTTTCCCTGTTATTTTCTTTTCAACCCTCTCATCTGCCTTCACCCTCCCTTGTTCTCTTTGCATAAATTATGTGTGTGTGTGTGTGTGTGTGTCACTCTATGTGTTTGTGTGTGGGTGTGTGATTAGCATGGCTTGATTACTGTCCAACAGTATCTCACTGACAGTTTCCTCTCTGTTCTCCATCTGCACACAGAATCACTCCATCCCTCCCTCTCTTCTCTCTCCGCCCCGTTAAAGGGCAGGTTCACACAAATACCACAAAAAAACATATTTTCTCACTTCACCACCAGTGTTTTGCAGCTCTGTGCAGAGGTTTGGTTTTATGTGTCCAGGTTTTCAGAAATCTGTCTCTTATCCTGTCCGTCTGCTTCTGTCCCATTATGATAGAGGAGAACGGAGTTTGTGGGACTCACAGCGTTGATCCACCACCCAGATCCAGAATCAAATATCTCAACGTCTTCGTCATCGTCGTCATAATGTTAATACAGAACGATGAAAGCAAATTAACTTCTATTCATCATCATTGTATTGGGGAGGAAGCAGAAATCTCAACACCTGCATGAATCAAATCAAAGCTGTCTGCAGTTAGAGACAAGTCAGGAAATATGTTTCATGTAATCTTGTGATCTGTGTCACCGACCTGTCGGTGAAATCAGCCTCCTCCTGTCAGACGTTCCTGCTCCCTGTTCTTCTCTGTTTTACCGTCTTTATGCTTTGTTTCCTTCCCGTGTTCTTCCCTTTATCTGCTCCTCACCCTGTTTGTTTTGTCTCCACAGTCACTGTATCCATCAGATTCTAGACAGTGTGTCTTACACCCACCAACATGACATAGTGCACAGGGACCTCAAGGTGTGTGTGTGTGTGTGTGTGTGTGTGTCTCATTGTGTTGCATTGCCCTGCACCCTGCGTTCAGGGGTTTTGCTCTTTACATGCTTGTCTTTAGTGGCTAAACTCCTGCCTGTGGTTTCGAGCGACTTGCCTGCGCCTGCTGTCCGTCAGTCTGTCTCTTTCTGCGTGTCTGCCTGTCTGCAGGTTTTGCTTTTGGGACTCTTGTTGCACTATTTTAGATGGTCTGAACTAGAATTGTGATTTGATTTGATTCCTGTGGGTCCTCGCCGGGGCCCCGACTCTGAGAGAGAGAGAGAGAGAGAGAGAGAGAGAAAGAGAGAGTGAATGGGTGTGAAAGAGAGAGGAAGTGAAGGAGAGTAGAGTTCAGTGGAGTAACAGCAGAGCAGTTTCTACTTCAGACACTTGTTTCGTCAAAGGCGGTGTTACTGCTGCTGCTCAGTAAATTACACAGGAGATTGTGCAGGTTAGACACAGCGCCGCCCACACGGAGCTGCAGCTCACTCCCACTCGGCCTGACTAATGTTTGGCTCTTCCCCGAAATCAGAAAATAGCAAACTGCACACCTTCTCCCTCCGAAGTTCACAGACTCACAGACAGGTTCACTCTCACAGTGTGTGTGTGTGTGTGTGTGTGTGTGTGTGTGTGCAGTGATGGTGATACTGTGTGTGTGTGTGCGTGCAGTGATGGTGATACTGTGTGTGTGTGGCCTGTGTTGAGACGCTGCTGCCTCTGCATGGATGTGACAGTTGGGGGGGCTGAATGTGCTCAGACTAACCTGCTCCCCCTGCTGTTTGCGTGCAGTCATTGCATCCAGCAGATCCTGGAGGCCGTGCTCCACTGCCATCAGATGGGGGTGGTACACAGAGACCTCAAGGTGAGTCACCTGCAGGGGTGTGTGTCCGTGTGTGTGTCCATGTGTGTGTGTGTGTGTGTGTGTATGTGTGTGTGTGTGTGTGTGTGTGTGTGTGTGTTGGGAGGGATTTAAGTTGTGTTTGTCTGCGTCTCACTGTTGTTCCACATTCTGAAGGCTGGTAAGTGAAGTAAGACCCATTATAAGCTGCATGTCTGTGCACGTGTGTGAGCCTGAGCATGAGACTCTGCCTTCTTGTGTTTCATGAAACTAATGTCTGCGCATGCGTCTGGACAGAGCGACTGACTTCATTTTATTAGAGCGATGCTTTCCAACTATTTTTAATCGAACTTTTAAGTGAAGAGCAACTTGACAGCAGCTGGAAATCTTGTCTTTGCTGACCTCCAGAGGTTAAAGTTGTGACCTTGCGGCGGTGACGTAGACGTGACCTCTAAGGCGCGTCAGTACACCGTGACATCACTGTGGGTCTGATTACAGGAGCAACAGACTCGAAAGTTTGAACCAGAAAAGTTAGTGACGCACTGCTTTTCAGCCTGCTGTTAAGTTTCTCTTGAGGTTTATTGATTTGCTCCAAGTGATTGACATAATGTGATAATAAGAAAAAAATCAAGATTATATGAATCTGAACTTTGATGCTTTGGAGTTTGGGTTAGATTTTGTCTTAACTTGACTCATGACATCTGATTGGCATTTTTTAAACAGAAATTTAAATAACATCTGAAAAATACTCAACACACTCAGGTGATGCATGAATGAAAACACTTTCTTATAACCCCCATATGACTCTTTAAGTGCTATGTAAACATTAATGGTTATAGCACATTATAACATAATATGATGCAGTTGCAGATTTCAAAGTGTTAATATATATATACTATATAAATATACTATATCATATCTTCTGGATCGATATCTGATCCTGAGTCTGTCTCAGAACGTCACGTCCAGTTACTGTCGTCTACGAGGCTTTTGTAAAGGAAACAAACATTAAACACGTCTTCCCATTCGCTCTCTTTATGATGAAGGAAGGAAAAGAAATGAGCCAGATTATCTTGAATTTGTTCTGATTCTTCTTGTCACTCGTCATCTGACTCTTCAGAGTTAGAACAACCTGACCCTGTTAACAAGGAGACAAAATGGCAACTCGCACCTCACAGGATCCAAAATGTTTCTCCATGTTCTGTTTCACTTAAAATGTTTGTTAGCAATGAAGCTAAATCTAATTTGTATTGATTTTTTACGGTTTTGGAAATCAACAGTCTTTTGAGAATAGACAAGATTAAGTCGTCAAACAATCAATGAGTGGATCGACTTTAAATGAATCAGCAACTTTTCTGATTATAGATTAATTGTTAAATCATTTCTGGAAAAAAAAAGCCAAAACAAAAAGTTTCCAGTTTCTCCAATGTGAGGATTTTCAATCATAATTTGAAAATCTTTGGAGTTTGGATTGTTGATCAGACAAAATAAGACTTTAGAAGATGTCACAGTGGGGAATTTAGATTTTCTATAGACAATTAATTAATCAAGAAAATAATCCATTGATCAATCAAGAATGAACATTATTAGTTGGAGCATTAGACAAAACGATCATGAACGATAGCTGTGAAACAGGAAATGGAGAAATGAAGTTGTAGAAATCCAAACTAAACTTTTATTTAGAAAGTTGCATGAAACCTGACAAAAAAGGAAGATGTGGCTTTAGGTGAAATTTCAGTGATGTGATGTGCAGGATTCTTTACGTTCTCTGATGATGTTCGAGGAGTGGAGGCTCCTCTGAGTGCACAGATCTTCCAGCAGAGGGGACACGTCGACTCTCCTGCAGCTGGAACTCACAGCTGATTATTGGCCGATCGATCACCGTCGGCACGAAGTGGTTACGCAACGCGTGGCTGCTGCCGCTGTGCATTGTGGGCCGCGGATGTTTGTCAGATTGCTGTTACATCAGCGTCTGAGCAGGAAAGACACGACTGTTGCAAACAGACAAGCTGTGTTTGGTCTTCCTCAAGTAAACAAATGGCAAAAAAGGCTTATACATATTTTTTAAGTCCCATCTGTCTGTCTCAGCCTCCGAGTGTGTGTGTGTGTGTGTGTGTGTGTGTGTGTAATAGAATATGTATGAGTGCTGCTCTGAATGTGTGTGCGCTGCTGTAGCTATTCTTAGTCCTCTGATCTGGGTTTGACTGGTTGCATCTCAGTGGTCTGTCACACTTCGCTCCTGTTTCCCTTTTAAACTCAGATGAAAACCAAATGTGAGGGAAGGTAACTTTTCCTCCCAAACACGGAGGCAGGACCAGAGGTGGTGATCAGGTGGCACCTGCCCCTGAAACCTGCTGCTGAGAGTCAGGAGCTGACAGCTAGTCGGGTAGTCACCAGGTCCAGTGACTCTTTTCTTTCAATCCAACAACTGCAAAAAACATAAAAGCAACACAAAGAGACACAAAAACCAAAAACAGACGCAAAGAGACGACACAGAGTTTTGTGTCTGTCTCAGTCTGTGTCTTGCTCTGATGGAGGGAGGATGGGAAACCGTCCACAGCTGTGGACCATCTGGAGCTTCTCGTTATTGATATTATCTCATAGTAGAATATTTCAACTTGTTTATTTCACTGAAAACACAATTAATGTTCAGATTATTAGATGCTTTAAAAGATTTAACACATGATCAACAAATGTTCCCCAGTTCTCTAAAACTTTGCCCCAAGTTCAAAAGTTTCTGCCTAAACTTTTCCCACTAAATCCATTAAATGAAAACATTAAATAAAGGAAGCTTCTTTAGCTCGTTGCTTTATTCTGGCACATTGAGGATGTTCACAAAACTTTCGTGACGGCAGAGTTTTACTGACGTGACTGTTTGGTGTCTGTGTCGAACACGCAGCCGGAGAACCTGCTGCTGGCCAGCAAGTGCAAGAACGCAGCCGTGAAACTGGCCGACTTCGGACTCGCTATTGAGGTTCAGGGAGACCAGCAGGCTTGGTTTGGTATGTGACACACACACACACACACACACACACACACACACACACACAGAGGCAGCGTGCACACATGAGGATGACAGTTTTTGGGATTCCTCAAGGACGGGAGTCAGTTTCACTTTTCATCATGTGACTGGGAACTGACAGGGAAAAGTCAGCGAGAGCACGAATCATAAGAAAACTGATCCTGTTATTACGTCTTTCAGTCTCTCTGTCTCCTTCCATCAAGCTTTTTTCCATTCTTCATTGTCGCTGACAGATTCAGCTGGAAGTTAACTTTAGCTTCATGTTGGAGGAAAAATGTTTAATGTGTCCATCTTGTAAAGGGATCTGTAACATGACCAGTTACACGAGAGACGTCCAGATTTACAACGAGTGCAGCACAGTTTGACTTTTCATCAGACCAGATAACAACGATAGCAGCCTCCTCTTCCTCCTCTTCCTCTTCTTCTTCCTCCTCTTCCTCCTCTTCTTCCTCCTCCTCTTCCTCTTCTTCTTCCTCCTCCTCTTCCTCTTCTTCCTCCTCCTCCTCCTCCTGCTCCTCCTCCTCTTCCTCCTCCTCCCTCCTCTTCTTCCTCCTCCTCTTCCTCCTTCTTCCTCCTCCTCTCCTCCTCCTCCTCCTCTTCTTCCTCCTCCTCTTCCTCTTCCTCTTCCTCCTCCTCCTCTTCCTCTTCTTCTTCCTCCTCCTCTTCCTCCTCCTCCTCCTCCTCCTCCTCCTCCTCCTCCCCTCCTCCTCCTCCTCCTCCTCCTCCTCCTCCTCCTCCTCCTCTTCCTCCTCCCTCCTCCTCCTCCTCCTCCTCCTCCTCCTCCTCTTCCTCCTCCTCCTCCTGATCATGCCGGGTTCTGTAGCCTGACAGCTCTGATGTGCCGCAGAGCTGTCAGGCTACACTGACGACTGCAAAGCATGTTGATGGAGGAAAGTGAGAAGGCTTCCACAGGACTGTTCATCCATACTGTCATTTTATCCTGTTTGTCAGCTCGAGTCAAACACGACGGGATTTCTGCCTCCTCTTCCTCTAATATTAGATTCGTATGTCATCCGAGTGAAAGGCCGCTGTTCCTGATCTTCTTCTTTTCTTTTTTTAATTCTGCTCAGGAAGCTAACGAAGAGAGCGTCTGCCGGGTTTTTGGAGAGTTAAACAGCCTGATTGAGCCAAGTGCACTTTCTTATACTTACTTTGACCCAGAGCCAATATGATCCATCACAAAGAGGCTGCAGCAGCTAAAAGCTCTGACTTTACATTAAGCTACATTTTCATAATGTACTCGTAATATTCCGAGACTGCGTATGAACTCACTTCCTCAGAAATCTGCTTCGTCACCGTCTCTGTTTCATAAACGCTCATGAGTTTACTCTTTAGTGAACAGTAAATTGAGATTTTGGACTTTTTTCTTCTCCTTGTGTTTCGGACATGATTCATCATTATTCACCGACAGCTGCAGTGTCGCATTCATTTACATATTTGACTAAAAGCCCCTTTAGTCTGATTTTAAAAGCGAGTCCACCAACGGACAATTTAGACATTCGACAACCAAAGACAGCCTGAATCTAAATTCTCACAGTGTGACCTGCATCCAAAAACCAACCAATCGGAGCACAGCAGGTGACAGCGCCCACGTCGTGAGGTTCACCTGTACAGTCTCATGCAAATCAAAACTGTTCTGGCGTAGATGTAATGTTCAGTTTTGTTATAGAGATGTTAATTCAGTTCTATGTTTTAGCATCGATGGTGTTTAGAAACTCATTATAACCTCAGAAATAAACATTTAATTTAATTTACACATTTCCAACAGCGTCAACACAAACTGATCATAAACGTCGTGCAGGTTGAATTCATGGCAGAACATTTGCATTGACCTGCAGCAGACTGTACAGGTGTTTCTAATAAAGTGGCCACTGAGTGTTTTTACCTCAAACTCATTTTGCAATAATCTGCTTTTCACGGCTTCACATGCTCCTTTTTTGATGTTTTCTGATGCATCGAAGCACCAAGATCAAAACCTGTGAGCGGCCGACGACGACGCGGGCCGACGTCCGATGTGTCTCAACATTAAATACTATTGAAGAGCTCCCGACCTGAATCTGATCCAAGTGTGGGTTTATTATAAAGGGAATAATGATCGTTTGACCTTTTCAGCAGACATGAAGACGCTGTAAAGCTTCGTCCACAGTTTGTCCGTGTCCTCTGGAACGACTCACAGAGGTGTTTTCTGACCTGACGCCTCGTCATCGTTTCTCTGCGCCTTCAAAAACTGTTTTATCATCTGACAAAACTGAGGTTTTTTTAGGCTTAGACACAAAAACAGCTTGGTTAGATTTCAAGAAACATTTCACCGACATTCTTGAAAATTAGGCTTCATCATCGTGGTTACAATAAAACAGTCTGCTGTGCTGAAGATATTTTGTCTTCGTTGCTCCGTCATGATTCCTATGAATTACAACTAGAACATAAACAAATGTTGTTTCCAGGCTCTTGAGGCTCAACTTTGCTTCTGATGTCCGATGTTGACATTTTTCTCCTTCTGCTTTCTTATGTAAAAACGTACTTACAAACACACGTATTCAGCAGATCCTGATGTTTGTGTCCCGCTGTGTGTGTGTGTGTGTGTGTGTGTGTGTGTGTGTGTGTGTGTGTGTGCAGGCTTTGCAGGGACGCCCGGCTACTTGTCCCCAGAGGTGCTGAGGAAGGAGGCGTATGGTAAACCTGTAGACATCTGGGCATGTGGTAAGCTCTTTGTGTGAGTGATTTCCACCGCCGCCTCCTCGCTCTCCTCCTCTCACTCACACAAAGGTTGTGTTTTCCTGCGTAGGTGTGATCCTTTACATCCTCCTGGTCGGGTATCCTCCGTTCTGGGACGAGGACCAGCACAAACTCTACCAGCAGATCAAAGCCGGAGCGTACGACGTGAGCTGCCTCTGTCGCTGCTATCGCTCGTCTCTCTCACTTTGAATCAGACCATTTGTTGCTCATATGATTGTTGTGTGTGTGTGTGTGTGTGTGTGTGTGTGTGTGTGTGTGTGTGTGCTTCAGTTTCCCTCCCCAGAGTGGGACACGGTGACTCCGGAGGCTAAAAACCTCATCAACCAGATGCTGACTATCAACCCAGCCAAGAGAATCACGGCCCAGGAGGCTCTGAAGCACCCGTGGGTCTGCGTGAGTACACGCTGCCGCAGACAGGGGGCGGTGTTTGGCCCGTTGGCCCGTGGCCCCGGTTTGATACTCCAACAATCTGTAATTTGTAAAACCTCCAACAGCAAGTTTGTGAACATCTGTCCAAAGCTGCCAGATATCGGCAGCATCTGTTTCAAACATGCAACCGCTGATACCTGCAGGTTCGAGGTCGGCTCACGTCGACAAAGAGCGACCGACTGCAGGGAAAAGCATTTCTACATGTTCTTCACAAAACACATCAGGATGAGCGGCCGATGAGACGATAGGTGCAGTTAAAGTGAGAAGAAAAGTGAAAAGAATGGAAATTTCTCATGAGCTCGTTTTTCTGACATTTATCTAATAACCAGGGTTTTTTGAAATGTCACACAAATATTAGATAAATCATGCAGAGAGAAGTGATTTAACTTGATCTTTCCCAGAAGCAGCAACAATAGAAATGTATTTACAACAAGTCTTCATATCAGTAATCAGCTGAAACCTGAAAAATCACCTTATTACAAACCTAAAAATGACTAAAACGAAAAAACCAATTGATTAATGATGTAAAAACCAGAGTTGCTAAATAACTGATCACAACTCGTCAGGTCTCCACTTTGACTAAAACAGTAAAATGTTTCTTACTCATGAAAACAGTAATAATATAATAGCGACCATATTAACATTTAGTACATTTGATTCATGATACTTTTACTTTAGGTGACACTTTCATTGCAGGTCTGAAGTATTTTAAATCACAGTGCTGCTACTTTTACTGAAGTAAATGTCCTGTCATGTACTGTATTATGAAACAGAGTCACCACACATGAGGCCGATGATTGTCAGGACTCCATAAAGCCGAGCTGAATGCACTTCGCTCGGCGGGTTTTTGCCAAAAATGTCGTCACCTAAAGAGCCTCAGAATCAACACATTGGAAGGAAGCGAGTATCTCCGACAGCTCCTGCCCACAGAAACCTGTCACTGTCAGAGCGTCTCCTCCGATGTTTTATTTTCAGCCTCTCTTTCTCTGTCTCCCCGCAGCAACGCTCGACAGTGGCCTCTATGATGCACCGACAGGAGACGGTCGAGTGCCTGAAGAAGTTTAACGCCAGGAGGAAACTCAAGGTGTGAAAACGCTTGAAGTTATCTCTGATTCAAAAAAAGAAAAGAAATTTGGCTTCTCTTCAGTCTCTGCGTGTTGACTTACAGACAGATCGGTGAACACGAATCCTTCTCAGATGTTGGTTTTACCCATCGAAGCCTCTTTCAGACGCGAAACATGTAACTTCATCGATCTGTCAAAGTGACGCCTTCCCGTCGTTCAAACGCAGACGACTTCGACATGAATGTTCCTTCCTGCTTTATTCAGACGTGACGGCACATTTACACAAAGCGCCCCTGTGCCTGTGTGATATTTGCCACCTCATGTGTGAGAGGGAGAGAAATCCTGTCATGTCGTGATTATCTATTTTGCTCTCTTGTGTAAAATGTAATTTCGCTGTGGTAATAATGTGTCTTTAACAGCCAGGCAATAATGAAGCTTATTTGAAGCGAGAGAGAGGGGGCAGCAGCGAGGTGTCAGGACGGGGACTGTTCTCGTCTCTTTGAGGCTCCACCGCTGATGGAGTTTGAGACTGTTGAAGCTTTAATGGCCGTCGTGAGGACGAGAGACGCTGCCATCACGTCTCACAGCAAAGACACTGACACGGTTTCACATCAGTTTCATCATTTAACGTTATTACAGAGAGGATTCTGCTGTTTTATCATATTCAGCTGCACAAGATAGACAGATGATAGATAGATGATAGATGATAGATAGATAGATGATAGATAGATGATAGATAGATAGATAGATAGATGATAGATAGATGATAGATAGATAGATAGACAGATGATAGATAGATGATAGATAGATAGATAGACAGATGATAGATAGATGATAGATAGATAGATAGATAGATGATAGATAGATAGATAGATGATAGATAGATAGATAGATAGATGATAGATAGATAGATAGACAGATGATAGATAGATAGATGATAGATAGATAGATAGATAGATGATAGATAGATAGATAGATAGATAGATGATAGATAGATAGATAGATAGATAGATAGATAGATAGATAGATAGATAGATGATAGATAGATAGATAGATAGATAGATAGATGATAGATAGATAGATGATAGATAGATAGATAGATAGATAGATAGATAGATAGATGATAGATAGATAGATAGATAGATGGATAGATAGATAGATAGATGATAGATAGATGATAGATAGATAGATAGATAGATAGATAGATAGATAGATAGATAGATAGATGATAGATAGATAGATGATAGATAGATAGATAGATAGATAGATGATAGATCGTGCAAAAAGCAAATAACAAGATCACAAAGTACAAACATAAGAGCTCAAAGTAACGATGAAAACCAGTGGATGAATGTCAGTTATAATTTATCAGTCAGTTATTAAGATGCACAGATGCAGGAATAATTAGATAGAAACAGCAGCAAAGACCAACATACGTCTACATAGACGTCAAATGTGTTTCTGAAAATTGAAACTATTGGGAGACAGTTGGTCGATCATTTGTGGTTATATGAAGGTTTTTTGCCACAGTTGCATCAGAAGGGGATAAATAATGTTGAAATCCTGATCTGATCTGAGAAGAATCTCCTCAACAATGTGAAACTGTCTCTTTCACTGGTTCACGGTTTGATTTAATGCTCCATGTTGAACCTCGTGCTGCTGCAGCCTTCATGTTAATCTGACGCCGTTTCAATCTGTCGTCATGACTTTTCTCTTCCTCCGACATGAGAGCGACATGTCAGAGGCCTCCTCTCTCCTCTCACCCTCGTCTCCTGCTTCCCCCCCAGGGAGCCATCCTGACCACCATGCTCGTCTCCAGGAACTTCTCTGGTGAGTGCAGCTCGTTGAAAAGACGACAGCCGAGGGAACGTGTCAGCGAGGAGAGGAGAGGAGGACGGGATGACATGCCATCTGTCTTCTGCCATCTCTTCACACATACACACACACACACACACACACACACTGGAACACACAGCAGGTTGATGGGTGGCAGTGTTACAGTGAGCAGGAAACACAGCACAGATATCTGCTCCGTCTTTGAGCCGTAATCTCACACAGGATAACTTGTTTGCCTGATTCTTACATGGCTTTGACGCTGGCGACGCTCTGAGCCTCTTTGTTTGATGACAGACTGAAATGGATTAAACATCTGATCGATCAAACGACACAGAAGCAAGAAAACATTTCCCTGTAAACAATCTCACACAAAATCAAATATTGTCGACAAGAACTTTCTCCACAAACATATTTAAAGATGCATCAGAGGAGAGAGGGAGCAACGACTAGTGTGTGACTCTGCTCATTTCTAAGTACATCTTTGATTCCTTTCCTTGCCACCCTCAAATAAAAGATTATGATTAAGATTTATGTCTGGAGCTGACAGGAAGTCAGAAACTATTAACAGACTGTCTCCTCCATCAGCCTGAACTGTCTCCTTCCTCTCCGTCTCCCTCTGTCTGTGTTTCAGTGGGTCGGCAGACCACGGCCCCGGCCTCCGTCAGCGCCGTGGCTGGAACCACCGCCGGCATCGTGGAGCAAGGTGAAGTGTTAAACTTCTTCTCTTTGATCCTCTCCTCTCCTCTCTTTTCTTTCCTCTCCTCTCCTCTCCTCTCCTCCTCTCCTCCCCTCCTCCCTCTCTCTCCTCTCCTCTTTCCTTTCTTCTCTCCTCTCCTCTCTCTCCTCTCCTCTCCTTCTCCTCTCTCCTCTCCTCTCTCTCCTCTCCTCCTCTCTCTCTCTCTCTCCTCTCCTCTCCTCTCCTCTCCTCTCTCTCTCTCTCCTTTCTTCTCTCCTCTCCTCCTCTCTCTCTCTCTCTCCTCCCTCCTCCCTCTCTCTCTCCTCTCCTCCTCCCTCTCTCCCTTTCCTCCCTCTCCTCCTCTCCTCTCCTCTCTCCTCTCCTCTCCTCTCCTCTCCTCTCCTCTCTCCTCTCCTCTCTCCTCTCCTCTCCTCCCTCTCCTCTCCTCTCCTCCTCTCTCTCTCTCTCCCCTCTCCTCTCCTCTCCTCTCTCCTCTCCTCTCTCCTCTCTCCTCTCCTCTCCTCTCCTCTCTCTCCTCTCCTCTCTCCTCTCTCCTCTCCTCTCCTCTCTCTCTCTCCCTCCTCCTCCTCCTCTCTCTCCCTCTCCTTCTCCTCTCCTCTCTCCTCCTCTCCTCTCCTCTCCTCTCTCCTCTCCTCTCCTCTCCTCTCCTCTCTCTCTCTCCTCTCCTCTCTCCTCTCCTCTCCTCTCCTCTCCTCTCCTCTCTCTTGAAACCTAACATCCGTTCCTCTCTCTGAACTTGTGTCGGACGTGATTAAATGGAAATCCCCCCAGAGTCACAACATCACACACTCCCTGTCCCTCAGCTTGTTTTAATCTCTGCTCCTAAATCTTTTCTCTCCCTCTAATGCTTCTCAAATGTTTGCCAAGGTAAGCAGCCTCGTGTCTCTGGGAGCCCGGAGTATTACTGCTCACACACCCTCTGGGGGAATCAGGAGACGAATTGCATGAGCTGTGGTTTGTGCTGCAGCTCAGATGTGGGATGTGATCGGAAAAAGGGATGTGTTTGAAAGTGAGGTGCAAAAAAAAATCACACTCGTGCCGTGCAGCTTTCAAGACGACGATCACACACGTTGAGGCTCAGAGTCGTCCTGATGTTAATTAACATCAGCAGCAGTGTTTCTTCCTCCTTTATCGTTAATGAGCAGCGTTAAAGCACCAGAACAGACTTTATGTTTCCACAGTTGATTACTGAGATATAGACAATTTTTTCATTGCGAGTTTTCCAAATTATTCATTATTTAATTAAATAAATAAATTTCCAGAGCGGAAATCTGAACATTGGTTAAAGAAAGGTTCAAAATTCTTGCTTTATTTTGTTTTGTAACAGACATAAAAAAATCCATTTTCATCATGTTTTAAGGAATAAATGTTATATAAATATATAAATAAGGCCATGAATGATAAATGAACAAACCTCTTGGTAAAAACCTTCAGCATAAAGAATAAAACTGCAAAGCAGACTGTGAGAAATACTGTTTAAAGATATTCAAATTCAAATTAAAAAGAAAAGTTTACTCATCCCCGGGGGTCAGTTCAAAGGTCGAGCTGTAAAACAAACAGAGCAACACAGTAAATCAGAAACAGTAGGAGAAGATATCGTGACCATGATATGTATTTTAAAAGTCCTACTCATGAGGCCCTTCCTATAGCGAGTGTTTGGTTTGTCCTTCTGGGCTTCCGTAGGAACCTGGTGGAATTTTATTTTCAGGTGTTAATGAAAACTAATTATGAATATTACAGTCGACCTCTGCCAACAGATCCACTCAAACACTGGACCTTTAAATCGAATTAAATAAGCACCAGTTTGCAGAACATTAAAAAACCTAAATGTGTAATTTGGACGTTTTCTTTCCTCCAGTCTGGAAGCAAAATGGCCCCAAACCTCAAAATTGCCCGATGGATGAAGAAAGTGCTGTGTTTGACCTGAAGTGTTTCCAGTTCCTGTCCGTCAGTGAACTCTGGGGCGACTCCGACCGATCACACACCTGCACCTCAGCCCACTTCCCTCACGCTGTCGCTCCTCATCCCTCCCTCGCTCTGTGCCTGTGCGTGCATCTGTGTGTTTGGATTATATGGAGAATTAGTTTGACTTTTTTTTTTCCTCATGCCTGATGCCCCCTGCTTATCTAATGTTGTGGGCAGTGGATCAGGGTTAGGAGGTGCCAGTTGGATGGAGGGTTTTTTTTAATGTGTGTGTGTCAGTGTGTGTTTATTCGTTGGGGTTTTAATGTCTTTTCACAGGATGGAGGGAGGGTTTTTCCTTTTAGAGGGAGGGGTGAATTCTGTCCAGCGTTTTTTTTTTTTTCCTCTTAAGGCTTGAGAATGTGGAGGGATAAGCGTCGTCGCTGTCTGTGGTCTGCATGTCCCTGTTTGAGGTCTGGAGGTCTGTGGTGAGCAGGTGACTCGGCGGCCCGTGCATGCATGCGTCCCCGTGCGTCCGCGGCCGTGTTTGTGTGAGCAGATCCAGAGCTGTGGTCATCTCAAGGTGTATGATGTGTACTCTTCCATCTGAGGGTGTGTCGTTCTGCCTCTCTGCAGCAGCCAAGAGTCTCCTCAACAAGAAGGCTGACGTCAAGGTGAGCTCGCCCGTCTCCTCTCTCGCCTCCCTGCTTTTCATTTGCTTTGTCTCCTCTTTATATCCTTGGCTGCCCTTCCACTCATCGGACGTCCTTTGTGTGCACAGCTACTTTTATTATTCCATAAATATTTCGGTGAAAGGCAGATGCGTTAGAGGCCGTTTGATTGTGTCAAGTGCTCCAACGCTCACTTTAATATTTTAAAGGTTTTGTTTTTGGCCTTAAAGACACAGAGATGTTTCCGGCTCTGTCATTTTCTGTTGAAGCTCAGAGATGCATCGATCCTTTGGTTCGACCTCAATTTTATTAATTCACCTTATGATTGTCATGTGATGTGATATGACTGAGTGTTGTCTGAGGAAGAGAAGCTACTTTAAGGGTCATATAGCTGACAGCAAAATAAAGAAGTGCTGTCGAGTATCATCTTGTAATTCAGATGAACCAAACTCCAAAGTTAACGTCCGTCATTGTAGAAATAGTCGGTTACAAAACATGAAATATTCCAAAGTCATGAATAATTAGCCAGAATCAGCCAAACTGACAACTTTTCACAATGTGGCCAATATTCAAAGGTTTTAAAACGATAAAAATCATCATGATGAACATTAAGACCAGACAGAGAAAAGTCAGACTGTACTTAAGAAAACACAAGTTAAAATACACTTGAGACTTGAAAAGCAAAGAAACCAAGTTTGAACAACATCACAAAAGTCATGAAGTTGTGATAAAAGAATGTTAAAGGTCAGTGAGGATAATCAGGAACTTAAGGAACTTGATCTTTACCAAAGGGAAACATGTGACTAGGATGTCAGACTCTTATTTTGAAGGCTGCGCCCTCTCTGCCCCGTGTGGCCGGTTGGAGGATGCTGGCTGAGTTTGGCACAGCCGGCACTTTGCATCACTCGTCTGCAGACATTCCTCACCCGAACATTTCCTCGTGCCAAAGTGAAGCTCATTACAGTATTGCTGTCAGCGCTGTTTCATTTCCTGAGGAGGAAACTCAGACGCTGAATCTGCATCTGACGTTATCGCTGCTCTTCAGTCTCAGTCTCAAGTGTCTGTGTCCAGTATGTGGCGCTCTCTGCTCTGTGTGTGTGTGTGTGTGTGTGCTTGCATGAGTCAGTGTCAGGCCTTTATGTAAACACCCAATGAGCAGTTCAGGCTCTGCTGCGTAGGTAACCGCTTGACTTGGTCTCAGATGCAGGATGTTGTGTCCAGTCATTTTCACCGAGCTCTCAAAGTTCCAAAGGATGATTTTTGTTTTATTTTATAAGATTTTATGTTTTGTGCCTACAAGACGCTGACTTTTGCACAAATGATTATCTGTCCTTTGCTATTTTTCAGATGCATAAGAAGTAGAAGGAAGCTGTTCCACACATTTCAGTAATTTGTTCCTATTGAATAAGTTTGTGCCAGATAATGTTTTGTAGGCACAAGATGTGGATCTGGTTCTGGGTCACTTGTGGAGAAGATTCAGATCTTATTCACACCAGATCATAACTTTGTTGTTCATGCATGTTAATATTTCGTGTCCATCCAAAAGTTATGAATCTGACTGGCACAAGATTATTATTTTATGTGCACAAGATTTTGATGCTATTTTTATGCAGGAAACATGGATTTTGTTTGAATGTGATAATAACTTGTGTTCAAACCAAATTATCCTCAAGGACACAATATTCTAACTTTTTGGACACAAGGTTTGAATCTTGTTCACATAAGATGATATTGATGAAATAAGTGAATAACTTGTGACATTCTCACACAAGATCTTTGCTTCATGTGAACTTGTATTAAAGAAACGATTCCTTCCTCTTCGGGGACTTTGGGAGCTTTTACACTTGAAGTGTGTGAGTTGTGTTTAAAGGTGAAGCGTTGAGTCGCTGCCTCTCGTCTCTCGTCCTGTTTCTGTCTCTCTCTCATTAACCTGCATCCTCCTTCAGCCCCCCCCCCCTCCCCCCTCCCCTCTCTCCTCGCGTGGCCCTGATGCTAATCTCAGATTATTTCCCACCAGATGATTAATCTATCGTTACATAATCGCAGCTTCTCCTTTGCTGCACCCTGACGTCACACACGCTCACAACCCCAGAGCTATTTCAGTATCTCTGCATCAGCACAGGCCTCGCTCTCTCTCTCTCTCTCTCTCTCTCTGTCTGTCTGTCTCTGTCTCTCTCTCTCTCTCTCTCTCTCTCTCTGTGTCTCTGTCTCTCTCTCTCTCTCTCTCTCTCTCTCTCTCTCTCTCTCTCTCTCTGTCTCTCTCTCTCTCTCTGTCTCTCTCTCTCTCTCTCTCTCTCTCTCTCTGTCTCTGTCTCGCTCTCTCTCTCTCTCTCTCTCTCTCTCTCTCTCTCTCTCTCTCTCTGTGAGTTCACAGAGGTCAGTGAGGTCAGTCCACATTAAAACTGAATATAACAGCGATATGAGAAACATCCAGGAAACTAGGACTGGAAAGACTGGCTGTAACACAGTTTCTAATAAACACTGACAGAAACCAGAGAAACCAAAAAGACCTGGATCATAAGAAGCAAACAAAACATCAGAAGTTTGGTTCTTTAGAGACAAATTACTGAATGTAAATATAGTGTTATAACATCTTAATGAAAGTGTGTTTATCCATATGTGAACGTGGTAAAATCTGTTTTAGTTCAGATTTACCTTCACATCAAAGCAACTGGCGCAAATGTTCAGTTTTTCAGCGTCACATTGAAATACACTTCTTTTTCAGCCAAATGGACCAAACATCATTTTTTAGCACTTGTGCTAAGAGCATGAGGAGAAGTCCTCAGTACTTAAATCTGAAATGATGTTGAATCAGACAGTGACTCAGAAAAATAATGGTGAACTCACAGAGCTGTTTCCCAAATGTATGCAGCTGATGTGAAAGCCGAGCAACCACTCGCCTCCATTTCCTGCAAAATGAAACATCATTATTCATCTCAACAGCCGCCGTTTTCTTCCTCTTCAAACTGCACAGAATGTACTTCGGTCTTTTGTGCTCCTGAAACACGAAGATAATTCATTTAGTCGGAGTATAAATCACCTCCCAACACAATTTGATAGAAATGCAGCACATTAGTCGTTCGGATGATTTCCTCAGTCAGTGTTTTGTGTTTCTGGGGAAAATTCGGTCAATGACTGTTCAGCCTCTCGGATCTGGTTCAAACCGGGAAGTTTTTTCACCTTCAAGACAGTTTTTGGAGAAACTTGGCTCCTGGTCAGAAAACATCTTCCTCCGTGACCTTGTTCAGTGTGAGAAACAGGAAATGGACCTTTAGTATAAGTGATTAGTCATAAATCAAAGCACTGGACAAACCATCATCCTGTGGACAACATGAAGTTAGGTATAGAATCGAATCCATCCCATCATCAGTCAGAACCACACACGTCACCCTCATGGTGGCGCTGGAGGAAAGGTCAGACGATCAGCCGTCAGCAGGATTCGTCCTCTGGGGAACATTTCAAACTGGACCAAAGTGGTGGACTGATCGATCAACGTTTCCACAGTGAAGACCCTGCTCCCATGATCATGCTTTTATTGTGAAGCACTCGCAGGAAGTGACAGCAGCAGCTTTATGTTTCATGAGCTCACCTGAACAAATTAAATCAGAAATAAGTGTTAACATCCAGCTGATAAGATAAACCTTTATTCGTCCCACAGTGGGGAACAATTCACAATTCACCTGTCTGTAAAACAAGCTCATGGTTCCAGCTGACTCTGATCCACAGCATCGATCATCAGGCTGCTCCTTCACCTTCATCAGTCTCATCCTCTTCATCTCTGCTCTCAGCTCGACTACGGCTTCTCTGAACTATGAGAAAATCAGGAGCTTTAGTTGAAGCGTCCTCCTCCGTCCTCTGAGCTGTGTCGTCCAGTCGTTCCCATCAGACTCAGTCCTCTGATCCTCAACACAAACAGCTCAGAGTTTTCTCTGGAGGAAGCTCATTAAGTCAAACAGGACGTTACCAACAGTTACTTCTGAATCACTTCCAGTCAGTTATGAACCCAACAAAAGACCCAAGACCCGTATTCAAATCACACTGACTCAGTTCAGAACATGCTCCCGATTGTATAAATACAAACCTGTAAATGCACATGAATTTTAAAATCTTTTACCTGGTTCAAATATTATTATCAGGTTGGACTGAAGCTTTATTTCCATCTGTGTAGAAGCTCGTGTGTTTTAACGCTTTATCGTTGAACTGAGTCGCTCATTGTCAATTTGAACACAAAGATTTGCCACGAACACATAAAGAAACTCAGCTGAATGAACAGTTTGGTTTGGATTCTTGCGTCTGCAGGTTACTGGTCTAAGTTGTCAGGGTGAAGTGAAGCATCTTTGACCGTGTCAAAGGATCAGTCTGAGGTTGTTCTGCTGATGTTTTGCTTCAACACATGAAAAAGCCACCAGTTAAGTTAAGACAACAGTTAAAGTAATTGTATTTTCCCTTGTGGTTCACTTTCTGCAGCCTGAACTAATTCATAGCTGCAATATTACTTTGCTCAAACTGCTTCATCATTTAAATATGTTGTGCATGTTTTTTAATTGTTTTCATTTTTCATATTAATCAGTTTTCTTTTTTTATTTCTGCTTGCAGCTACTTTTAAAAATCTTTCTTTATATTTCTCTACTTGCTTGTTTATATTTATGCACCAAGTTCAAATTCCTCTTAAAAACCTACCCGATAAATCTGATTTTTATTGTGATAGTTTGCACATAAATACATGTTGATCCACACCTGGACGCAGCCGAGCTTCTGTGTGTAACAGCAGAAAGTAATTAAAGCAGCAATAATGAATATTTTTAGCAGCGCAGTTCATTCTGTGTCATGGACGGTTTTTAATCTTTCAGCGTATTGTTTTGGTTTAACGGCCACAGATTTGCTTTTCTCACACAAGTTCTTGAGCAGCCGGTGAACAAAGCAGAGACTTTAGCAGCTAAAGAGACAGATGTGTTTCTCAGGAGCAGGTGGAGAACAAACAGAGCGACAGCAGATCATGTCCAGCTCTTCTGGATGTGTAAATGTGTAGGTTTGAACTCAGGGTGATTTGTTCTTCAAAAATCCGAGCAGTTAAATGAGAATCGACATATTTGCAAACATCACCTCTGAAGTCATTTCTCCCGCTCGCTCTTTTCCATCTTCACACTTTAATTTAGTTTCTCTTTCCCTTCAATCCAACACATTTATCAATTACAGGCAACACGCTGAGGAAAATAATGAGCAGAAAATCCAGTCAGTTCAGTGGATTCGAGCATGAAGCTGTTTTATGTGTCTGTGCATGTTGTCATCACATCTGTGTGTTTAACATGTTGTCGTCACGTCTGTGTGTTTAACATGTTGTCATCACGTCTGTGTGTTCAGCATGTTGTCGCTGTTTGTGTGTGAACGTCCTGTTCATCCTCGCGGCCTCTTTGACCTCGTCCTCCTCCGCCGACACGAGGAGGGTGAAGGTTGTTTATTCGGGGAGGGATGCATTAAGAGAGACTCGTGTCTGAGGAAGAGCTCGTGTAGTTTGGCTAAATGGATGCGACACTTGTTTCTGTATGTGTGACAGATGTTGCAGAGGTGCACAGCTGTCAGGGCTTTAATTTGCCATCTGCCAAACAGCATCCAGTGAAAGGCCATGGAAATGAAAAAGCCCAGACTGGAGTATCGAGCTCTGACTGGGATTGATTTGGCTTTTACTGCAGTTAGAAATGAACCGACATGATGAATTGTGTAAAACCTTTCTGACTAATTAATACTGTGAACGTGAGGAACCTGTTTGGATCTGAAGCCCGTCTGGTTTCTGCTCCTGGAAGTTGAACGACTGCCACTATTTTTGTCCCTGGAGCTCTTTGCTTCTTTCTGCTTCTGTCTGTTATTTTTACCTGTTCTACACTGTTTTCTTTCTATTCAGCCACTTAACAACCGGCAGACGGCTCCTCTCACCGCTGCTGCCGAGCACTAACATGCACTTTGTGTTTCCTGCACAGCCGCAGACAAACAGCACGAGAAACAGCATAGTCACCAGCCCCAAAGGCAACGTCCCCTCGGCCGCTCTGGTATTCAGCTCTGTGTCCGTCTGTCTGTCCGTCACTCCTTACCAATGCAGAGTGTGTAGGTGTGTGTGTGGACGAGGGACCGAGGTGTGTGTGTGTAGCTTTGGACGGTGGATCACAGTGATTTGTTGATGTGACTTTGTCGAGGAATCCAAAGACGACTTCGACAATTTGGCAAATGCGTTTATTCCCCTTCTTGCCAAGAGTTAAATGAAAAGATTGATAACGCTCATGTTTGTACGACATAGATTTTTTAAAAAGTTGTGACGCTGAGCGAAACATAAATGAAACAGAATATGAGAACTTGCTAATTCTTTTTTGACATTTACTCAATTGAAAGATTTCATATTTACACAAGTGAAACTGTTGATTTCTAAATTGGATTTAAAAGATAAGACTTTTTTATTGTAAATAAATCTGATGAAAAGACTGAAACCTTTATGAACAGTGTTCAGTACTTTATCTGTGTAGCATCGAGTACATGTCAGTTAACTCACGTATCGAAGAAAATATGTCGGATTATGAAAGTGATTCACATTGATTTCATGTTTATGAAAGGGGACAAAAAGTGACGTGAGAGAGCTGAGTTTAATCCTGTTTGCTGATCGTCGCTGCAGATTAGAGATCAGTCGTGAACATTGATGGTTTCATCGGGGAACTCTTACAACCATCCTCCATCCAAATGAATATATCTCACTCATTTCTCATCCAACTCTCTATTGATCTTAAACTCTCACGTTGTCACCACGAAGCATTCGCTCCCTCTCGTTCATCCTTTCTCTCCATTCTTCCTCCAGGAGCCTCAGACTACTGTCATCCATAATCCAGTAGATGGGATCAAGGTACATCCTCCTCCCTCCATCTCTTTATTCCTTCGTCTCTTTGTTGTCATTCCTCATCCTCGTCCTCGCTCTGTTCCTCCATCTGTGTGGGTACAAACCTGTCTTTGCTATTTGGTTGAGTGTCTTCACGTATCTCTGTGTGCATCTGTTTGTAGATGGATGCATGAGAGGGCTGGAGAGAGTGTGAGACGCCGGAGCAGGAGCTGTTTCCTTGTCTCACACTGCCCCTGTGTGTTCAGATCAGTGGAAGCTCGCTGCTTCTCGCTGCTTCGTGTCACCAGATTAACCCCCACAGTTCGGACTGTGTGTGTGACCGTGGCTGATCGAGGCAGCTCAGTCTGTACATGACTGTGGTGTTGTGTTGTAGAGTCGGTGGCTGAAACTTGAGTGTCTTCTCTGTGTGTGTGTGTGTGTGTGTGTGTGTGTGTGTGTCTCTGAATTGCTGTTTTCATTTTCCCATAGTAATGACTTTGTGTGTGCACTTTGCAGGAATCATCCGACAGCAGCAACACCACTATTGAGGATGAAGATGTGAAAGGTTCGATACACACAAACACACTGCACTAAAAGCTTTTTCCCTACTTCCTCTTTTGTGCATCTCAATGTTTTTGAGAAATCTGTCTCTTAAGATTTAGTGTCTAGTTAAATTTCATTCACATCCTCGTTGGTCTGGGTCACTGATCCCTTTTAGGCCAAACCACTTTCAGCCTCTCCTCACACATTGCATTTGTCTGTAAGCTGTGAGCTCTTACAAAAATAAATCTAAAAAGCACTTATTATAATATCTGAACATCTGTTTCTACATTTCCTGTGTGTCCAGCTGCTTTTCACTGAACAATCCTGTCGTGCTTTTCCAGCGTTTCCTGTTTTATGTTGAAAGAGCTCAGGTGTGTTTGTTGTCTTCCTGTCTCACCTGTGTTTCATTAGTGATCAGTCCCTCGTCTGTTCAGTCTCTCCTTCAGTCATCAGGTCGTCTGTGTTTGTCGCTGCTTCAGGTTTGGATTTGTCTCTGCCAGCTCCCTCAGGTTTTCTTGGCTTCCTGTCTTGTTACTGGTCTCAGCTTTACATCATTAAAGCTTCCTGCTGTTTCTTCAGCCGACAACATTTGGCTTCTCTTTTGAGCTGAGAAACCACAACAAATCCTGCCTTGATTAATGACAGTAAATCTGAACCTTGAACCTTGAAACCCTCCAGCATTTTAAACCAAATAATCAATCGATTGATGGAGAAAATAATCAACAGTTGAATCCAGAATGAAAAGAGTAAAAAAGTAAAATCCTGCTTTTAAATGAATGAGGAGGAAAAATCACCTAATGAGAGAAGATGGAACAGAAGAACAGAGACGGTTTTTACTTTTAATACTTGAAGTACATTTTCCTGATTATACTTACAAACTTACTGAACATTTCCAATGCAGGACCTTTACTTGTAACAGAGTACTTTTACTCAAGTAAAGGATCTGAATACTTCCTCCACCACTGCAAAGACAGACAGAGAGACAGAGACTGGCAGAGAGAGAGAGAGAGAGAGAGAGAGAGACAATCAGAGCGAGCTAAGCCTTCCTCTCAGTGTCGGGAGTGAGCGAGGGGAGAAGGACACAGTAAATCTCATCTAAAGGGCTGGACAAGAATAGCGTGATGAGCCGAAGCAGCCTCACATGCAAACAGGAGATGTGATGGATGATGGGTGGAGGTAGAGAGTGACACAGCAGGATTTTACTTTGAAAAAAAAGCTGGATATGAAAGATGACTGAAGAGGGAACCAACTTTATGCACGGGAGTAGTTTTCATGTTTGCAGTAACATGGAGGAGGTTTCACTCAGGGGTGAAAGAGAGATGACAGATTCACAATGAGTAACAAGCTCTCAGGTGAGTCTGAGCTGAGCTGCGTGCGTTGGTGAAGGAGCGTTCAGTTTTGAGCTCGTGATGAGGTGGAGTCGTTCTCACGCTGTTGGTTTCTTCTCTGCAGCTCGCAAACAGGAGATCATAAAGATCACAGAGCAGCTGATCGAAGCTGTCAACAACGGAGACTTCGAGGCCTACGCGTGAGTCCTTCTGTCTCCCTCCACAAATCTCTGCAATGATGTAGGAACGTTTCATCCTGTACCGCCAACACTGAAGCTCAGAGAAGCCATTAATGTGATTGACGGACAAATGTGTTTTGTCTTTGCATTGAAAGATTAAAGAGTAATTACAGTCAGCGTTTTATCCTCTTTCTCTCTGCGCCGACGACACAATTAAGAATAATGCTCTGCAGATTGAGGGAGGGAGAGTGAAGTGTGTCCACTAATGGAAACCCATTTCCACCAGGAGGAAGAGATATGATGAGAAGTCATGGAGGAGAAAAATGAAAGTCCTTATAGTGAACAATGAGTCAGTCAGTAGTACAATTACTCAAGTGCTGTACTTCTACTCGACATCTCAGAGGCAAACGTTTTACTTTTTACTCCACTACATTTGTCTGACAGCTTTAGTTACTAGTTACTCTTCAGACTTTCCCTTCCTGTCCAGTGAAAACCACGTATCTCCAGATGTTTGTGATGAAGTGAAGGATGAAGTTTTCCTTCATGAGAAAATTCTCCTCCTTCTGAAGCTGAATCAACTCTTTAAAAAGCCTCTTGGATCAAAAAGCATCGACACAAAGCTGAAAACAGGCTGTTTTTCTCATGAAGCTTTGTAGAGATACGTGGTTCTCACAGGACGACCAGGCTACAAACACATGATGATCTTCTACAATCTGATGCTCGTTGCTGGAGATGAAAGCGGGCGACAGGATATAAAGTCGTTCAAATGAGCTTCAACATCTCCAGCAGGAAAATGACTCAGACACATTAAAGAATCCAGAGAGAAACTCTGACAGGAAACAGGAGTTGAGTACTCACATACTTGTACTTCAGTCAGGTTTTGAATGCAGGACTTTTACTTGTCGTGGAGTATTTTCACAGTGTGGTATCAGTACTTTTACTTCTCTGAATACTTCTTCCACCACTGGAAACATTAAGTCCAGAGTTATGAGATTATAAGAAAAAAGTCAGTATTTTGAGTTAATAAATCTAAATTCTGAGTTTCTGTATCACAATTATGAGAAGCATCATTAATTGTGAAACATGATTTAGAGTTTTTAAAACATTCAAGGGTCATATTATGTTTCCATCCTGCGTGTTTTTCCAGGAAGATCTGCGACCCCGGTCTGACCTCGTTTGAGCCGGAGGGTCTGGGTAATCTGGTGGAGGGAATGGACTTCCATCGATTCTACTTTGACAATCGTAAGAATAAAAACAATTATTCTGAGTTTTACGGACAAATTGAGCTGCTATGTTTTAAAGTTGGCTCCTTCTCTCCCGTCAGTCCTCTCCAAGAACAGTAAACCCATCCACACCACCATCCTCAACCCTCACGTGCACATGATCGGGGACGACGCCGCCTGCATCGCTTACATCCGCCTGACGCAGTTTGTGGACGGGCAGGGCCGCCCCCGCTCCAGCCAATCAGAAGAGACCAGAGTATGGCACCGCAGGGAAAGCCGGTGGCAGAACGTCCACTTCCACTGCTCAGGAGCTCCTGCTGCCCCGCTGCAGGGCTGAGGTACGACAGTCCACATCTTTATATGAACTGATCAAATGTGGAATGTTAAAGGCGTCATTTATAGAGAGCTTTTATCATCTTTCAGTTTGTTTTGGTTTTTCGCCCTTGACTTTATTGCTTTGTAAATAAGTGACTGCTAACAAGTTCATCAAATCACCTTTTAAAGTGATGATATGTCAACATGTTCGCAGCTTGTTTCTGCTGCCCCCAAGTGGCCAAAAATCAGTTCTACAGGTTTAACATCCTCCTCCACTCCGGCTTCTTGTTTTTTAATGTGGATGTTTGAGCTTCACTGTGCAGAAAGATGCTTTTTTTAAGCTCACCTTAAGGTTCAAAATGCAAACATACCTGGAGGATTTGAGCCAATCACGGTCCAGTATGTTGTAGTGTATTGTCCTGAAACTTGAGGCCTCCAGTGCACGTCCACTGAGATTAGACCGTTCAGTGAAGAGAGGTCTTATGTTCAGCAGCAAATCACTGCTCGTCTCGTTTCCCTGCAGGTTTATGAGACTGACGTGGAGAATCTCAGAGAGCGAATCAGCACTGAGAGAGAAGTGCGGGTGGACGGAGGGTGGCTGATGTCGGGATGACGGTCGTCCTCCCACCTCGCTCTTCTCTCTCTCCGTCTCTCTACAACCTCAACTCACAGACAGTCGCCCCCATCGCCAAAACCTACGCTACAGCAGACGGCACGTCGGCCAAAAAGAAGGGAACTGTTCAGCCTGCGTCTCGTCCTGGGTCGGCCTGTTTGCGGCTGCGACGCACCTGGACGACACCTGTCCCGCTCTCCTGTCCCCTGAGCTGCAGATTTACCTTTTACTTCTCCTCAGACATATTGTTCCTTACTCTTGATATTATTATGGCTGCAGTCTGTTGTTGTGCTCTTTCAACTGTACAGTATCTTTCTTAGTCCTTTTCAACCTGGTATCTTCTTCTTTTTTTATGACGAGCATGACTCTTACCTGTGTTCTTATAACCAGTGGCTGTTGTTCTGCACGACTAAGGCTGCCTGTGTGAACCGAGCCGACGGCGCCGCGTGTCTCACAGAGGAGACCAGTGGGTGTATTTAATTATCCGTTTGGTTTTGTTATTCAGTGGAGCTTTTTTGTTCTTTTCCCTCTTTCTCTGGAGTGTAGTTGACCCCTGACCCGACGCCTCCGTGTGTCCCGCGGACCCTCTGAGCCGCTCTGTGAGACAGTGAAAACCGTGCAGCATGCTAACATATTACTGTCGTTCTTAATTGATTCTCTATGTACTGAACTTTGCAAGCTAACTACTGAAATTATGACAATGGTTGAAATTATAGTATCACGCTTTTTATGTCAATTTCCAGTTTCATCGTGGTGACTTGACTACAAATATGCTGTAGATGGTATTTAATTGCATGATATTCCAAGTTAATACTTTGGTAAGTTGGGTGTTATCGTGCATTTTGTTGATTTCTCTCTTTTTGGACTGAGCTGTTGTTGAGCTATAATCTATTGCCTCTAGTTTCTGGGCTTTGTAAGTGCATCAACTATTTTTGTGTTCATATGATAGTGTAGATGATGTGAGGACACTGATGAGGATCATGATGGAAAATGCCTTCAAAAGAAACTGCTGGATCCAGATCAGTTTGAAAATGGCTCTTTAAAGGTATCAGACAAAACCCAAGAACCTAATTCATCGTTTATTTTTTTCCTCATAGTAGATCAGACTGAAGAAAATGTCAGAGTTCACATCAGGGTCTTAATTGAGGTTATTTTTATTCTTAAAGTTCATTCATTTTTACCTCACATTTCTAAAGAAAAAACATAAACATACTATGTGTTTTAGGATTTTAGAAATACTGAAATCACAAGTCAGAACGATTTGACCAAGACCTAAAATAAAGTCTCAAATAGTTTGTAATTATTTGGATTAAAAAAAACCTGTCTTGTGAAAATCTTTTATCTCCAGAACATCAGAAGCAGCAGAAAGCAGCTTTGTAATGATGCTTTCTCTCCCCAAGATGGCGCCAACATCCAACAGCAAAGAATTACTGTCTGAGTTAATGACAAAGCTGAAATTACAAACATGATGGAGATGTTGAGGCTCCTGAATCTGATAGGCAGAAAGAGAGAAGACAAAGACAAAACTATCAGCTTCAGTTTCTAAAGTATTTTACGACTTGCTTTGGCTCAACTTTTACAAAAGAGGACAAAATGTTTTAACAATCATAGTTTATGTTGCTTTGCTCCTCATCAGGTGTTAAAATAATCCAGCGATCTGTCTGCTTGGTCTTAATACTGTAATATTTAATATTTAATATTTATTTCAAAATAAAGGATTCAAATTGGAATAAAAGAGTAAAATAAACAAAACATAAGAGAATATATTGGATAAACTTTGTGTGAACATGAATGAAAGACTTCTTTTTTTACCAAAGTGAACGTTAAATTTGTTCTAATCATTGAAATGTGTCTGATCGTGAGGAGACTTGTGAGGCCTGAGCAGCTGATTTGTTCTCTGTCAGCACAGAGAAGATTTTTGTTGAGCTCTTTTGCACAATTGAGCCAAAACATTCGTAAAATGCTGCAAATCTAAATGATTATTATTGACAGTGGAGCCTGTGTTCGAGTCACATTGACAAACTTGAGTCAGTGAATTGTTATCTCACAGATTCTGCAGGTTCTGTTTGTGTGGTGCTTTTTTTTTTTTTTTAACCATTGAAAGTCTGAGATGGGGCACGAAGCCAAAACCAACAGTCCTCCTTCCTGTCCAGTCCAAACCCTAATAGTATCAGTGCTTTAATAGGATTAGCGCTCACTTAGACTGATTGTCCTCTTTGGCCAACAATCCTTATTCCATTAATGAGTGTTTGGCCGGAGTGTCCTGTTTGAATGGCTTCAGAAGAGCCTCATGATTTATGTTCCCTCGGTTCAGGCGAAGGATCAGGAGACGACCAGGCTTTTCTCATTTCTTTTTAAAGTTTATTATACTTATACTGACGATGACGATGATGATTCCTCTGGTGTGCATTTCAAGTCTTATCAATATTAAAATGTGATCAGATGTAATCAGTGTGTGAACCAATAAAAAGACAATGCAGAGAGCAGCTCGCTCCTCCGTCTCGTCTCGACTCCTCAGAGCAGGATGAGGCCGTTTGCTTTGTTTCATCTGTGCAGTCTCTTCTTCACTGTAACACAGTCAGTTATTAAGTATTAACCAGAGGGCAGAGTTCGACCTGAGCGAGTGGAGACGGTCGACAGAGCTCAGGGATCGATAAGAGGAATCAGTGTGTGTTGATCACAGAGCTGGAACAGACAAACACACAGAGGAGACAGGAACAGAGCTAACGAGTAACTAAGACTCACACAAGAAAAGTACTGAAGTAAAACTGTGAGGTATTTGTACTTTCCTGTCTTGCATGTTTCCAATTAATGCCACTTCATACTTCTACTACTAAGTAAAAGTCCAGCATTCATAATTTGACCCTAAATGAAAGTACAAAATGAATAATATCAGAATATACTTAAAGTATTAAAAGTAGAAGTACCCGTTATGCAGAATGGCCCATTTCAGAACTTATGTTCATTATGTTACTGGATTATAATTATTGATGCATTATTGTGTTCATCACTTTAATGTTAATCACAGTGGAGCCTAAAATGGAAATACTCAAGTACCTAAAAATGTACTTCAGTACAGTACTGGAGTGAAATACTGTTCTTTATGTGCCACATTTATTTGACATTGATGCATCAATATTAATCTAATAACATCACATAGAATGAGTCACAGTTTTACTGCAGTATTTTTACTACTGATATTTTAACTACATGAAGCTGTTAATACTTCTGTACTTCTACTCAAGTAAGACTTTGAATGCAGGACCTGTAGTACTTGTAGTGGAGTACTCCTACATTGTTGTATTGGTATTTTTAATGGAATAAAAGGACGTGAGTGTCTCAGTCAGCTCAACGTCGTCAGGATGGAAAGTTCATTAACTTGCTCTTTACATAATCAGCGTCAGGACAAAGGTTGACTTTATGGCTCCGTTACAGGCAGGGCCCCACATGAAGAACGCCTGGCCCCGAACCAGAGAGTATAAATATATGTGTACAACAGGCAACAGATCGTGTTTGAGTCCAGGAGGTCAGACACAGTCGATCCTGACATTTACAGGACAAAAGAATTTGAGTCTGATTTGGTTTGATCAATTTCTGTTCAGTCGGTCGAGTCTGATTCAGACGGAGTTGGAGGAGGATTCAGATCAGCTGTTTGTCGACCGGAGCCTGTGGCTTCTGCTCTGAACTCTCAAACATGTATTTATCTTTGTAATGAGGGTTCACTGTGACATCGCTCCGTGTCACTGCCGCCACTTCCTGCTGACACAGTCTGAGCTCATCCTGCACTGACGAAGAGCAGCACCCTCATCATCAACCACAGCTTCCAACATATTTACTGCCGTCTGTCACGAAGGCCTAAACGCAGAGGTCACGTTGAAACCGAAGCTGCTGCCGTTAAAGTCACTTGGATCTTTTCATCTTGGTACAAAGTCAGAATCAACTGGAGCAGCTCAGTGTTTTCAGAGCTGCCGCAGAGCATGATGGGACGTTAACAGCTGATTGCACCATGAAGAGCTCCTGTGTCACATGACTGATGACGTCTCTCCTGGAGCTTTCAGACACGTCTCATGCTCTTCATCAGCAGTGTTTGCTGCCTTTATACATTTATGAATGAATATTTAACATTAACATAATAAAAACAGTTAATACATTTATGATGCAATAAATAATTATTACACTAATAAACTCTTTAGTGTTTTACTTTCCTTTTCTTTGTTTTGTCCTTTTATTTTTTTATTTTGTAAAATATTTTGGTCTGCATTCGTTTATGAAAGATAATAATATATAATATAATATATAATATATAATACTGCTACTACTACTACTAATAATAATAATATAAAAGTACTAAACAATATTTAATAGAAAAGTATATATATATTATTAATATAAAAACAACATCAAATGATTTTTATTTACATCTGTCAATCATCTATTTACTGTTTATACATAATTTACTTATGTCAGTTCACAACAACATTATGAAGCGTCATAAACCATTAATTAATTCTTTAATTATATGATGTTCGGTTGAGAAATGTTAAACTGAAACTGTTTCTGAATTATTGTTTCATTCAGGTTTTCGCCGTTTGTGATGACGTCACTGCCGGCGGATCAGCACCTGAATGACGCGCCGCTGGTCTCGCGCTGCAGTCACTTCACACACACACACACACACACACACACAGAGCGGATCGGTCTGCGGCTCGTTGACCGAAGGTAACAAACTTACAGCGTGTTTGTGTTTATTTATTGTTTGTTTGCTAATGTTTGTTTGTCAGTGACGTTGACGCTGATGCAGCTTCCGTCGATGTGAATCATCAAGAGGTTCAAACCTGGTTCAAGTTAAAGGTGAGAAAAAGTTAAATGTTGTGTTAACAGTGTTTGACATGTTCAGTCTGAGGATCAGGTCTGAGGATCAGGTCTGAGGTCTGAGGACCAGGTCTGAGGACCAGGTCTGAAGGATCAGGTCTGAGGTCTGAGGACCAGGTCTGAGGATCAGGTCTGAAGGACCAGGTCTGAGGACCAGGTCTGAGGTCTGAAGGACCAGGTCTGAGGATCAGGTCTGAAGGATCAGGTCTGAGGTCTGAGGACCAGGTCTGAGGTCTGAGGGACCAGGTCTGAAGGACCAGGTCTGAAGGATCAGGTCTGAGGTCTGAGGACCAGGTCTGAGGGATCAGGTCTGAGGATCAGGTCTGAGGTCTGAGGGATCAAGTCTGAGGTGTCTGTAGGTTTGAAGCGTTGGGCTGAGGGCCACAGACAGAGGGACGTCAGGTCCTGACAGATGGACACATTTGTGGTCGAATCATGTGGTTTGTTAACAGAAACACGGTCTTGTAGTTTCTCGTGTTTGTTGCTCTGACGAAGTCGAGTTCGTCTGATGGACGGTTGCGTCTCCTCTGCAGGATCCGGCAGCAGCAGAGGACGGAGCAGCAGCTGCGGAGACGCCGGCCTCACCGGTTCATCCAGACGGGAGGAGCGAGGGGGGGCAGCTCAGGAGCCTGGAGGGTCTCTGTGTCGGGGAAGGGACGGGGCCGAGGAGCCGTGGCTGAGCTGCAGCCATGCACCGCTTGAGGACTACGGTGGCGAGGCTGCGGCCTTTGACGCGGACGGCCCAGAGCCTGACGACCGGCAGGGGCTTCAGGACGTTTGAGCCGGCCAGGTGTCTGAACACATCTGTGGCTGCGGAGCCTTTTCTGAACGGCACCAGCTCCAACTACGTGGAGGAGATGTACTACGCGTGGCTGGAGAATCCCAGGAATGTGCACAAGGTACTGAACGTGTGTGTGTGTGTGTGTGTGTGTGTGTGTGGGGTCAGACCTGTTGGAAACTTGAATTTGTCTTCAGGGGCTTTTACACAACAGGTTGAGTGCTAATCCACAGTTGGAAGAGTTGAGTCCGTCCAGTGCAGATCAGGACAGGAAGAGTTCCTGAACACCAGCTCTGTGCAGACTCACATCTGGAGCTGCACAAGAAAAAGACTGAATGAATATATTGATCTACATTTTGCATCATCAGCATCTGTGGCCTGTTTGATAATAGACAAAATCATTATCAGAGCTTGTAGGAAAAAGTAAAAAAATGATTAACTTAACCGTCACTCGAACAGTTTGAATCAGTGTTGATGGAGAAATAGATGAGGGACACTCACACATACCAAAAAGACAACAGCCCAGAAAGTTTGGTTGTTCCTTCGCTGCTCGATGCTTTCAATTAGAACACATCCATGTTTGAAATGTGCAGATAAGACGGTAACAAGAAACAAGACTTCAAACTGCAGCAGCTGTTAAAGCAGTGAAACATGCAGGAAAAATATGAGGCTGTTTGTCGCAGCAGCGTCTGAGATCAGCTGCAGAGATAACGAACGTGACGTCCAGGCTCAAACCTTTAACACTGAATGTCCTGAACGTCTTCCACCTTCCACCAGACAACAATCAGTTCCCCGTCTAAAATGTAGTAGGGTAAAGGTAAAAATAGATGCTATCAGCTCTGTGTTGTTGTGTTTGCTCATGTGTGTTTGAGTAGTAGAGTAGGAAGGAGTGAATGAGTGACAGCTCAGCAGATGAATGACAAACAGCGTCAGAGTCGTCTCGTCAAAAATCCAGTCGTACCAGAAGATTCACCTGAAATGATGTTGAGCAAAGCTGCGTTCAGGGGAAAAGAGTATTTTAAAATGTGTCACAATATTTTAAAAAGTTCTGTGACAAGTGCAGAAAGAAACGTGGAAGCAAATCTTTGATACGACTGAACAAGGAAAGGTCTGATTCAAAGATAAAGTTAAAGGGTCATTTCACCCAAATGATTAGTTATTTCCTCGTGTATCTGTCGTGGATCTGTGCAGATAGTTTGGATTTGCGTTGAGGTTCTGTCTTCACCACTGTGAATTTGTGCTGCTCATTTTGGCTTTGGTTGAACTTTGGAGTGTATTTTTAAACTGAACGAGTTTTGTGGAGTTTGTCCCCGTCTCCACCTGGAAACCTGTTAACGTGCTGCTGTTACCACGATCTGCTGCTAGTACTTCTAATTCTACCACATGTACTACTTATACTACTACTACTTGTGTATAGCACAAAGTTACTCCGGTGAGTTTTGAAGATGACTTGATTTACCGACTCCGCTCCAGAACTTTCTCCAAGTCAGACACGACCTCATTCTGATCATTTATCCAAAGTCTGGCTCTTCTGAATTAAACCTCATAATGAAGAGCAGCATTTACAAACAGATCTTCCAGATTCCTGAAGGGTTGAGTAAAGGCCCGGCTGCCAGGCTTATCTGGAACTTTAAACTTTGCTTTCGTTGGGCCAAGTAGAACAAGCTCAGATTTACAGTCAATAAGCTGATAAACATCATTGAGTGGATTAACCTGAACCCTTGGACGCAGACGTTCAAACTGTGGAGGCAGAAAAATGTTCAAACAAACATTGTAGGAAAGATGGACGATGTTCGACTGAACACAGTGAATCCACGTCAGTTTAAAGTCTGTTTCTCTTTTGTACTGGTTTGATCTGGAATAGAAATTATAAATATTACTTTTTTTTATAGATCAAGCAATAAGAACAAAATGCTTTTCAGAGCGAGGAAACTCAAAAATATGATGCTTCCTTTAGCTCCAGCAGCAGCTCAGAGTGACACAGCTCGACAGACATTCCTGACGCTGTGTCCTCAACCCCTGGATGGATGGACATGAAACCTGGCAGGTTCACGTCCCCGTGGGTCTGTAGGTCAAGGTTCCTCCATGATGAATGTGATAACTTTACAGAAACGCTTTACGTAACAAAGTCATTCGATAAAATCACGTTGTTGATCCCCAGCTTTTATTCTAACACCATCATCAGGTATGAATTGGTTTTTGGTTTATGACCCAATACCTGCAAGATGAATCTGATTCTGGATCTGGATCTGATTTTATTTTCAGTCATTATTTTGGCTTCTTTATGAAAACGAGATAATCGAGATAAATCTGTCATTGTGCTGCATTTGGTTTCGTAATGATGCTCTCGTTTTGTCTGGTGTTAGCAACGTTATCAGTGTGTAATAAATTTACAGCCGTGTGCTTTCGGCCCACCCTTAAAGTCCAAACTCGCTCTCAGCCCGGCCGTGTAGTTCACTGTGAAGTACTGTGGTAGTATATGACATATAAAAATTACATTTGTTCTAACATGTTGATTCATTCGTCTTCTTTCTTTCTGTCTCCCGACAGTCCTGGGACATATTTTTCCGTAACGCCAACGCGGGGGCGCCGCCTGGTGCGGCCCACCAGCGTCCTTCTCAGGGCCTGGCCCGCGTCCAGGGGCTGGTGGGGGCTCAGCCCAACGTGGAGCAGCTGGTGAAGGATCATCTCGCCGTCCAGTCGCTCATACGAGCTTACCAGGTAAACTACACACACCTGAGCTTCACACGTCTCAGAACGTTCGCGATTAAAGGGTGATTTGTAGACACAGTTTTCTGACAGCGACAGTTTCAGGATGAGATGATCCAGAAATGATTCATATCAAAGAGGCTGTAGAGTGATAAGATGTTATTCATCTCCAGGCCTCAATCAGTACAAGATATCCACAGTGAAACGATAAGGACGAACAAACAGCAAACCAACAACAGACTGTCTGTGACTGGTGGGAAGAGATGGATTTTAATTTGAGGTGGTTTTTGTCAGTAATGAATCTTGTCCACGTTGTCGAGTTACAGACGAGCTTCCTGGTGTTTTCAGCCTGTTTGTGGAGGATAATTCTGGTTTGGTTTATTTTACAAAAAATCCATTAAATTCAGGTTAGGTGACGTTCAAGGAGTTAAAAAATTAAAGTTTGATGCTTTTATTTA
Source organism: Holacanthus passer (assembly GCA_025331565.1). Taxonomy (NCBI): domain Eukaryota; kingdom Metazoa; phylum Chordata; class Actinopteri; family Pomacanthidae; genus Holacanthus; species Holacanthus passer. The sequence continues at coordinate 1,478,105 of JAFREQ010000046.1, read as the reverse complement.
GGAAAGATTCAAATAATGAAATTTACTTAATTGCTCAGACAAGAAGTAGTTAAAGTAGTTATTTAGCTTTAGCTTTAGCTTGTAGTTTTAGTTTAGTTTAGTTTTGCGTTTCTCTCCAGACTTTTGTTTACAGACACTTTTCTTTACTGATCGCTCTCAGTCGTATCAGAGCTGTGTTAAGTGCAGCCCCACACTGTGTCCTTTTTATGACCTTTGACCTCCATCTGCAGCTACGATTCCTGCCAACGTGTGGACACACTGCATGTTGGGAAATCTTATAGGAAGTAGTTTACAAAGGACGGACGCTCGCTCATCTGTTGACCTGGGTCGACAAAGTCTGACCTGTTGCACACACACACACACACACACACACACACACACACACACACACACACACACTCTGAGCTGTGTTGCCCTGTGTGTAGGTACGAGGGCATCACATAGCGAAGTTGGACCCCCTGGACATCAGCTGTGTAGACTTTGACGATGCCCCGTGCACCATTGGTTTCCAGAACGTCGGTGAGAAACAGAAACCTGCCGCCGTGTTTACTCATGTTTTCCTTTCTGTCCCTCTCCGTCCTTCTTTCCTGTCATTTTGATTTTGGATCCTTTTGTCTTTAACACACTTGATCTCTTTGGTTTGTCCCATCTCCCACCTTTCATCGGGTTTCTTTGTGACACACCCGTCGTTCCTCGCATCCTTACCCCCTCCTCCGTCGGCCTCACACCTCCTTTGTTTGCCCTCGCTCCGCCTGCTGTGGGTCATGCTGTAGGTCAGAGGTCACCACGTGGCTCAGCTGGGCATCACGGCGGCCGAGCTGAAGCCAACACCTTCTGATATCATCACCTCCCACAATAAAGTGGGTGAGGAGAGCAAGCAGCCGATAACGAGGAGTCATGTAGTCGAGAGCTCGTAAACGCTTGCATCATCACTATTGTCTGTACGTTTAAATAATGCTTTTGCAAATCAAATACATAAATGAATAAAAGGGCATCACATAGCAAAGTTATCATTACTTATGTTTTAATTATATTTGACCAGTTTATTATTCCATAAGTGCCTCATTTTATTTCACGTCCTGTTGTTCTTATCAACACTTACGGTTTCTGAGGACACGAGATAAGACTTCATGCTTTATGGTTGTTAGTTTGAGATGTGTTGTGGCTGCAGGGAGACGGACTGCGAACGCGTCGGCGTGCTGACGTTAGCATTTAGCTCAAAGCGCTGCTGGAGCCTCACGGAGCAGCTGACATTTATTATTGTCCATCACGTTTGGTCTTTCACATGCACATGCTGTTGTTCATATCAGGTACAAGACTGAACAGCAAGTTATAGTTTCTGAGGAAAGAAGATAAGACAACATGTGTTACAGTTGTTAACAGACCAGTTTCAGTGCCTGTCAGGAAACAGTAATCCAGCATTATTAATTAATCTGGTCGTTTTCAGTTGTTTGAGTTGGAAACACGTTTGCTCGAGTACTAAACAAGGAAGCTTTGTTGTGCAAAGAGTTGGACACTTCAACACTTTTCAAATTGAAAAGTGTGTGTGTGTGTGTGTGTGTGTGTGTGTGTGTGTGTGTGTGTTGGCTGCGGTGTGTCGTGCATGCCTGCAGCAAACCGTCATTGTGCCGAATGAAAAGGCCTCTGAGTTCAAAAGCAGGTGATTGTTATGAGCTGTAATAGGATGTTTCCACAGTTAATGGCGCCATTGTTCGGCTTCGCCGGGTTCTGCTTTGTCCTGGTGACGCTGAGGTTCACAGAGGTCGAACAACAGGTCGGTGTCGGGGTCCGAACCCGCCTGAAATACTGCGATACTCAAACTACAGAGTGTGTTTGTGTCTCTCCGTCCCTCCAGAGTTCTCTCTTTACAAAGAACGTCGACGGAGGTAAAACCACGAAACCTCAAACCTTGCTCTTTGCTTTTTTTCAGCCCACGTCCAGCGGTGCCCTGTGAATTAATATTAACCGCTGTAATTGGCCTTTTTGTTTTTACTGGTGAAGTTCAATCTAAAACCAGTGTCCTGTGGTTTATCATTAGCTCATTAGCTCAGTGTTGTGATCGTCTCTGGTCTCCTCTCCGGCCTGACAGAGTATTTAGAGTAGAGAGGAGGTGTGTGTGTGTGTGACCTTTGACCCCTTCAAACAGGACTTATCCAGGCTTATCTGTGCCAGCTTCATTAAATGTGACTGTGATTAGATTGCAGTCAGACAACACTTGATTACCGTGTTGGATCTTTCTGTCTCTACTTTGAATCATCAAAGAAAGCAGGTTCAGTTTTTTATGTGTTTTCACAGGGGGGTGGGGAGTCTAAAGATCCCTTATGTAACACAGAGCGCTGACTCAGGGATATTGGATTGGAAGCGGCCGTCCTCAGCACAGCGGCCTGCACTAATTTGCTGACAGAGATGTTCAAACAGAGTCGTAGATACGAGCCCCCCCCTCCATATTGTCTTATCTGTCTTTGGTGCAACCAGAACATCACGTGCTTTAGATAAACACACGCTGCAGAATCTGTTCTCCTCAGATTATAGAGCTGTATATGTGTGACCTGTTGGTTCTGTGCAGTTTGCTGCTTCTCCCTGTCTCCTCGAACAAACTGTGACATTTATTATTAAGTGTAAATCTGCTCCATGTGAGAATCACTGAGTGATTTTGTTGTAGGGTATTTTTGAACAAAAAACAAAACCTCATATTTAAATAGTTTCCACGATCACCGTTACTTTTGCTTTCATTTAGAGCTGAAAAACTGAAACTGAAATTGATAAGTCAATCAACAGAAAATGAAATGGACGAGTAATCGATTAATGGATCAAGTAAAACATGTGTTCACTGAGCTTAGCCTCCCAGTTATGGTCATTTCCTGCTTTTGTTATAGTAAACTGAATGTTTGAGGGTTTTTAAACTGTCAGACAAAAATTTAAAGACACTAATTTGTTTTTGTGATTGTTCCTGAGAAATTCCCGTAATTTACTCTTAATTTGTTACTAATAAAGTAAAATAGAGACAGTGCTTAAATTGTATGTGTCTCATTAATTTAGTCAGCGGTTGTGAAATGCTCTGTCAGCTCAATGGGAACAATGACAAAGACAAAAGGAAAAAGGAAAAGCGAGACAAATAAAGTCGAGCACAAAACAAAGAGCAATTGACCGAGTTTTAAAGGAGGACGCAGGACTTGCATGATCTTGTTTGGCGGGTTCGTCCTGAGCCTCGGGGTCCGGACAGAGACAGCGCATCTATTCTCAGATCGTAATCAGTTCAGTTGTGATTCTGTGACGACCACCAGAGAGCTTCGGTCTCATTAAGAGATTAAAGGATCTAAATAGAGATAAAATTCAATGTCACAATGTTCCTTAAAGGAGTGTGTGACCACTTTTATACACAAAGGTCATTTTGCAACCCTGATTCCAAAAAAGCTATAAATAAAAACTGTCCCTGAGTCCAGTTATTAATCTGCTTTATCCAATCCTGTGTTCACAAAGTGTTGAACCTCTCTCCCTCCTCGCTTGTGAACGACCCAGGATGAACCTTTCATACCCAATCATGATACTATCACCTGTTACCAATGAACCTGTTTACCTGTGGAAGGATCCAAACAGGTGTTTCTGGATCAGTCCACAACTTTCACAATCTTTTCTTGCTCCTGTCCAACTTGTTTGAAATGCGTTGCTGCATAGCAGATACCAAAAGGTTGATGGGGTCAAACGTTAAATATTTGACTTTGTTCTGTTTTTGATTGAGGTGGATAAAATAGTCTAATAATCTTGAATTCAGTGATGTTTCCTTCACTCTTCTGTTTGTCTCTTCTGTTTCTCCTCATTCACCTGGTTTGTGCTTGCCTGTGCTTGTTCGCTGGCCTTTTCTCCATGTCGATGTCTTTACGACAGGTTTTTACGGGCTGTCTGAATCCGACCTGGACAAAGTGTTCCGGCTTCCCACCACCACTTTCATCGGAGGCAACGAGAGCGCTTTGCCTCTCAGAGAGATCATAAGCCGCCTTGAGGTAAAATACTTTAAAATGGATCAACGGTGTAGTCTTGTAGTTTAGTCTCGATTTGATCGGACAGACTGAATGCAGCTTCTAGGTTTAACAGGACAGACGATACCTAAAGTCAGACTCTTAAACCCTCTGTGTGGTCGTTCACACATCCTGTCCCGTCTCTTCTAGGCGGCCTACTGTCGGCACATTGGCGTAGAGTTCATGTTCATTAACGACGTGGAGCAGTGTCAGTGGATCAGACAGAAGTTTGAGACACCAGGAATCATGCAGTTCAGTCTGGAGGAGAAGAGGACTCTGCTGGGCCGGATGATCCGATCCACCAGGTCTGTCTGAGTTTCCTCACATTCCTCAGCACGCCTCAGTAATTAAGTGTGCAGAGCAGCTGGAGGGCTGGTTGTTTGAGTCTGAGATGTTTGGAGCCACAATGTGAAGCAGCAGCGCCACCACCTGTTCACAGGTTCGAGGAGTTTCTGCAGAAGAAGTGGTCTTCGGAGAAACGGTTCGGTCTGGAAGGCTGCGAGTCGCTCATCCCGGCCCTCAAGACCATCATCGACGTGTCCAGTCAGAGCGGAGTGGAGAGCGTGATCATGGGGATGTCTCACAGGTGAACAGTCACATCTTCAGCTTCATGTCACAGCTCCGTCTCAGGAAAGACTCAGACCAAACCTTCTGACATGTCAATCGTTGTTCGGCCAATCAATCAGGCGAACTGCAGGTCAGAAGACTAAAGGTGCATTGGAAAATAAAATCAAGGTTATGAAGACGTTGCCATTTTGGATACGAGACTTCTCACTTCTCTGTTCTGTCGATAAAGATACTAAAGATTTATTAAAAAGAATATTGATTTTGCTTGATGCTTGATGAAACTTTTCACACGATACTTTAAGATGAAACGACCCGTGTCTGAATGTCCCTTCCTGCGTCTTCCTCCGTCCTCAGAGGAAGGCTGAACGTGCTGGCCAACGTGATCCGGAAGGAGCTGGAACAAATCTTCTGCCAGTTTGACTCTAAACTGGAGGCTGCAGATGAGGTTTGAACATTAACAGCTGAGACCAGAGCAAATGTTGATTGAAGTAGTTTCAGTAGCAATCGGTGGTTGTAAGCCATCAGCTTTAAAGACTGGACACAGGAGGAAATCTGCCAACCATCATCTCTAAAACTCGCTGATTATTACCTCATATTTTCTTTAGTTTAATACGTACAGATCAGACAGATGTTTGGGATTTGACTTGATAAATAACCTAAATTATGAACTGACTATCAAAATGGTTGTTGATTAATTTCCTGTGAAATGACTAAGTCATTTACAGACTCATCAGTTGTCTCTAGTTTTAACTTAAATTCAGTCGACCTAAATATTCCAGCTTCGGCTCTTTCCTGACTCTCTGCTCTCAGGGTTCTGGTGATGTGAAGTATCACTTGGGGATGTATCACAAGAGGATGAACCGGGTCAGCAACCGCTTCATCACCATGTCTCTCATGGCGAACCCGTCCCACCTGGAGGCCGTGGACCCGGTGGTGCAGGGAAAGACCAAAGCTGAGCAGTTCTACTGTGGAGACACTGAGGGCAAGAGGGTACGACGAGGGAGGGTTTCATGTAAACACTTAGAAAAAAGCAGCTTTGTTTGTGTTTGTAACCTGATGGATGATTTCACAGGTGATGTCTATTCTGCTTCACGGCGATGCTGCGTTCGCTGGCCAGGGTATCGTGTACGAGACGTTCCACCTGTCTGACCTGCCGTCCTACACCACACATGGCACCATACATGTGGTGGTCAACAACCAGGTACCGACCTTCAGGCTCTGATTGAGACAGCGACCTGTTCCCATGATCCTCATTTCACCCCTTCGTTTTGGTTTTTATGGTTTACACATTGAACACACGGCCTGAACTGACATTGAAATGAGTGATATGATGCTCTCATCCCCACAGATTGGTTTCACCACAGATCCCAGGATGGCCCGTTCATCTCCGTATCCCACAGACGTCGCTCGGGTCGTCAACGCTCCCATCTTTCACGTCAATGCGGACGACCCAGAGGCCGTGATGTATGTGTGTAAGGTCGCGGCCGAGTGGAGGAACACTTTCCACAAAGATGTTGTCGTAGACCTGGTGAGTATATAGGAGGTGTCCACTACGACTCTTTCTCTAAATACGTGCATCTGTAGAATGAAGTCATAGAATATCCAGAAGTTTTAGTCATCTACTGACATTTATTGCTTCAACTTGTAGAAAGGCCTGACAGGTCTGACTGAAACCAAGCAAACACATGGTCAGAGAAACGCTCCCATCTCTCAAGTCTGTCCGTTAGAAATCTTGTATTAAATGTATTAAAAGGACAGTCACTCTCTGGATGTTCATTGGTTTGATGAGAGAGTGACATGAAGACGTGCCTGAACTTTTTCCCGTTCACATTCAGGTGTGTTACAGACGTAACGGCCACAACGAGATGGACGAGCCCATGTTCACCCAGCCGCTGATGTACAAGCAGATCAAGAAGCAGAAAGGGGTCCTGAAGAAGTTTGCAGAGAAGGTCATCGCTGAGGGACTCATCACGGCTCAGGAGTATGAGGTAAAGCCTCCGGCGCTGCTGGAGATGCTGCTCATCAAACATGCAAGCTGTGGTCAAATTCACAAAATACATTTTTATATTTCAGGTGGTTTAGATTTGCTTTTTCACAAACTTTGACTTCTACATGAATGAGGTCGTCTTGTGCTGTCGCAGTCACGCAGAGTTAAAAACTGACCAAACCAAAAAAAAGCACATTTATTTGACCTCAGTCGACACAGCAGCAGTTTTTCATACAAAAGGAAGAAAATTTTATTGATTCTGCAGATGAATGAAGAAAAACACTGGTTTCATTGTCAGTGAATAGAAAACTTGCTGACGTCTCTGTTCTCTGAGACGTAATGGAGCATCTCAACAATCTGAATGAAGGTGATAGAAAAGTCTGACACAAAGAAAAGAAATCCATGAAACAAAAGTGCTTTTAAGAGTGAAAATGGAACAATCGGTCATTTTTCAGTCAGTAGAAAATTGTCTCCTTTGTTCTCTTCAGCAGGAACAGGACAGAATAATTGATCCTTTTGGCCTCAGAGATGTCGTGAACACATTTCTGCAAAGCTATTATCCTCTGTGAGGAGCCACACACTTAAAGTAGAAGTGAATTCATTAGAATCTGCTGAAGACGACACATTTCAAAGCAGTAAATCCAGTCGACAATTAGATGAATGAGGTCCCACCTGTTCTGAAAGTGGATGAAACTCGAAGCCTCTCAAACCCGATCACAGTCTGGAGGAGGTGACTGAGCCGTGCGCTGTCAGTCGTCTCGTGGATAGACAGGATGTTTTCCGTTTCTCAAACGCCGCCATTGTTTCATGATCTTGGAAATGTGGTGGAAATGCAAACAGGAAAATTAATGTTGTTGCATCAGACTGCTTGAAACTCTATGCTTTATTTTGCCACGTGTTCAAGGTGTTTGTCATGTGATGTCGTTGACTTTCTGAATGTTTCATTTAACTAAATCCTTCTCTTTCAGGAGGAAATAGCTCGATACGACAGAATCTGTGAGGAAGCTTACACTCGGTCCAAAGATGAGAAGATCCTTCACATCAAACACTGGCTGGACTCACCGTGGCCTGGTGGGAGCCTCAGTCTTTGACCCTTCAGGAATCGTATACGTTCACTGTAGTGTGTTGTCTGAACCTGTCTGTGCGTCTGCAGGTTTTTTCACCCTGGAGGGACAACCCAAATCCATGAGCTGCCCCCCCACCGGCATCAGTGAGGAAGAGCTCAACCACATTGGAAACATTGCAGCCTCCGTCCCCCAGGAGGACTTCACCATACATGGAGGTCCGGTCCTCCGTCCCCCTGCTCCAACCACTGTCCCCTGAACCGCGCTGTCCAGCTTCCTCATTCTGTTCCTCTGCTGCGTTTCAGGTTTGAGTCGTATCCTGAAGGGCCGAGCGAACATGGTGAGTCAGCGGGTGTGTGACTGGGCTCTGGGGGAATATATGGCCTTCGGCTCGCTGCTCAAAGACGGGATCCACGTTCGCCTCAGTGGACAGGATGTGGAGAGAGGCACATTCAGGTAATACACACATGACAAGGTAAATTCACCTGTTTCCTCCTGAAGACCTTCATGACTTCAAGTAAAAATGCGTTTTAAAATAAAAATAGTAACAGTTTTATTCTATTTTCTTCTCCCTGATTTGCTTCTCAGCCATCGACACCATGTCCTTCACGACCAGAACGTTGATAAGAGGATCTGCGTCCCAATGAACCACATCTCCCCTGATCAAGCTCCTTACACCGTCTGCAACAGCTCCCTGTCTGAATATGGAGTCCTGGGTGAGACACATACACACAACCGCTTCTTTCTAACCATAAAACCTCGTTGAAATTGTCAGTAGTTTTAAATATCTTCAAACTGGGATTGATATTTTGTCAAGTTAACTTGACAATGTGAATTAAAGATGAATAGTTTCTGAGCCTTTGCAGTTAAAGCACCTTCATGATTTCACAAGCGATCGAGTGACGTCTGAAACACTGAAGAAACGTGTCCTCTGTGTCCTGATGTCACTTTTCTTCTCACCGCTCTCGTTCTCCTCCTCGTGCAGGTTTTGAACTGGGCTTCGCCATGGCCAGTCCCAACGCGCTGGTTCTGTGGGAGGCCCAGTTCGGAGACTTTCACAACACGGCTCAGTGCATCATCGACCAGTTCATCAGTTCAGGTCAGGCCAAGTGGGTGAGACAGAACGGCATCGTGCTGCTGCTTCCTCACGGCTTGGAGGGAATGGTAGGACTCGATCCTCCACATTCTGTGTTTATCTCTCAATTATCTCCCATGATGCTCTGATGCCACCTCATGTACCAGTGCTCAGCTAAATCCTCACAAACTTCTTTGTCAGTTCTTGATTGTTTTTCCGTGTTTCCTCCTTCTCTCAGGGTCCAGAGCACTCGTCTGCCCGGCCGGAACGCTTTCTGCAGATGTGCAACGATGACCCTGATGTTTTCCCTGTGAGTTTGCTTCTGTTCCTCACACTTTTCAGTCATTGAACATTGTGAACAGAAACAGTTCGTAGTCAAAGCTGCCTGACTTGTTCTTAACCTCTTGGCTGACCAGCCACTTTGAGCAGATTTGTTTTTGGGTGCAAGATAAAGCTTATCTGATGTTGCAACAGTGCTATTTCTACCTCCCAATCAGATACGGCAGTCTGGCATCTTGTGACTTGACAGTAGAAAAAAAACTGGGGAGCCGAAGTTTCTGTCTCAAGAGTAGATGCAAAATGGCCAAAAGAGCTTTATAGATTGTGTCAAAATATGAGAAAGTTACAGCAGATTTCTTATTGTTAACAGACATTTCAGTTTCATCTCGACCTCCTTCCATTTCCGAGTTTTCCTCAGTATCAAAGTGAACCAGTGATCGTTGTCTGTACGTCCATGGATTCACTGCAAACAAGTGCTAAGAGTGAATTCAGCAGACTTTTAATTTGCTTTTTAATTTGTTCCAAAGTTTACAGCATGATTATCCCCAAATAGAAGCAAGACAAAGAATAACAGAAAAAGCGACTGTGTGTTTGCAGACGTTCTGTGCATTCGTCTCATTTTCCTCCTTGCTTCCTTGTCAGAAACTGTCGGAGGACTTCGCCGTGCGTCAGCTGTACGACTGTAACTGGATCGTCGTCAACTGCTCAACTCCTGCAAACTACTTCCACATCCTCCGCCGACAGATGCTGCAGCCGTTCAGGAAGCCTGTAGGTGCCGCTGCATGAAACGTGACTCCAGACGAGGAGCTGGTTCAGGTCACTCAACGTGTTCTCTCTTTCTCTCTCCAGCTCATAGTGTTTACTCCCAAGTCGCTGTTGCGCCACCCTGAGGCCAAGTCCAGCTTCGATGACATGCTGCCACGTGAGTACTGACAGAAATTGGACAAATATATTTTAATCTCTCCTCCTTTGACGTACAGATCAGTTTCTGTGATGTGTGTGTTATCCTGCAGTCACCCACTTCAGACGTCTAATCCCAGACGACGGGCCGGCGGCTTCCGACCCGGAAAAGGTGAAGAGGGTGATTTTCTGCACCGGCAAGATCTACTACGAGCTGACCCGCGAACGCAAGAACAGAGGGATGGACGACACTGTGGCCGTCGTCCGTATCGAACAGGTGAAGTCAGACAGTCGAGGAGGAAGGAGGTGATGTTGGTGTCTGGTTTTCCCTTGTTTCATATGTTAAATGTCTCCATGCTACACTGAAAAATATAAAGGCAACACTTTTGTTTTTGTTCCCATTTTTCTTTGAGCTGAACTCACAGATCTAAGACTTTTTCTATGGACACAAAAGGTCTGTTTCTCTCAAATATTGTTCACAAATCTGTCTAAATCTGTGTCAGTGAGCACTTCTCCTTTGAGATAATCCATCCACAGGTGAGGCAGATCAAGATGCTGATTGGACAGCATGATTACTGCACAGGTGTGTCTGAGGCCGGCCACAAGAAAAGGCCACTGAGGTTCAGCTCATGAAAAATGGGAGCAAAAACAAAAGTGTTGCCTTTATATTTTTGTTCAGTTCATATTTTCAATATATTCAAATTTAGTGTGACTTTTACTTTCCAAGGATTTCATTAACTCTTAACTTCCATAAATCCACTTAGAAATCATAGAGATCCAGAAGTCCACAATCATCATGGATTTAAATCTTTCAGTGAATAATTCAATACGTTCATAGTTACACTGCAAAACAGGATCTGATGTTCTAATCTGCCAAATGTGAACAAATACAGACTAAAAAACATGGCTGACATTATAACCAGCAGCAAACACCATCTGACTCCATTTGACAGAAACACGTTCCTCAGAGTTCAACAACGTGCAGCACCATCATGTCCCGAGATCAAACCGGTCTTCACATCAGAATTTCTCTCTTTGCAGCTCTCGCCGTTCCCATTCGATCTGGTGAAAGCGGAGACCGATCGTTATCAGAACGCTGATCTGGTTTGGTGTCAGGAAGAGCACAAGAACCAGGGCTACTACGACTACATCAAGCCCCGCATCCGCACCACCATCAGCCACGGCCGCCCCGTCTGGTGAGTGTGGAACCAGAAATATCATTTCACTTGTGTGTGTGTGTGCGTGTGTGTGTGTGTGTGTGTGTGTGTGCTCATTGGTGTGTGTGTGTTTGCAGGTATGCTGGTCGTGATCCTGCAGCAGCTCCAGCGACCGGGAACAAACAAACTCACCTCATGGAGCTGCAGCGTTTACTGGACACAGCGTTCGACCTGGAAACCTTCTCAGGAAAACTGTAACGGGTTTACAGCTCCCTCCCTCCTGCCTGTCAGGCTTCAGCTGCTCAGGGCAGGTCCCCCCTCCTCAGGACTGGCTTTACCTTTTGCCTATAACATTTTGCATTGATGTGTTTTTTTTCTGAATATATTTACATATCAGACCTGTTATCAGGTACAATCTTCAATCTAAACGCACAATGACTTTCAACACTGTTACCTCCACACTGATGGACGCTCTTATATAAAAAATGTAAGTAAACCTGCATTGAATGTATGAATTTATGCAAAATTAACTTGTAAGATAAAAAGTTCATTTGCTTCTATTTTATTAATTACAAAATAATGTGAACCTGCTCTGCACATCCGAAATCCTGCATCACCTGCTGAACAAATATTTGAATTCATTTATTGATCTGTGACTAAAATGGAAAAGCTTTCATTCAGACAACCAGAGGAAACGTTGACGACAGCGATGCACGTTTAAAGAAATAGTTTGAAATTTTGGGAAATAAGCTTATTCTCAAATCACCTAATGTTTATGTTCAGATAACCAGCTGCTGGATGTAGCTTCATATTTATCTTACAGACACGAGGCTCGTATCATTCTTCTCATCTTACTCTCAAGAAAACACAGTGTATTTCCCATAATGTCTGTTCCTTCAATCTAGATTTAATTTGTCCAGTAGCTCGTGTGACAGTGACCACGAGACCTGACAACCCTGCAATGTTTGATCCTGAGATTGGATTAGACAGATTTACTATTTATTCTATCACATATTAATGGTGACGAAAGTAAAGATTTTGAAAACATGAATGTCTGAATTTCTGGTTAAATAGTTTTCAGTTGAAGAGTCAACATGTATCTGCACTTTTATCTGAGTTGAGCAGCGACTTGAAACTGACCCAGGGTTGTTTCTCTGCATGTGAACAGAGGGAACTTCACACTTCACGTTCACATAAACACACTTCTGTTTCAGTTCATTTTGTAAATCTGATTTTTCCCTTTCTCGTATCATTTTCTCCTCCGTGGTTCACTCGCCGTCCAGCCACGTCTCTGTAAACGTCTCTGTTTGTGCCAAATGTAACAGATTACTTGAAATCACACGTCGCATTTCACGTCAATAAAGAAATCACACCAGCAACAGTAGAAACATGCAAAGACATGATGAGATTCCTCAGCGGCTCAGATTTGAAGGATGTATTTATTTTCATAGCGTTGTATGTTTTATTGTTTTCAATAAATGAAGATTCTAGTTCCTGTTGACTGTTGTTTTTCTGTTTGAGGCACTAAAACAATCTTTCGTTCAACATTAAATTAACACTGAATTAATGCAGAGTCAATCACTGTAATTCAGCACATGACAGTTTATGTTTCAGCTGGTTTTAAAGTCACAACATTCACTTAATACAATAAAAACAGCTGATTGGTTGATTTGACAGTTCACTCACAGCAGGAAGCTTCAGCAATGTTTTGCCCTGGGCTTTGTCTCTCAGGTTAGTTGTTGCTCAAACTGGACATGAGACAAAACAAAGGCAGCAAAAGAAAGAAAGTGCTGTTTTCAGTAACAAAGTAAATTCAACTTTATCCATCATTATTACAGAAACACCAATGTTGAAAGTTAGTGCAAATTCGGATGTGGACACGAGCGCGTCCTCACAGCTGACTCCTGGAGCGTCTGATGCTGTTTCTGATGAAGTCAAACAGATCCACATGTGAACCACCTGGTTTGTGCTGAGCAGCACAGAAGTCCTCCAGAAGTTCATACAGTTTATCTGTGAACGAGTGACCTGAATGAATAACAGACCAAAATGAGAAACGAGCAACATTTGAACTGTTTTATGTCCTGAAAACTCACCGACTGTAGTACCAGCTGTGACCAGCAGGTGGTGAATCTGCTGCAGACCCTCCTTCAGTTTTTCATCCTGAAAGGTGAAGAAGGCCAGTCCCCTCTTTGCCTTGGCTGCTGCCATCAGCTGGATCACAGCTGGACGTGAACAGAAAGGAAAAGCTCATGACAAGTGTAACATGTGTCCTTCAGTGATAAATCAATGGGTGGATGGATGGATGGATGGGTGGATGGATGGGTGGATGGATGGATGGATGGGTGGATGGATGGATGGATGGATGGATGGGTGGATGGATGGATGGGTGGATGGGTGGGTGGATGGATGGATGGATGGGTGGATGGATGGATGGGTGGATGGATGGGTGGGTGGGTGGGTGGATGGATGGGTGGGTGGATGGATGGGTGGATGGATGGATGGATGGATGGGTAACCTTTGAGTTGTGGGTCTCCATTGAAAGCTCCACAGCCCCACTTGCCCGTGGCGATGTCCGGCTCATTGTTCCCATGACCCCTAAATCCACAGTATGCCTTCAAGGACACAATACAATTATGTAAAAATTAACAAATATAAACCTGAAAATAAAACATGGAAGTTTGTTTCAAAACTAATCGGACCAAAAAGTTTATCATATCGGGTTTGTACATTATTTTCTAAAAACAGAACAAATACAAATAGACCTTTGTATTGATGCTGCCAAAAGATCAAATAATCAAATAATTAAAAAGTAAAAACTAGAACATGATAAAGGAACCTGAAAAGATTTGTAGCATAGATCATAGTGTTTGAACTTTACCTTGTTGAGCTCCCGCGTCACCTTGATCATGCTGTACTGCTCCCTCCTGTGGCTGAACCTCAGAGCGTCCACGGCTAAGATCTGTCTCTTCAGCCGAGACCACTCATCTCTACAAAGGTCACATCTTATTTATGAGAAAATGAAATGCTTTCGGATTGAAGATGCATGAAGTGAGTGCTCGTACCTTTGGAGGCCGTCTTCATGAGGACCTGCCCACTCGAAGCTGTCGCTAAAACCAGAGTAACAGCTGAACTGCTGAGAGCCTGAGACACACACGTCGTATTTGAGGCAGCAGTGGTGGAAGAAGTACTCAGATCAAAACATCAAAATTGTACTTAAGTACAGTACTTTAGTAAATGTACTCTCTATGGTTCAGAGGAAGAAGATATGAAGCAGGCGTATTCTTTAACAGTTATAGTGTTAATACTCAGACACATATAATCAGGACAACTAATCCCTATTTTCACCATCAGTTAATCTGTTCATTTTTTCAATTGATTGTTTAATCTCTAATAGTGAAAAGTGTCAAGTGCAATTCCCCAAATCTAAAGCTAATGACTATAAATGTTTTGTCCAAACTCCAAAAGTTAATCAGTGTCATGGTTTTGTTCTCTCATGTTTTACTTGTTTATTTTCAGTGTATATTGAGTCTGATACTCCAGTGTTTTTGCTTTAGGGTTGAGTTTTTGTTCAGGCCTTGCTTCAGGTGCTGGAGGTGTGGTCTGCAGGTGCTGGAGGTGTGGTCTGCAGGTGCTGGAGGCGTGGTCTGCAGGTGCTGGAGGTGTGGTCTGCAGGTGCTGGAGGTGTGGTCTGCAGGTGCTGGAGGCGTGGTCTGCAGGTGCTGGAGGTGTGGTCTGCAGGTGCTGCCCCCTTTCTCACACGTTTCTCATCTCACCTAACGACTGACAGCTTAAATACCTCTCTCCTTCACCTGCAAGCTGCCAGATCATCCCTGTTTTCTAGTGCTCTGTGTTTCCTGTTTCCAGTGTTTCCAGTGTTTCCAGTGTCTCTAGTGTCTCTAGTGTCTCTAGTGTTCTGTCCTCATCTTCACCTGCATGTTCCCTGCCGTCCAGCCTTCAACCACCACACCACCTGAACTTCCTGTTTTTTTCTGGGTCCAATTAAGAACTTACTGAAATCATATAAAACAGAGTAAAGCAGGTTTCATTACTACTGCACCTGTAATGATCAGACACTCGTTGTCCTCGAGTTTCTCAGTGAAGAGACGAGACACAATCAGCTCTGGATTTATGAGGAACAGGATCTCTTCCTGCACCAGGCCGGAGCCCAGAACCCCTCCTCCGATCCAACTGGAGGCGAAATCCACCTGCTCACGCAAGAAAAGTCTTACAGTGACTTCTGGATTAAAACAGCTGGAGATCGTCACTGCTGAGGGTCGGTTCTCACCTGCAGCAAACCTGTACCTTCAGTCTCGATGGTGCCGTGAGATGTGACGTGCAGTTTGGGCATCGTCTCCTTACAGCTGACACACAAAAACAAGGAACAAGGAAATCCACTGAGTGTTTGGATACACAGGACCAGTTTTATTAGCCGTGCTAGCTGCTCTGTGATTGGCAGTTTGGTCCAACACATAAAAGATGATCGTCATTACCTTCTCCAGTTGGGCGTGTCTGTGACTCCGAGGCAACGTCTCTCAAACGTCACCAGTCCCTTTGGTTTAGTGTCTGCAAAGACATCGACAACGGTCACAGAGCTTCACTGATTTGTCTCATAAACGGGAGGAAGAGGAGGTTTAGCATCAACTCACTCTCATCTGTAACCACTTTAAAGTAATGCATGATGGCCCTCAGCTTTTCCTTCTTCCGGTCAGAGCAGTTTCCAAACAGACTACACGCAGAACGAAATGAAGAGTTAACTGACAGACAGTGCACAGAACAGACAGAGTATGTGTGTGTCGCTGTGGACAGTGTGTCCCGACCTGGTGAAGTTAATGCTGGGGTAGCTGTGGTACTCCGCATTAGACGTGGTGGTGTTGCGATGAGGGAAAGTGCAGAAAAATGCGTTAGCGAGCAGGCAGGAGATCTGAACCTGCGACAGCGTGATGACGGCAGGGTGTCCGCTCCGAAGCAGCGGGATGGGCTGGAAACACGGACACACACTCACACACACATCATCATCTGTATGTGTGAACTGCAGAGTCACTGGATCCAGTAAGTTTCATACCTTCTTCACGTAATCAGGCAGCCTCAAGGCCAACGCAGCGATCTTTGGAAACAGTGTGTGGAAGTAGTTTTCTGTTTTCGGGACATACTGGAAAGGAAAGATGATCATTTCTTATCATTAGAGGGTTTAAAATCACAAAACAGATGAGTGGAAGTAAACACGTGAGCACTGACCTTAACAAAGGCAGACAGGGCATCGAAGGACCACTGATCTTTATACTTCGGGTTATATGTGATGATGGCTTCCTAGTGACAGTTTGAAAGAGTTTGGTTAAAGATTTCATGTTTCTTGGTGACAGATTTGACAACAGTGGAGTAAAGGTTCGTCCCTGGCTGTGAACAGACCTCCACCTCATCGACGCTCACTGCTGCTTTCTTGGCCAGACCCTTCAGCTGCTTGGAGATCACATCCCACCTCTTCACCTTGGTGGGTTGCTGTGGACAGAAAAGATTCATCCCAGAACATAGACTTCAGTGCATATAGAAGGTACGAAACAAGAAACTGACATTTATTTTTTAATGGTTTTAATGTAACACAAATCATTTGAATTGAACACACCTTCATAAATCCAGTCTTGATGATCATGACGCTTCCGTGTGAACACGGCATTTTCACAAAGTTACTTAACCATGTGTCTCTTCCTTCCTGTGGGAGAAGTCCTGCTCCACAGTTGAACGCACCCACCTGGAAAAAACATACAGTCATATTCAACAACAAGAATCTATGAGTGTGAAACAGAGAGAGGTGGAGGAAGAACTCAGACCCTGTATCATTAGACTGTTTACATCAATGAATCAATGTGTTTTTACTGTAGCTGCAATAAAAACTAGTTATTTTTCAGATTAAGATTTTACAGAAAAAACATATTAGCTTGTAAAATACAATGTTAAAGATTAAACCAGTGTTGCCAGTGTTCTGGGGAGAGAAGTGAGAGAGGACAAATCTCACATCTACGAGGACAGTGTGCGTCGTGCTGAAGCTCAGGTGTCCCAGTTTGTTGTTGCACTGAGGAAGTCGCTTCAGATCGTCCAGCAGACAACACGATGAAGTGCCGTCCGGCCTCTCGGTCCACGGCTCGTCCTCCTCTGTCGGTCTGCGACTGACAGCCCCGGAGCTGCAGGGTGCCCAGGAGGAGGAGGAGGAGGAGGAGGCCTCACCTGAGCTCTCTTTACTGCTCTGCTCTCTCTCACACTCCTGTTTCTCCTGGTGACTCCTCTCACAGTGAAAATCACTCTGAAGCACCTCTTTCATCTGGGAGCTGTCGTTGCGGTGGACACGCTGCGGAGGACATCTGTCCATGTCTGTGGAGGTCAGAGACACAAGAGACATGATAGTGAGTCGACAGGAAGCTTTTATTTTGACCCTTGACTGACGCAGATTCTAGGTGATACTTTGGAAGAGTGTTGGACACATTCAATTTTTGACCTCAAGATGGTGATAGAGTGAGTTATTGAATAAAACAGAATTGAGGAATATGCAAATATTTTACATGTCAACCAAGACAAGACGAGACGTCTCCCACTTCACTGAGAAGTCAGTTGTCATTGTTTTCACACTGGAGGCTTCATATCGGACTCTGACTGGATCCAAACTGGTTTTAATGTCACAAAATCATGTAGTTTTAATTGAGCACAGTGAAACTTTCCTTCTTCCACAGATGAAAGTGAAAACAAACTGAACCTTCATCAATCTGCACAGTGAAGCTCAAACATCACAAGAAACTAAACACATTTTAGACTCGAAGCAGGAAACATTTTACTGATAACCTGTGTAATTCTACTCAAGTGAAGTATTTATTAAAGTACCACTTTTACTAAATCATCTCAGTACTTCTTCCACCACTGCTGTATGTCTGTCCCACCTGTCTGTAATATTCAAACACATTACAGGAAGATGATCCAGCAGCTTTAATCTGATATCAACCAGCAGTGAAAAGAGAAACTTCACATTCAAACAAACTCTGTTGTTCACACTCACCTTTCACCAAAGTCTCCAGCTGGGTTCAGATTTAAGCTTATTATCATTAATTTCCTGGTTCACGGATGAAAACTCAGCTCAAACACTCGGACTGAAATTAGCTTTCACTTTGAGGAGAAAACGAAAGTAAACTGAAGCCTCTGAAATCAGGAGTACTTTTACTTTCAATACTTGAGTACATTTTTCTGGCAATACCTTTAAGTCAGATTTTAAAAAAATAATGCAGGACTTTTATATGTGGCAGAGTATGTTTGGTTTGGTTTTACTACTTTCACTTACTGTGATCTCCACATTGAGTGGAGTTTGACTTTTGAACACAAGATGGCAGCAGTGAGCCAGCTGTGATTAGTTTGTGCCACAGTTTCCACAAAACCACCAACAAAAATAATGATTTACATTTCAGAGGGAAATATTGTTCTTTCTACTCCACATTTATTTATTTATTTAACTTTTCAGATTAACATTCAAAACATATGATCAACTTATAAAATACAACATATTGATACTAATCACAACTAAAAAGCATATTAAACATTTTAAATTCCCTCCAGCTTAAATACATTATTACATAATAATGTAACACTGATGGGTAAATCTACTTCTGTAATGAGTAATTTAACTTCTATACTTTCAGTATATTTGTCTGACTTTTACTTGTAATGGAGTATTTTTATATTTTAGTGCTGCTACTTTCACTTGAGTTAAAGATCTGAACTTCTTCTTCTACAGTGAATAAAAATCATCAGAAGTTATTCAGGATCCAACTTTTCTCTCCCCACACAGAATCTGATAGCTCAGCTCAGATTAGCTGCTGATACTGATCCAACAATCTTTCTCTTTACTCCAGATTTAAACTGTCTATATGTCGCTGCATTGATGTGACTGGGATCATTTTAATGTACAGTAACATGAGGTCAGTGATTGTGCTGGTATAAACAGGAAACACTGAATTTATGATGAAAAAACTGTATTTGATGTGCATCAGTCAAATCTGGCCGATGTCTAATTCCACTCATTGAAGTCAGCATCAACCCACACAAGCCAAAAAGGTTGGAAACCACCGGTTCAGTCTTTAATAATTCTTTGTATTTCATAAGTTTTTACATGTTTTAATCTGAGAAGTAACCACAGATGTTAAATAAGTATTGTGCAGTAAAAAGTACGCTGTAATGTAGTGGAGTTGTATAAAGTACAGTAAAGACAGAATGAAAATACCTGAGTAAATGTACTCAGTTACTTTCCACCACTGCATGTTGGAGTCTGTGTAGGCAGAGAAGCTCAGCTCTGTCCAGCTGCTGCAGATGTTTGGATCGATGCACCTACATGAAGCTTCATCTGAGGAGCCTCAAACATTTCACTGATGCATCTTTGCCATTTCTGTCGAGATCAGAATAGAAATCTGAGTCTGTGGCACCAGATGGTCGTAGGAGTAGCATGTAAAAAGATGAAAATCAGAGGTCGAAGGACAGAAGGAAGATCGGAGTTCATGCTGACTGTGACAAACTGATCTCAACCAGTGAAACAGGAGTAAAAATATTCCACTTCACCATCACATTGTCCGAATGGATGAAGAGATCTGCATCAGGAGGATTTAATGGAGTGGAGGAAGAACTCAGATCATTTATCATCAACTTACGACAACACGCTGTGAAAAAACTCCACTACAAGTACAAGGGTTCAAAATGTTATTACAGTAAAATAATACAAGTAATATTTGCACAAAACACCAAAAGTGAATTCATGATACAGAAATAAGGTTCCTGTGGGTGTTATACTATTATATACTTGATTACATCATTGTGCTTCAAAATGTTTATGTAAAATCTTCTAGAATAAAAGGAGTAAGAAGAAATGATAATAATGATAATATTCCTGTACTTTTACTTAAGTGGAGGATCTGAGTACTTAAATATAGTTCTGAGTAAAATGTTGTATTATTTACACCACAAACAGTGCAGTGGTGTAAATAATACAATATTTTACTCAGAACTATATTTGAGAAGTAAAACGTAGCAAAAAAGGAACTACTGAAATTTGTTCTTACACTTGTGCTTGAGTACAGTACTTGAGTTAGGCAGGAGATTCACTGCTGTCGTGAGTCCTGTCGTGTATTAAGAAAATTAACGGGTGAATGTTGTGATAAACAATTAAACGTTTCAGTCGTCAGTTTTTTTCAAGCAAAAATATTAAGTTTTGGATTGTTGATTGGACCAGACGAGCAGTTTGAAGACCTCAGCCTGCACCGATGAAAACTGTGATGGACATTTTTAACTATTTTCTGACATTTTATAGCGTGAAATATTAATCAGCAATAAATAACTCATTAGTTGCAGCCTGTACTGGAGTAAAAATATTTGGCCCTGGGGAGGTCATTGATGACGGCAGGGTGAAAATCAAGATTTCTATGGTTTGAGGACAAGACCCATTGTCTTCTTGCTGAGGAGCTGGGGGGCAAACGCTGTCATGAGTTCTTGTGCTGATGGTCATGTGCGTTGCTGCCCCGGCTGCATGCACTTCACTGTATGTGTGGCTGTGTTTATCCCACACGAAATGTCATGTGTTTGTTGGGAAACAGCGGTTCGAGCGTGCTTGGGCAACGAAAGGGTGGAGGACCTCGCTCGCTCAGTCATCCTGCGTCTGCGTGTGTTATTCTGGGTCAGCCATTTCCCTGGAATGTTCTGCCTGCTGCCAAAGAGAAGTCACTACAATGGTATGCACACATAACAGTGCAGAAACACGGGGATGACTTAAAAAGGCCTGGAAGTGAGGAGACGGGGCCGCTGCCGCTGCGAATGTGTAACTGTGACCAGCGAGTCTGTTCCTGCAGCACATATGCCTCCTGTCTTCAGCACCTTTATGCATGAATATTCAAAATAACACCTACAGTTATGAAATTATGTGTGTGTGTGTGCAATATGGTGAACCATCTGCTCGAACTCTACATAACACTCCCATGAGCATAATCAATCGGACAAACGTTTTAGAGAAGGAAGAGCAAGATGCCACATTTCCTGTCCTCTGTCATATTCTTGTCTTTATAATCATTGTGTCATCCTGATTGTAATTTTACGTTGATACAAACATGACATCTATTTTCTGTCTGTCCATCATGGAAGGGGTGTCCCCTCCCTCTGAGGTTCCTCCCAGCTTTTCCCTGTTAAAGGCTTTTTTATCTGAATCAAAGGAGGTTGTTATTTGCTGTATAGATTATAAAGCCCCTCGAAGCAAATTTCATATATTGGACTATATAAATAAAAATGACTTGACTACTTCATCCTCGCCTACACCAACGTGAGATGAACCACATTCTTAAACCTGAGAGTGCAGCCAGCTTTGTTTTTACTCCCACTGGTCCTTGATTTCAGTTGTTCCCTCTTTGTCTCCTCATCCTTCCCCATCTCCCCCCTTTATTTCTCCTCCTGGAGGTCAGATCTCTGCGGCACCGCTGGCCATTCAAGCAGGGTCAAGGCTTCGGCTCTCTCAGGTTCTGTGTGCAGTTATGTGGCGGAGGAGTCGGTTTCTCTGTCCTGTGACATTGTGAAATGACTGCAGTAGATTGGAAATTGTGTGCAAAGTGTGTATGCGTGTGTGTGTGATTGTACTATGCGGCAGGTCGTGGGGGAGGAAGCAGCAGCAGCAGCAGCAGCAGTGTGTGTGTGTGTGTGTGTGTGTGTGGAGTGTAGAGGTGCTGCTGCTGGTGGAGGTGGTGGAGGGGAGTGATATGGATAGTGTAGAGAAAAAAATGAAGAAATGGGAAATCTCGCCACCTGTTTCCAGGGCAACAGAGGTCTGAAAAACACAGGCAGGTTGGACTTTTTATTCTCCACGCTGCACTGCCCTCTGGCAACATACTGCAGACACCTCTAATGACTCCAAACACTGGCTGGTTCACCTCCCCTCTGTGTGTGTGTGTGTGTGTGTGTGTGCATGCATGCATGCATGCAGCTGCTGCAGGTGCATGAGAGGAAATCACATGCATGGATCATACATACTGGTGATGTCATTGTCCATGATGTGCCCCCTCCTCTCTCTCTCTCTCTCTCTCTCTCTCTCTCTCTCCTCCAACATGATCTGCTGCTCTGGTCTGCAGGCAGTCAGCCGCCTCTCTGGCAGGAGGAGGGACAGGAAAATGCCTTTTCTCTGTGGGAGACATCAGCCCTGTGATCTCATGAATATATTATAGAGGCTTATTGTGCAATGAGGAACGTCCACTGAGCTGCACAAACACAGGCTGCAACAAGCTAATTAACTCGGCTAGTTAGTTAGCCTCATAGTTGTTAGCTAACAATACTGTTTATAGGTGAAGTTTGCAATAAATAACAGCAGCATAATGATATTTAAAGTGTTGGCTGTTACTGCTCAACAGTCTGGGATGTGACAACAAAAGGATAAATATATTATTAATGGTGAAACATCGCTCGACAACACGGTTATCAAGCAGCCGTGTCTTGTTAGCCCGACTGCGACACTAGCTAGCTAACAGATGCTAGCTAACTTAACTGTCTGCGAGCAAGCGGCTTCATCGTCTGGCAGCTGGAGGAAGCAGGTAAAAGCTCTTCTTACAGGAAATAGTCATCAGGCTGTTCGCTCTTTAGGTGGCTCTTTTCGTTGCTAACTGCTAACTCGGTGTAATGTCAGAGGCGTCGGACAAAGTTAATGGGAGCTAAGTTAGCATTGGAAGCTAACGGTGCAGCAGCAGCGTGTTAAAGAGGCTCCGCGTCTTGTTTCAGACCTGCTGCCACTAACAAGAGCTGCTCATCGTCCAAACTTGATCCTGACAGACAAACACATTCACCCAAACTGGACGTGTTTCCCTTTTTATCACCACTTCTCGATTCTACCTGCGTTGAAGCTCAACACATCTGCGGCTTATTGAAGCAGCTCAGCTCAGGTAGGTGAAAGAAAACAGCTGCTTTTCTCATGTGTGCAGATGTTGAACAGAGAGAAGCTGCACACACACACACACACACACACACAGAAACACACACTGAGGCTGACAGGCTTTGTTCTGCCTCAGCAGCATGTTTGTGTTGTTGCAGGTTCAGATTTGCATCATTTGCACTGACCATCATCTCATTAACAGATGAATTAGAGGAAATCCTGTCAAAATAAAAGCATGTTTGACACAAGCTGGGCTTTGTTTTAATGTGCACGGCTTGTTGTTGTGTTGCAATGTGTCTATGAGGGATGAGCCTGTTTTTCTGTTTGACCACGACTTCCTGGATGCATCATGGGTACAATAACATGTTGTCTTGGCTCGGAGCCAGACTGGGTTAGTTTGGGTCAGTGTTGACATGAACATTGCACATTGAAGTCAAGGTTTGTGTTTGGAGCATGCAGATGTTTTTGGGCTGTTTCCTGTGCACCTTGTATTCCACCTGTCTGCACACTGATGTAAATGAGAGGTCCAAGCTATTCACTGACCCACATCTCGATCCTGATAATCAGGCACCTGTAGCTCAACATGCTGTATCTCACATACCAGCACATATACAACAGCAGATAAAAGCCGTCCCTGACCTTTATTCATCTTTTCCTCCCAGTCTCTATGTGTCTTTTGTTGGTGTGAGACACTCTTTCATTCCTTGGAGTAATAATATCTTTTCATTGTTGACGTTTGCCTGTCATGACGACTGCTGCTCCTCTGTATCTAAAGAGCCTATTAATTGGTAATCTCTCACATCCCATTGAGACTCTTGATTAGTGCTGTATTAAAGGCAGGTGCTGCAGATCAACCAGTTAAGCTTGTGTATTGAACAGCATGTTTTCATCCAGCAGTGGCCTTCGTCTCTGATGCTTTTCATTTCCAGACATTATTGTTAATAGGTGTCATTGTCAAAAAATGTCTTTCAATAACAGGAATAAGTGTTTTCCTCTCATCTGTGTCAAACTAATTCACCTGCTCAGCTCTTTACGATAACGTGTGGGCCACAGCTTTAAATAGTAAATTAGAGCTCAACCAGTAGCTGATTAATTGCCTGGTTTATTTTATTGTTTTAATTAGTCAGAAAATATTCTGATTTAGTTTGAACCATTTTCAAGCAGAAATGTTTCTTAGCTCTAGTTTCTCAGTTGCGCAGGTTTGATGTTGTCTCTTGTGTTGTTGTTTGTGATGAACAGTTTACACTGTTTTTTCACATCAAATGATTAATCAATTAGTCGAGACAATAACTGGTGTTTTAATTCCTTATAAAATGTATCAGGTAAACACAGTCCTAGAACAAATCCTCAGCTCATGAAGGTTCCAATGTTCAGTTTTTGTTGCCACAGTTTCAGAGAGACATTGTTCAAGTGTAGGATCATTTCAGTCCTTTGTGTATCGCGTTAGAATGTGTTTGTATTATTCTGTCCACCTCATTTATATCAACAAGAGAAGAGTGAATAACAGAAACACCTGTCAGCATCATATGCTGCAGTTCAACAGCACCACATTCATCAGGCAACATGTCAAATATTCTCCAGTTCAGCCTCTTCACTGTGACGATGTGCTGCTTTTTAACTTTTTAAATTGAATCTCTGTTGGTTTTGGATTCTTGGTTGAACAAAGAAGACGTCTCCTTTGCCTCCTCCTGAGCTTCAATCAACCACAAATGTGAACTTGACTACGTTGTTGAGCTGAGAATGACCCCGATGCTTGTGTTTGTGAACATTTCCTTCAGGTTTCTCCAGGTTTATCGGAGACACGTTTGAATTTGTACTGTCATTAGTAGTGTGACTGTTCGCAGCCCTTGGGTTTATTTACAGACACAGTTTGCTCTCAGGCTGATCCGGCCTCCCAGACTCTGCCAGTTCATCTTGTCAGAAACTTTCCATTCAGTTTAGTCAGTGTAGAAATAAATCAAAGCAGCTGTGACTGAAGGCGACTTCTGTGGGTAATAACTGTGGTGACGGGACGGAGCTCACACATTCAGCTGCTTCTGTTAAATCAGCTGGCCGGTGAAGGTGATGATGAGGATTTCTCTATTCCATCATTGTTTTGACACCTGAATTGGATTTCAGCATGAATGTTTTCAATGAATCACGAAGACCAAAATGTGAAATCTTGACAGGTGCTGACAGATCGTTGTCATTATCTGTTCGTCTGCAGATTATTTGTCTCAATTATTTGATAAATCGTGCCACAAATTCACGAATTTCCAGAAGACATCATCAAATGTTTTGTCCAGTAAAGCTGCCAAACAAATGCAGAGGAGTGAAAACTACAATATTTACGTATAAAATAGCAGAAATGAAAATACTCAAAGTTGAAGTACCTCACATTTATACTCATGTACAGTACTTTGTAAATGTACTCTACATTTCATCACAGTAAAGAGCCACTGAAGTGTTGGTTTCATTTACATGATGGTCAGACTCAAGTTGGAAAAGAGAAAGACTGGCAGCTCGTAAATGATGAAGTGTGTGTATTTTATATTTGATTAAGTAGCAGAGGGAGTATTTAATCATCTTTACTGACTAGCTGCCAACCTCTTTCCCCCTCCAGCCATTCATACATACTTGAACATTAATAGCTGTTAGTCGAGACTTTAATTGATTATCAGGTTAATTGAATTTGATTGTGGCTTTTTGGCTCCAGACGTAGTCGGCAGTTTTATAATAATCTGTAGAGACGACAGTGTGTTTGGATCAGTGTGTGATTTAGTTGTAAAATGTTTTTAAATGGCTCATGTTCACAGAGAATTATTAAGCTGCTTTGCATTATTATATATGTTCTACCAAGCGAATCAACCGAAAGGGACTGAAACTTGTTTTTTATTCATATAATATAATCTATAATATTCATCTTCAGCCAAACAGAAATATAATAAAGGATGATTTCTGTCCTGATCCTGAGTCTGAAGCCTAAACTCAGCTGTTGAAACCAATACGACATCATTGCTCTGCCCCAAATTAAATCTGCTCCTTCGCTTCAAGTCACTGAGATGCAGTTTATCAGTATTTTCACCTCTTCAAATTCAAAGTCTCAGCAGTAAACATAATGTGCAAACTGCTGTTTCATGCTTTTTAGAGCTGCAGTGAATTGATGAGCTGCTCGACAGAAAATAATTTCATTTTGATAATTGATTCATTGTTTGTCATCTTTCAAGCAAAATTGCCAAATGTTTGATGGCTGCAGATTCTTTAGTGTCGGGATTCGCTGCTTTTCTCTGTTTTCATATCATTGGAAATTTAATATTTTGGCCTGTTGGACAAAACAAGAAAGTTACAGATGTCACCTGTCGACTATGAGAAGTTATATGGAGCTTTTGTGTCTTGACGTTTCATAGAATCAAGAAAATAATTAAACAGATTAATAGATAATTAGAGAAGTCTGACACAGCTGCAACAAGTTAATTGATTAGCTGACAGAAATGAATCTGCTCCTGTTTAGATGATTGATTGTCATTTGATGGTTGCAGGTTTTCAAATGTGAGAATTTGCTGCTCCTCTTTGTTAATTTATTCACTTTGGATTTTGGACTAAGTCACATTTGATGAAATCACCTCAGACTCTGGCGTTTTTCATGGTTTTCTGATGGTTAATAATTGGCAGTTTACACAATAATGAAAATAATAGTTGCAGCCTTAGGATTCTTTGACAAGGAGATTAGAAATAGTTTGGATGATGCTTAAAACATCAACCCATCTCGATAAACTTGAACTACAACTTCTCTGTTATCTGTTTCATCTGCTTTTGCACAAAACGCTGGAATCAGTCCAACCAAAACAAGGCGGCGGTTTGGAGGGTCAGCGGAGGGTTGACCGAGTGCCTCCGGTGTTTCAGCCGTCGGTAGCCGAGGGGTCAGAGGAAAGGACGAGAAGAGAAAAGACAGTTGGATTGAAGAGGAGGAGTTTGCGGTGAAGAAAAGCTCAGGAAGTCGAGGTTAAAAGAGGCAGAGTGTGCGAGAACAGCGTGTCTCAGTCGTTCCTCAGCAGGTACAGTCTGTGCCGCCTGTGTTCAATTTCAACATCTGATGGAGACAGACATCTTACATGTTCCCCCTCTTTGTGTGGTTTGGCTGCTGAGCTGTGATGGAAGTTACAAGGTGCCGTCTGGAGGCTGCCGGTGCCTTTTGATAGGAGGGGAATCAGGTACAACGGTCATGTGATCTGAGCGGCCCCCCCTCCCTCGCCTCCTCCTGCAGAAGATGTGGGGTGTCTGACCCAAATCTGCAAAGTGCAAAAAGGAAACCAAAGAGGAGAAACGAGGGGGGGGGGGGATGTTCAAGGCTGTGATGCTGGAAAATTAGCATGTCAGTTGGAAACCGTCAGATAAAGAAAATCATTAGCGGGAGGTGGGAGGAGAGCAGCGGTGCAGAGGGGATGAGGAATGTGTAAAACAGTGAAAACATCTGGTGTGGAAGGAGGGAGCTGACGAACACGCAGGGATGTTGTTAAATGAACCAAATGGAGGACGATTCCTCTCAACGGCGGCCGTGTGTGTGAGCGAGCGCCTGATTGTGCGTCGACGTGCTGCCGAGAGAAGAGTCTGCCTCTTCACATCTCTGTTCTCTTAAATTCCTTTTGAAATCAGCAGGCTAAATTTAGCTTCCAGCACCCCTCCCCCTCCTTTGAGAGGTATCAGAGCTACAGCAGTCAGTGATAGGCTAACGTTTTGATGTGCACGGTCCACACACACACACACACACACACACACACACACACACACACACACACACACACACACACAGAGTGAGTGTCTCTGAGTGGGAGGGCACAGTGTCTTTGTGCACACAGTGTGGGCTATAGTGATGATAAATTGTTGCTGTGCAGCAAATGAGCTCTGAGTAACCGTCTTTTTTCTGTGTGTGTGTCTTTGTCCCTCTCAGCGCTGCCTCTTGAGGACAGTGGGGGCTCTCTCATGATCCCCCCGTTCATCCGATGAACCCCCTCAACTCCATGAAACCCTCCCTGCCTCCCAATCCACAAAGGTACACACACACACACACACACACACACACACACACACACACACACTGTGGTGACATTAAGCTCAGCGTCCTCAGGTGAACCTCGTGACACCTCACCTGCTCTGCTCAGTGGTGTGTTTGTTGTGGACAAACTGGGACCTGTATCACCTCTAAATGGTTTTGTTGGGCGACAATTATAATAAAGTTTATTTAAACAACCTCCTCAATGCTGAAAGGCAGCGCTGTGCGATTGTACTATGAACCGAGAGTAAGAATTAAAAATAAAATGTGGAGCTGCAGACAATATGGTGTCTGTTCTGCGGCCAAGATGTTTCATATCACAGCTCGGTCTCATTCAAGGCCACAGTTTCAGCCACAACATGTTAAATACTACTGCAGTATTTCAAACAAGCTCACTACAGTTTATATCAGACCTCTTGACAGCAGCGTCGGAGGAATCAGACTGTGGAACTGCTCAGACCAAACTTCATACCTGCTCGATCACTGATCGTGTTGTGACCCCCCTCAAACTGAACGACAACCAACCCGTACAGAGTCTGCTCAGCTTTAGGAGCCGGTGAGAGATGAGGCCATGACGTCAGTAAATGAGCTGCAGTCAAAGCTCAGACGATGGAAAACCAAGTGGAAAACATGATGGAAGTCAGACATTTCTTTTAGTTTACTGTCTTAATGTGAGCTTACAGTTGAGACGAGTGATGTTTAAGTCACATGTTTCATGGACGTTGTTATTTATTCATTAAGTCTGTTTCCATTGAACCTTGTCACATTTTGCTTTTATCAAAACCAACTTTTCCACCTCAAGAGGAAAAAACGTGTGGAAATGAAAAATACAGCTAAAAACACTGGATATGTGATATGATGAAGCTGGTTATCAGCCGGTCAGTTTAACTCAGGACTTTCTGATCCAGCTGGTCGTAACATCATCAGAAGGAAATGGCTCCTCTGCAGATTGTTGTTTAAATAACAAAAAAAATTATGAATTCTATCAACCCGGGTTCAGTCGGCTTCAAATCCTTAATTACGAACTGTTAAGGCTGTTGAGAGTTCTCTGTTCAGCCTTTTTGGAAGCATCTTGATTAGGTTTTCTCAAGCCAAAACACTCTTTAATTGAGTGCAGCCACAAAGCCTGTTGACGGCTCGATTTCTCTCCAGAAAGCCTTGAAAGAAAGAGACGTGTTGCCAACTCACTGACACGACAGGCTGATTGTGAAAAGGAGAGCGAACCTGTAGTTCAATGCAATCTTGTATATTTGAAATAACTTAATCTTTTGTGAAAAATGAACAGTGAAATGTTAAAAGAAAGCAGCTGCACGTCCCAGCGAATGTGTTTGAATGTGGTACGACAGTGATGCTGTTGTGGTAGTTTCCTGTTGAGGAAATGGTTTGACAGGAGGAAGCAGAGGCTAACCTCAACCGTCAGATGAAGAAACCATGCTCAGGTTAATCGTTAGCTCACCAAGGTGTAAATGATGTATTGACGAGCTTTTCTTCGATGCGGCCTCTGTGCTGCAAAAGTACAAATGAGCCCTAATGAGGTGTTGGACACTTTTGTTTTAATGAGGAAATAATGAGACTTTGCCTGTGACGCTGTCGTATTATTGATATCTGGATGAACGCTCTCCTGAACCTCTATAACCATCCCAGTAACTCGTCTCCGCATCCTCCTGCAGCAGCGACGGCCCCTTCCTCAATGACCCAGTCTCCTGGCAACCAGGCACCAATCAGCACGCAGGATCTCTCTCTGTAGTAACCACAGTGTGGGGCGTGACCAATCCCACACACAGCCAGGTAACACAGCACCTGCGGACACTTCTTATTTCCTTCTGTTTTATGTGCTGTGATGATACAGATCCTTGTGTTTATATGTTGAACTATGTGTGAAACCATCTCCTCCATCACCAGAAGAATTTCCTCCAAGCTTCAATTTCATCTTATTTTTTTAATTTCATTTTGGTGACTTCTTAATTACATGTGTATTATTTGCTATTGGACACATTTTAAGAATTCATACAAATAATGACAATAATGAAGAATGAATGTTGTCAATGGAGCAGATGTGAGTCCACGTGTCAGGGCCGTGATGTGATCGATCTCACAAAGTCGTAAATAGACTCCT
Source organism: Holacanthus passer (assembly GCA_025331565.1). Classification (NCBI taxonomy): domain Eukaryota; kingdom Metazoa; phylum Chordata; class Actinopteri; family Pomacanthidae; genus Holacanthus; species Holacanthus passer. Next base: position 1,447,995 of record JAFREQ010000046.1, on the reverse strand, counting down.
GAAAGCTGCTGCTAAAGGTCACTCCTACACTTCACTGTAAGTAGGAGGGAGCTGTTTGATAAATGTGTCTCATTCTTCACTTACAGAATAAAAACATTTTTACTCCTCAGTTGGCTCTTTAGAGCATTTTCAATATAATTCTCACATCTTATTAAATTTGGGCCCCAACTTCTCAGAGGGATGTGTATTTGTTGCTTATGGATGTAGGAGTAAAGGAGAGCTGCAACATCACCAACAGAACATTTGGCTTAAAATACCAACAAGCTTTTAATTTATGCTTAATTGTCAAGTCAGTTGTGTTTCTATATCCTAAAATCAATCATCACTAATTTGCTTCAAAGGGGAAATTGTAACAGCATTTTTCACTAATAGTCTGACATTTTATTGACTGAAGGATCTGCAGATGAATCAATGATGAAAGTAAATGATTCAGCCCTAGATGAGTCTGTACTTGGGTTTAAATTGAGCTTCCTGGAAAATGATGGACCTTTGAAACAAAACCCAAAGCCGTATGTGCAAGATTGAAATTTGAAACTGTTTCTAGATCAGTCTGTTGGTCTTTGGAATGTGTTGATTTCTCATCATAACTGCTGAGAAAACTACAATACGCTGTCATTCGTTTCATGTCATGGTTTTGAGTGTCGTGACACAGGGATGTCAGTCTCTCTCACATGAGAACATTTACTTCTGTGTCTACTCTTTGTTCATGTTTAGTCCCGGTTTCACTTTCACTGTGACCCAAGTGTCATCTTTGTGTGTTGACACCTTCAAAACCAGCTCAAGACCCTTTTGTTCACACTGTTTTTGTTTTATTTATTTGGTTAATGAATCTTTTAGCTGATTGTCTTAATTTACTGTTGCTCTGTCTCTTATTTGCTTTTTGTTTTTCATATTTGCATCTATGAAGCACTTTGTGATGCCTGCTCTTAACCTCTGTTTCTCCCCCACCATCCTCTTTCTGATTGACTATATTTCTCTTATTCACCTCTCTGTGCTTCATAAGACGGTTCACTGTGATGACGCCTCTGTGTCTTTCCTCCGGAGGTGTTCGGTGCACCCATGGGTCCAGGCGAGAGCTCCGGCGGCCACATGATGCCCGGCGGCAGCCCCGGTATGGGTCCAGGTATGGGCTCCCAGTTCATGGGTCAGCAGTCGTATGGAGAGGCCGTGTCTAAAGGCTACGGCCAGCCGGTCATGTACGGACGCCCCGGTGCTGCCTACAACCCAGCGTCAGCCTACGGTGGAAGGTACGCTGCTTTCCTGTGTCAGCCGCACTGAGATCGAACTAAACACTGAATTTTACTTTCAATGTGACTGCAAATGTCTTGTAATGTTTTAACGTTTGAATGTGTTTCTTCCTTATCTGTTCATGTAGTTATTTCGACATTATTGTCACTTTTGTAACGGAGGTTCAGGTGCCAGGATGTGGGAGCTGTGATTCGATGTGAATTAAATCAAGGCAGTAACAGAGCCAAGTGTTGTCGGTGCTGCGTCAACACACTAACGTGCTGAATTATAATTACAGACGCAGCCATTAACTGTGTGTCTGATTGAGCTGAGCCTCAATGACTGGAACTGAAAACACTACAGAGCAACTTCAACACAGCAGGAAACCAAATGAAACGATTGTTTGTGCTGAACCTGACGGAGGATAAATACACTTCAGGAACCGAGCACCTAACTCAACATATTCACTTAATCAATTCAGAAACACCATGAAGCGTCTACAGCTCATTGTGTTTCATATCTGGACACAAATATTCTTCAGTGGAAGTTGTTAAAGGCAAAAAATCATCCAAATGTTTAAATTGTAAAAGTCCTTGACTGTCAGTCACACGTCGAAGGAGACGTCCGGGCAGATGTTCCCTGTTTGCACCGTTTTTTACTGTGAGACAAACTGTTTTAAAACGACAGCAACCGGGAAATAAATAATGAAATTCAAGTTAAGAAACAACATGGGAGCCAATTAGAGCAATCAGTGTGATTTCTAAGAGCTGACAAACATCATTAACACCTACTTAGCGAAAAAATTCACAAATTTGAGTTTCCTGTTCCTTTAACACGAGCAGTTTGTGTGAGGAACGTTCTTCCTCCCGCCTGGTGTCGATGTTCTCCCAAATGACTTTTCTAATTGAACTGTGTTGTGTATTTTTATATCTCACTATGCTGCTTATTTCATGCTATTTCTGCTGGGTTTTTCATCAACATATGTCAGCGTGACCGCTCTCACCCACCGCTCTGACTCACGCTCATGACGAAAACCTCACACACTCACACGCTCAGTTCGCTCAGTTCGCTCAGTTCACTGCCCACTCATCTCCCCATCTTCCCCCGCAGTTACTCTGGTAACAGCGGAGGTGCCGGTCTGGGCGTTCGTCCTCCCTCAGACTTCACTCAGGCTGCCGCTGCCGCTGTCGCCGCCGCCGCCGCCACAGCAACTGCCACTGCTACGGCAACTGTTGCAGCAATACAAGAAAAACAGAACCAGGAGCTGAGCTATGGACAGGTAAATGTCTCTGTCAGGTAAATGTCTCTGCCAGGTAAATGTCTCTGCCAGGTTAGTCTCTGTCTGTACTGGAGCCTGGGATCTGCAGAGCGACAGCAGTGTCTTTAAACCAGACCAAAGTCATTTCATTCACTTCTATTGGCTCAAAACTAGATCCAGTGCAGATGCAGTCTGTCCATTTCCAGCACATTAATGTTTGAAACCTTTTGTGGGACTTTTTATTACACTTTTTGTTTCACATCATGAGACCAGTAGTCCTGTGCAGGATGTCTTCAGTTCACCTCCCTGTCAGAACAGAATTGCCATGATATTTTTCTAAATCTGAGAATAAAGAATAAGAGTGGTGTTAACAGTCCTAAGTGTTAAGAATTGATTAAGGGCTCCAGAGCGACTCTTACTAACAGAAGAGACGTCACATAATTCCACACTGCTCTCTACACCGTGTTTTTACGACTGCTGTGGGACTTCCCTTTCCCTCCCAGATGGGTGGAGCATCCTCTTACAGCACCCAGTTCCTGTCTCACTCGGGGCCCCGGGGCCCTCCTCCAGGGATGGTCTCTTCCAGGCCCGGACCTCCACCTACTGCCGGAGGCTTGTATCCTTCTCACCCTGCCCAGGCTCAGAAGATGCCCCAGCATGGAGGGTATCCAGGGGGACAGCAGGGGCTCAAACGGCCTTTTCATTCAGAGGTCAGTGAAGGCACCGCTGGATGTTTGTTAAAAAACATGACATCTAGACGCCACCTGTTGGCTGTTGGGAAACATTTTTCACTATTTTCTAGCATTTATAGACCAAATTATTAATATATAAAATAATTGGCAGATTGACCCCTAATGAAAATAATTAGTTACATAATATAACAACTTCCTGCACAAGGAATATCTGCCCTGCCTCCCGTTCCCTTCGCTGCATGATGGACACATTCTAGCACGTGTTTCCTGTATCAGTAAATGAAGAAATGTGTTGTACCATATTACACTACCAGACTATAAACTGTCGCTGTCACAGACATCATAACTGGGACACCACATCCTTTTTGGGGCTGAAGGTGGAGCAGTTTTGTTGAATGGAAGGAAGGGAAATGAGAATCAAATAGACAAGAGGTGCAGCACCTGACAGCAATATATCTCTGTCAGCAAAGAGAGTAGATGACTCAGTGTTTTGTGGCGTTGTAACGACAACAGTTCTTCCATTTTCACCTGTTCTGCGCTGAACTTCTGCGGCTCGTGTTTCTCTCTGTCCCAACAGTCCAGTGACTCTTCCTGACTGTGTGTTTCCAGGGTTTTCCGGTGCAGCAGTACGGTTCTGGTGGGATGTCGGGGTACCCCAGCCAGCCTCTGCAGTACCCCGCCGGTCCGCAGCAGCGATGTGCCCCCTCACCCTCTTACCCCTCCAGTCGGATGCCCCTCATGGGACAGTACACTTCTGGATCACACAACCCAGCACAGTTCCCCCCTGGAGCTGCTCAGCCCAATCCTCCACAGTACTATAAGGTAATAACTTCCACTGCCTTTCCCTTTACGGACTAGAGCCCGACTGACTTCATGTTTGAGCCTGATAGGGATATTTGATTATCCATAAATATCAGTTATTTGATCATGAAAATAGTTGTTAGTTGCAACCGTTTCCATCTGATTTGGTGATGTTTCAAATTAATAACAACAAAAAACTTGATGTGATGATGAGAGAATCAAGTTGTATTTGTTTCTAATGAAAGTTGTTGAGAAGCTTTAGGCCACAGATCTAATTTCTTCAACACTGTTTTGGTCGATGGATCTCTGGCTGAGTGTCATGTTTCCTGTCTGTGTTCTCCAGTCAGAGCCGTTCAATGGTCAGGGCAGTCTGCCATCTGGAGGAGCAGCAGGATACAATGCCTTCACACAGGCTGCAGTGAGCGGGGTAAGTCCTACATGCACTCAACTCAGCCTTTTATTAAATGAGTCCAGTTCAGTTATGACACAGAGAAATATACTTTATGAGGATGGACTGTTCTTGTTAAGCATTTGAGATTCTTTGAAGGTTTGAAGTTCTAAACACTCGTCCTCATCGTCATCTCTCAGCCAGGTCGGGGTGGAGTGATGCCCGGATATCCTAGCTCACCGATGGGCGGGAATCCCACGCCTCCGATGACACCTGGGACATCCATACCTCCTTACCTGTCCCCAGGCCAGGACACAAAACCTCCCTACCTTCCACCGGACATCAAACCCAACATCAACACCCAGCAGCCCTCGACGGGTGAGACTCACAGAGACTCACAGTGCAGTGAACACAACACACACAGAAGACCTCACAGAGTGTTTACATTCAGTCTCACTAAACTGTTTTCTTAACATTGTGTCAATGAAAACCGTGGTTTGTAAATGGTTTAAAGAATTACACTTTTTTATTCCCCAGGTACATTTCCCCTCGAGAACACAGATTTCTTATTACATTACTTTAACCACAGTAACTATTGTACAGGAACTAAATAAAATTCCTGGTTCTTTTGGTCAAAATGCAGGTAAAGTTCCTGAGTGGAGTGGAAATGCCCTAAAAGCCACCTCTGTTTTCCAGGTAACCCCAGCGACGACCTGCGTCTGACTTTCCCGGTCCGAGACGGCGTCGTGTTGGAGCCGTTCAGACTGGAGCACAACCTGGCCGTCAGTAACCACGCCTTCCAGCTCAGAGACTCTGTCTACAAAACACTCATGATGAGGTAGGAAGACTCTCCGGCACACGATCTCTTCCCCTGTGTTTCCTGTTTTAGATCTGTTACAGACATACATGCGATCAGCGCCACAAACCGTACATGACTGAAGTCACTGCTTTGTTCTTGAAAGACCTTTTAACCAGTGGGTTTTAGTGAGTTTTCCAAAACACAACAGATGTTCATATGTCCAGGACACATGACAACAACACTAGAATCACAAAACACCACTTTGTTTCAGAGTGTGAACTTAGAAACTTGTTCTCATTAACGACTTATTGTCGATTGTCAAACTTAGAACCTGGTAATATAAGTTCAAACGTGGCTGTAATGTTCTTCAATATTCCACAATATTAGAAATTCAGACTCGTCTTCTACTCTCTGATGAGATAAGATAAGATGAATAAAGTATAAACATATTAATAATGATATTTAATAATAATGTTTTGGTGATTACCATAGAAATAGTTCTTTGTTTGTTCAGTAGGAGACAGAGGGAGGCTTCAGCTGTAAACCTCTTCTGTCTCTATCTGTAAAACTCTGTGTCTTCAGAGCAGCACACCTCTCCCTGTTTGTCTTCCTGAGTGATTTTAAAAACACCAGATGAGGAAAAACAAATGAGGAATGTTTGATAACCCCACCCAGTCTCTACCTGATCGTTTGTGTTGTGTCGCCCCCTGCAGACCTGATCTGGAGTTGCAGTTTAAGTGTTACCACCACGAGGACAGACAGATGAACACGAACTGGCCCGCCTCTGTCCAGGTAAGCTTCATCGTCAACTTCAGAGTTTACAGTCTGAGTCTTAGAGATGACGTGATTGTAACGGCCCTGCTTGTCATTTCATGTCCTCCCTTCTTCTATATCAGGTGAGTGTCAATGCAACTCCTTTGTGCATTGAAAGAGGGGACAACAAAACCTCCCACAAGCCTTTGTACCTGAAGCAAGTGTGTCAGCCAGGACGTAACACCGTGCAGATCACAGTAACAGCCTGCTGTTGTGTGAGTGGCCTTTACACCTTCCTGTCTCTGGATTTAGTTTCCCACAATGCAACTCATTTTTGTCTAAATTTAAACACATGTTTTCCCTCCTCTCTGTCCGTAGTCCCACCTGTTTGTGTTGCAGCTGGTCCACCGGCCGTCTGTTAGGTCTGTCCTGCAGGGTCTGATGAAGAAGAGACTCCTGCCAGCCGAACACTGCATCACAAAGAGTGAGTTCAAACCCAGTTCACTTTCATTTGAAAGCGTCTTGGTACAAAACAGAAGCTGCTTTTATGAGCTTACACCCGTGGGTCTGTATTCGTTCTGAATTAATTCCACCTAAAATATAAACTTTTTAACTTTTGAAGAAAATGAGGAAAAAATAATGAGAAGTAAACTTAATTTGATTCACTGATCATGAAAATAAATCTGTGACTTGGTGCTGTCATCTAAACAGTTTGTGAACCACTTGCTTCAACTTGCTGTGTCACTGTAAAGACCCAGCTGATCTCAACGAAGAAGCTCTGAGTTGTTTTGAGCCACAGTGTTTTTCGTAGAGCAGTGAAGTAATTCTGCTTCCTTTTCTATTGTCTTTTTTGTTTCAGTAAAGAGAAATTTCAGTAGCGGCACCATCCCCGGGACCCCCGGCCTGAACGGAGAGGACGGTGTAGAGCAGACGGCAATCAAAGTTTCCCTCAAATGCCCGATCACATTCAGACGAATCCAGCTGCCGGCCAGAGGCCACGACTGCAGACACATACAGGTGAGCTCCCACGCACCAACACGCATGTGTACAAACACCTTTACATGCAAGTTAATTCTCTCATACTGACGTCTTTATTTTGCAGTGTTTCGACCTGGAGTCCTATTTGCAACTGAATTGTGAAAGAGGGACCTGGAGGTGTCCTGTGTGCAAGTACGTACTGTGTCTCAGTCTCGTTGCAGCTTTTAGAATCAGATCTTCTCAACGTGAAACGTAACCAGCTGTTTGTTCCTGTCGCTCACAGTAAAACAGCTTTGCTAGAAGGGCTGGAGGTGGATCAGTACATGCTCGGGATTCTTGTCTACATCCAGAAGTGAGTCTTTAGACGTGAATTTCATGTAAATGAAACAATTTGAAGTGACATTTATGTCACTGTTTGATATCCAGGAACTTTGTGATGGAGTTGAATAAAACCCATGTGTGTCACCTTCCTCAGTTCGGACTATGAGGAGATCACCATCGACCCGGTGTGCGGTTGGAGGCCGGTGCCCGTCAAACCAGACCTGCACATAAAGGAGGAGCCCGATGGTCCGGTCCTGAAACGCTGCCGAACTGTCAGCCCGAGTCACATGGTCCTGCCCAATGTGATGGAAATGATCGCCGCTCTGGGCCCAGCGTCGTCCCCCTACCAGGGTCTGACTGCAGGGGGCAGGAACACCCCCGACTACAACCGGCCAGGTGGGTTCAACACTGAGGACACTGTTAGTGGTGGGAAAGCAGCTGCTGGTGATTTATGATTAATATGTCCACCTGATTCTGGTTTACAAGTTCAGACATGGTAGTAAAATATTGGGTCTCATGTGAGAACATTTCTTATTTTTATTCTAAATCTTTATTACCTTTATTTGTTGAGGATTGTTTGGATGCGCTTGTTCATGATGAGGTGTGTTTGTGGCCAATAAATTACCATGTAAGGCCACATACAGTGTCAGTCGTTGCATTAGAAAGCCTGAAGTGAGAAAGTAATTACACGGTTATATCCTGCTGATGAATGAGAGAAATCTTTGTACTTGAAACCAAATTTTCAGATCTTCATAAATCTGGTGTCAGACATGTACTTTGGACTGGTACTGTATATAATGTGTGTGGTACGTGCACATACTGTAAACAGTCACTCTCTGTAGCTCAGTCAAACAGATCATGTGCTCTTAGATGGGAAGTGACCCAGAACAATGTTTCAAGCAGCAGATCAAAGACCTGTGAGAACAGTCCCAGTGTCCCCATCCCCCTGCATGTGTCCTCTTCGACTCCACAGCTGGAAGCTCTTTCTCTCCTTCTGCACTTGTCACAGTTATGCAAGAGACGACAGGAGTCTGCACTGACTGGAAGTAATATTAGTTTTGTTTTGGTCTCGTAGGGAGCCAGGGATTCTCCAGCCAGGCAGGATTCACAGACTTCCCCAACACTCCTGGCACCCCGACACTGGGAGAGTACGCCTCCTCTGGACCACCACCTCCACTCCCCTATCCGTCGGAGCAGGTTAGACTCCTTTCAAATACGTCTCTCTTACATAACAGGTGGAGCAAACACACAGGAGCGTGTATTCATGTCCTTTTCTTGATGTAGCCGCCGGCCTCAGTGACGAGGATCAGGCTCAGGACGTTTTCCTTAATGGTTGAGTAGGCATCAATGACAAGCAGAGTATGAATAGACCACAGCCAGAAGGCACTCCAGCATGAGTTTACTCCACATTCAGACCCAGAGTTTGAGCTTTCTGTTGTGTAACTCAAACAGAGGCACATGTTGCCTGAATGTGATGCGGTGAAAATAACCAGTGGAGCCAACTGATAGAGATCCAAACAACAACATTTGGATTTAATCCCACACATAAATCCAAATGTGGATTCATCCGCTGCTGAAAATAGTCCCCAACAACACTGTTTCCTCCTGTGTGTTTGATGAAAACAACAATGAGCAGCTGTTTTAGGAAATTCCTGAACCTTTCTAAAAATGACGGTGTATATTTCTGAGGTGTTTTTGAGGAGCAACATGCTCGTGGTGTGCTGCTGCACCACTGACTGTCTTTTCCTTCTGGCTTGTGAGTTCAGTTAAGAGCCTTTGGCTGAACCTGAAGGAGACAGCACTGACTGAGAATATATATTCACTCACATATCTAACCACTAAACCACATACCACCTGTCGCAGGCAGCTGCTCGGCTGTCTGCTGAAGGTTTTTAGAGAAAGATTAAAGTGTCCGTCCTTCTCTACTGTCACACACTTCTGGTGTTCTGCCTCTTAGGAAAAGACTTCAAGGATCACACTTCATGCATCGTCTTTACCCGCTGTGAATTTACTGTCATTTTTATTCCCATAAAATAAAGATCCTCCTCTGGTTTTGTGTCTCTCTTTGTCTTTGTGTCTCTTCCTGGTCTGTCTCTGTCAGACGCCTCATTCTGGACGAATCGAACACGCCCATAACATCCTCCAGCAGCACAGTTCAGGTGTTCATGGGAATCAGAGTCTCGGTGACGCCGGCAGTCCACTGCCGCAGCGGAACGCCAATACCCAGAATTCCCGGCTGCAGGGCGATGGCTCCTTCGGTCTGGGAGGCCCCGGAGCACCTGGAGGAGAAGGACCCGATCACGCACTAGATGTGAGTGGAAGCCTTTTGATCATGTGTTCATTTGTACGAGTAAAAGTAGTAAAAGCAAAAGTAAGAGTGAAATTTGGGACTTAAGTGAAAGATAAAAGTAAAAGTCTATGACTTTTATCCAAGAGTAAAAGCTCATTATGTCCTCCAGTATCTCCCTCTAATGTAACTGTAAATTTGGTGTTTAATTGAAAGTCTTGTTCTTTCTTTGTCGTTCTGTTGTGAAGCTCCTCCCTGAGCTGACCAACCCGGACGAGCTGCTGTCCTACCTGGGTCCCCCCGACCTCCCCAACAACAGCAGCGATGACCTGCTGTCTCTGTTCGAGAACAACTGACGACCTTCACATTGTCACGACCGTCATCTTCCAGTCCAGCCTCTGCTTCTCTGTTCGCTGTAGCCCTGCACTCATCGGTTGAAGACAGCACCGTCTCTGTTGGCGCTCACTACCTGTGCGTGTGTGTGAGTGTGTGTGTGAGTGAGTGTGTGTGTGCATGAACGCGTGTGAGCGTACGTGATTGTGTTTTTGTATATCTTTGTCCTGCTGTACTTTGATGTTCACTCAGTGCAGTATACAGGAACAGGAGGGAACACTTTTCACATGTGAACACTGTCTATCATGAAGAATCCAGCAGCACCGAGGCACTGACTCTGCAGACCAGCATTTTAAACTATAGCACAAACCACAGGCTGAAGGATTTAAATATACAGGATTTAATTTATAGATTCTATGTGTTGGAGTGGAGGATCATGAAAGCTGGGATGTGTTCATGAGGAGTTAACGGTCACATTAATACAGTGGTTCCCAACCTTTTTTCTGTCGGGGTCCCGTTTGCATACACAAGCACACACACATTCCGGGTAGATTACTTTGTTCTGCTGTTTACCTCATGATCGTCACGACAAAATATATAATGATTCACATTGTGGTAACTTAGCAGAATTTTAAAAATCCTTTCTCATTATATTTTAATATTTTCAGCCAATGTGTTGTGTCTTGGCGTCATGGCGCAGTCGGTGTTGGCTCACTCATCTTCTGCTTCAAATTTATTTGTACCAACTTCTCGAGCTTTACTTTCACCCCCTGATGTCACGTCCCAGTTTGGGAACCACTGTATTAAAGGTTAAAGCTTGTGATATTCTATATATTTCTTGTCACCAACCTCATGAAAACATTGAAACCCACAGTTTGTTTCTGATGTCTCAGCCCCAACTGAACCCACTGGTTCCTACTGAACACTTAAAGCTTAAAAAGGAGTTTTCATTATGATTAATACTTTTAAAAAAGGTTCAGAAAATTTCCTAAAACAGCTGCTTACTTCATAGTTTTTGGATGATGGAGCTCCGTGGCTCAGAGAAGAAGATAGATCAGGTCGTTAGTTGATACGTTCATTGTTGGTTTTAGTCTTTTCATGAGATTTGTTGACATTAAGAGAAATCTAACATTTCACCAGACTTATCCTTTAATACATAATGATGTAAGATAAGGGCAGTGTCGCATTTGTTTCTCTATGCTCATCAGTCAGAGGATCAAGTAAAAGATCCCAGAGTGACCTCACGTTTTAAACAAAGAAAAAATGAAGATGTACAATAGACATTTTTTATACATAAAGTTGGGAGAGCGCTGAGGTTCATTGTATCTCCGACATCCTTCAGCACTGTGAAATGTATAAAGACTCCCATCTTTCCTCTGTTGGTTTTTACCCTCTGTCGGGGGTTTGAAACATCCCGTAAACGAGTACAGCTGTGTGTCGTGGCATTTTCTGCCATTTGAAAGCTATTAGTATGTTTTTCAATCGTTCGACATGTATAACCCATCATGACGCGGGTTTATGTACTGTATAATCAGCTGTTTTCATTAGAGAACGTGTGTGTATCAAATGAACTGTTAATCATGGTAATTTTAATGTTATTAGTTGGATAATGGATCATCGTTGGCACTGTATACATACTGTATGTTAGAAAATTATAAAGCAATTGTAAAAATCTGACGTCATACAAAAGCACGTGTGACAGAAAACAGTCAGCTGACATTGAGTAATGCAGTTAAAGATGCAGAAATTATTCTTAATACCACTTTTTAAAGCTGACTTTTTTTCTATGAGTGATTTTCCGACTGAACCCTCCGAGGTCCAACGAGGCGACAAGAAATAACGTTCTTTGCCAATTGAGCAACACAATAATGTTATATTTGGAAATTATGGGACTATTTAACTGCAAATTTGCTAGAAAAAAAAGTTTTTTAATATGTAAACTATTCCACATATTTTGTAACGCATTGTAATTGCCATTATTTTCTATTTATTTTTTAACCATAATCGTCATTGTACCGACAGTTACCTTGTCCCTTTCCTGAGATCAGAATTAAAAATCACTTTGACAAAAAGAGTTTGTGGCTCAGGTGTATAAATTTCAACAGTTTGTGTTCAATTATGAAAATACACTTTATTAGTGTTTTTGTTGTTGAAGTGGAGTTGGTAATTTGAACTTGTCTGTCAGTCAGAGATGAATCAAAGGAGACGTTTTTCTTTTAACACTTTATGTATTTAACTGATTTTACTTTTGTATTTTGTTAAATGTGGTTTTAAAATCAGGATTTTTACTTGGAGCATTTTAACATTAACTGGAACTTTTAATTAAAGGATCTAAATTCTCAGAATAGTTTTTATAAACTTCTTATTTTCAAGCTTTTAACAGAAGAAACGCTTAATTTTAAGCCCATTCGTTTTCTCATTTGAACATTTTTCCAGATGAAATAAAAGGTCATTGAACGTCACGAAACATTTTGGGTGCGTTGGATTCTAACACCTTTAGTACACGGCTGCTGGATTAGCTGGTTTAACGACTGTCTGCCTGTTAAGCTCCGCCCGGCCGGGCCGCCCCGGTAACATCTCACCAACCTACAAATCATCACATGTAACCCCGCCCATCTCCATTCCTTATTGGTCCATTGTGCAGCCTTTCAGGATTGCCTCGCTGTGATTGGCTGTCGGCCGTATTGACGTCACCGGTGCTGAGCCTGATATAAACACAGATTCAGACTAGCTAGAAATTAATTCATCTGTTTTTCCATCAGAATAAAAAACCACAGACAAACATTTAAAAACATGGGAAACCCTCGAGTTTTCTTTGACATCACTGTGGATGGAGCGAACGCCGGAAGGATCGTGATGGAGGTGAGAACAACATCAGAACTCTCTCAACATTTGTCAACATTTATCTCATTTATTTCAGGATAAGATCCAGAAATCTGTTATTTTTTATTTTGCATCCATCTGAAGGATAAAAGGCCTGAAGCTGACAGACGTGTTACACTGCGTCAACTTCTCCTCCAGCTTCAGGCTCCATTTTGGTTCCACTCCCTGTCATTCAGACATATAATTATAAAAATATATGTAATATTACATAACAGAATAATGTCATCATTAACATTAAATCACCTGCAGGGTGATGATCTTAATGTGATGGCGACGCCCATCAACTGCTGGTCACAACAAATGGAGCTGCAGTTATCATTATTATTATTATCATTATTATTATTGTTGTTGTTGTTGTTGTTCTTGTTGTTATTATCACATCTTCTGATTATAGAGGTTTAAAGTCATATTTCATGCACAAATATCAAACAACCTCTGGTTTCAGCTTGAATTTCTTGCTTTCTCTTGATATGATAGTGAACTTGATATATTTGGGTTTGAACTGTTGGTTGAACCAAAAAACAACATTTGAATGAGTCATATTGGGGAATTATAAGAGACAATCTTCACTATTTTCAGACATTTTCACAAACAAAATGATTAAACATATTGTGAGATGAAGCAATTCTGAAAATAAAGTTGCAACCCTAAAAACAACTAATGTTTGAAGTTTTAGTCAAAGATGTTGTTTTTTTCTTCTCTTCCAAAGCTTCAGTTTATTAAGACTCTGTCATTTCCTGTTTGTCCATCAGGTGTCATGTCACTCATTTAAACCTGTGTGTTTTGCAGCTCCGGGCCGATGTCGTCCCAAAGACTGCAGGTCGGTAAGCTCTGACAACAAGGACAAAGTCTTGTATGGTCAGTGAACGCAGCATTAAGTCGAGAGAAGCTGCTCAGGTTTTTTTTTTCCACACACCCAACATGGATTTGTGTTTGGTGGGGAAACTATGCGTCCTCATTAATCCTCAGCTGACAGTTTATTCTCAATATGGGTCGAGGCTTGAAGGCATCGATCAAAAGAGCCTGAATGGAGGTGGAACAGCTGCGTGTGATGCTCCCACTGCTGTGATTAATGAGAAGAAGGAGAAGAAGAAGAAAAAAACAGGAGTTCACTTAAAATGTGCTGTATTGGTTATTTCCATCTCATCTCAGCTGCCACTGCTCGACAGTAATGTATCGGCTGCTCTGCTCCTCCTCTTCATGCAGCTCCGACAAGAAAACCTGGACGATGCTTCACTGATTCTGTCCCACTTTGCCATCGTTAGTTCTACGACCTCATTTATTCTCACTGGCTGCAGAATAACTGGCCCGTATGCATCAGGCTGTTTCTGCTGCTTCTGCACTTTGATAGTCATGTTCTCTAAAGCAGGAGTCTCAAACTACCCTCAAGCCATTTTCATAAAGGCCCTCCACATGTCAAGGGGTCGGGGAAGCCTGGGGTCCATATTTTGTATAGTGCGCTGTAGTATTCAGTCTAATGATCAGTGCTGAGGATCCGTGTGGACACGAGGTCAGTGTCTCCAGTGTGAGCTAAGCACTGAAGTTCAGCTGCAGTTCTTCATCTAACAGCAGCACAGAAAGGTCGACTTCACCAAATGACAACAAAGAGACTCAAAACAACCAAAAAGAGACTTGAAACTACAACAGATAGATGCAGAGACACAACAGAGCCTGAAAATCAGTGTGAACAAACAGAGGTAGATCAAAGTTTTAAAATCGAGTCCGACTAGTGAGTTTGAGACCTTTTAGTTCTTATTACTGGTGATCCTGTCATTTGTTTTCTACTTTAATGGGTTGAATAATATTTAATGGAGTGACTTTATTTTGCAGAAAATTTCCGTGCCCTGTGCACCGGAGAGAAAGGTTTTGGCTACAAAGGCTCCACGTTTCACCGCGTCATCCCTAAATTCATGTGTCAGGTACAGTGAAGGCAAGGAATTCACACGTTCACATTTAACCTGAGCTCATAGATTTTTGATGCCTGTTGTCACATTCGCTGAGTTAACGTTTTTTTTTTCAGGGTGGGGACTTCACCAACCACAACGGAACTGGAGGCAAATCCATCTATGGGGAGAAGTTTCCTGACGAGAACTTCCAGCTGAAGCACGGAGGCATGGGCACGCTGTCCATGGCCAACGCTGGGCCCAACACCAACGGATCCCAGTTCTTCATCTGCACAGCTTCGACCGACTGGTGAGCTCCGCTCTGCCCCGTCTACCCCTGCATTCGGCTTTGATCAACAGCTTCAGCTCGTTTCAGGTGTCGGTCTCACATACTAATCGGCTGCTCTCTTCTCTCCAGGCTGAACGGGAAGCACGTGGTGTTTGGCAGCGTTGTGGAGGGCATTGATGTTGTCAAGGCAGTAGAGAAGCAGGGGACAAAGAGCGGCACCCCCAAAGCCAAGGTCGTCATCGCCGACTGTGGTGAACTGAAATAGAGCGACAGAGCTCAGACGTGTCGTTTATCATCCACAATCCAGTGAATGTGTCAGATGGAGTCATCAGTAGAAAAACACCCGATGAATCAACGTCCTCCTCTAAAGATGTTTCTCTCCTGTGTCGATATTTGTCCTGTAATATTTTGTACCTTCTAATCTTCTTCTATAAAAACCACATTTGTTAACAAAATCTAAATAAAATGATGGTGATCGTGTAAATAAAACTACTTGAAAGCTTTCTCTGTGTCTGTCCTCTCATTCAACACCACCCACCTTTGTTCTTACTTCATTTTGGTTTTTTATCATTGCAGTTGACACATTTTACCACAAGAGGTCGTGTTTGTCATATGTTTGTACATGAGTGGAAGAAGCATTCAGATCTAATACTGAAGTACAAGTACCACAATGTGAAATTACCCCAAGTAAAAATCCTGCATTGATAAACTGTTATACTATTTTAAATTCTCTCATTAGATGATTAAAAGGAAATGATTAAATATAAGATTTTATACAATTCGAACTGTCTCAAAAACATCTTCACTGCTACTAAATCTGCCTCTATTTAATACAAAAAACAGAACAAAGGTGTTGAGAGAAGTTTTTTTTAATTTCTGATTACAGAATTTATCAAAACAAAGGTATCAATGCTCAGTGTTATTCACAATAAAAACATAGAAACACAAAAGTCTAAAAACACAGATTAAGGCATCAACATCTCCTTCAATGAACCTCAAAGAGAGTGATACAAAAATAAATGCAAAAGAATTCAAGTTTTCCTATAGAAAGGTCTCGGTAAGAAAACAAAGAGATTACGAGAATATAAACAGGAAGTGAGACCAAACGACCAATCACATCACAGTAAAACCACAAATACAAAACATACAGATCCAATACAGCGAAGGTAAAGATCGTAGAGAGAGACGTGTTTCCTCTGCGTTTTAACCGAGGAAAGTTTCTGAAAAAAGGCCGATTCTGCTGCATCACGACGTCTGTTTTCCTGACACATCGTGGAACAGAGGAGGAGATTTGACAGGTTGGTTCAGGACGTCATAGCTCCACAATTCAATCCAAATATTATACAAAAAGTGCCAATTTGAAATATCCAGAGTCTCGTGAAAACAGCTTTTGGGGATCAACTGGTCTGCGACGGCCTCATGATCGTCGTGTCCGGATCGTTTGCTGCTGCCTTGTTTTCCAAAGCCACAACACAAAACACTCTTTAGAGGAATATGTCGACATTTTGGGAAATATTTGCTTTCTCAGCGAGAGTTCGATGAGAAGATGTGAAATCTTGGACCTGAAAAGCTCTGAACACATGTTGAAGCAGAGTTCATGTGATTGTTAGAGTTTGTCTGTTTTCATCACCAACCAGAAGCAGGGATGGATTCAACAGTTTATCTGCTCGGACATGATCTGCCGATGGAGCGAGATCAAATCTGCTCGAGTCATTTCCACCAACAAAACCTCTGCTAGAAGTAAGAAGCTGCTTTTGTGCTTCTGCATGAAATCAAAGAGCCGTTTTCTCTTAATCTGTCCCTGTTTTCATTAAAGGAAACTTTGACAGGCGGAACAACAGAAGAGTTGAACCGATCTTCTCATCTAACTCTCGACGGGAAAGCGAATGAGCATCTCCAGAAAAACCAAACTATCCCTCTGAATCTCCACAGCAGGAACAAATTCACTAACCTCATATTTACATTTTTCTGCATAAGAGCTTCACCTCGTCTTCATCACGGTGGCATTAAAACGGCACAGACAAAAGACCACGAGTCACAAAAATACGCCTGATACTTGAGGTAATCATTAACAACACACAATTTGAAAAGCTGGTTAAATTCTCAGCATCAGATCTTCTGTAGTTTTTCACCAGCATGAGATCACAAGCCTCACGTGACACCAAGACAAAAGAGCGGACTCTGCAGGACTCGGCGGCGAACGCCGGGAACCCGCCTGTCATCCGGGCAGTTGGTAGCTTTTGCAATGGCACATTTGTGGTATCGTCTGCGACCGCTCGTCGACTCTAAATGCTTCTTGTGCTGCCGTATTAAATCAGCACTTCAGTTCTACTCTAGACAGCTAACAGTCACTGCGAGGTTGACGAGATACACCGGACTGGAGGTCGGTCAAGAGCCTCGTTAGAGCGCGACGTTGAGTCTAAAGCACCTTTCAGACGGGACTCGGGGGAGGAGGCGGGATTTGAACGTGCGTGTGTGGTTTTTCATCCCTGCAGCTGGAAAGAGAATTTAAATCCTGTCCAGAGCAACATTGTTAAAGTGGATCTGAGGTTTTTTGCAGGAAGAGCTGCTTGTTAAAATCGGCTCAGGTGAAATTTTGTGAAAACAGAGTCGCCTAAATGTTTTTTGCTCATCCGATGAAACATGATAACTCCAACCTAAGATAACAATGTGATGACATCAGCTGCAGGTCGGTGACTGATAGAAGAAATAATGACGTCGTCTGGAAGAACAATTTACCCTGAATCTAAAAAAATATGTTTCAGATCTGACTGAGTGATGATGAATTGGTGCCATCTTGGACTTGCACGGTGAATGTTTCCTCCCTCACCTCCCCCTGGATGTTGATCCTGTCTGAATGGGCTTCATCACTGTCGGATCTACTGGATGAATTTCAAATCATCACACACAAGATATCGAATAGAAAAGTCTAGAAGGACTGTGATTATTTGAAAAAACACATTGAACTTATTCAACACTCGACTGAAAACAGAAATCATATCATACTCTATGTTTCTATTCACAAACTCGTCACAGATAATAATTGTGTACAGAACACTGTGATAATCGACGGCTACATCACTGTGCTGGTTCAGACCTGGGCTACAACGTGTGTGTGAGCTGTTCACCGGAATTAATGACACTTGCTGAACGTGAAAGTCGAGGGACGACCTGCAAAGACTGAACCTGTGGAATCACGGAGCAGGAACCTGGTTTCACCTCAGTTTGATTGTAACAGACAGAACAGCTCATGTGTGGTCACTTCGGGGCCCCACACAAAACCCAGCGTGGGGCCCCTTGAATCCAGAGCCCGAGCTCCAGGCAGAGATAAATCGAAGAAAACGATAGCACTCCCACGTTTTCAGTGGGAGCACGAGGAGGCAGTGAACACTGTTGGCAGTCATCTCTATTTTAACCAGTTATCTGGTCCAAAAATCTGATTTTATTACAACAAGTGAACGTTCACCTCCAGAAAGTCTCATTGACATCAGATCATAAACTCCTGCATCCTGTCGATCACCTGTGTAACTTTTGTTAAACCTAAGTTTTGGTCCTCAGACCTTCATCAAATAAAAGAATTTGACCTGATGAGCAAGAGCTGAAAAATCTGAAAGCTCAGTTTTATTTTAATAGTTTTTAGAGGAAAAATTCTTCATTATTTCACCTGAAAAAAGCAAAGATTTCAACGGGTCATAATCATAATTAACATAATTTTAAGTAGCAGTAAATTAATTTCTCCTTTCCCTTCGATCATCTTTAAGTTTTTTGCAGGCTTCTAAATGACTTTTTATTTATTAGGTTATTGTTCAGTTATGATTTTGTAAAATCATCCTGGAAGTTTTTCCCATGTCAAAGCACTTTTTGAGGGGAGTTTTTCCTGATCTGAGTCGAGGGTCTCGGCATAAAACAGATTCTGGTCTCAGAACTGACTAAGTACTCTTTTGTGAAGCAGTTTATTCTCCACTGGAGTTTGAATTAATGGTGTAACAGTTACAAAGCTTGATAGCTTCCTCAGTTTTCTCGAGGGTCATCAATGTCAAGATGACTTGATGCTATTGGTCAAAGGTATGAATTTAGTTCTGCAATGTAAGTGAATCCTCTGGTGACGGCGATTCGATTTATAAGAAATAAAATTTTGTAGTTTGTTTTAAACTCTGCCGTTACTGAACCTTTGGGATATTATAGATTATAAATCGGTTTGATGCAAGTTTGTGACCAGATGACTTGACTTTCATTAACTCTTCATTAATGAGTTTTACAAGCCAGAGCTCATTTTGTTTCAGAAGCTCAAACACAAACAAGAAATAAAAATGAGTGAGTTGAGTCTGGAGATACTGATCAGATCAGTCGAACTCTGCTGTCTCCAGCTGCTACACAGCCAAACTGTCACTGCAGTTTGCTCCTGACGTGGACCAGCTGCTACCTTCAGGCGTGTGTCGGTCTTCAGCTCGGCGGCGACGTCTTGCGGCTCTCCCTCAGGATGCCGTCCAGGCCGTTGAGCTGGCGGAGGAAGCCCCGGTTGGGGATGACGCCTCGGTGGTCCTTCACGGTTTTGATGGCCTCCACCAGCGTCAGGTTCTGTCTGATCATCAGGTAGGCCAGAACCAGCGTGGCCGAGCGGCTCACTCCCACAGTGCAGTGGACCAGAACCTTACCTTCACACACACACACACACACACACACACACACAAAATATGAACCTAAATCTGCTCTGTTTCACATGTCTTTCATGTCTTTGATGTAAATTTCTGTTATGACTGTTTCCTTTTCTCTCTAGACTAAATCTTTAAAGCGGCTTTATTATTATTGATCATCAGCTGAATCTGAACATCGCGGAGCGTTTAAAGCAAAAGACTCGGACTGAGGGAGAGAGTGATTTTTGTCTATTATTATCATTAACTATTTTTCAGTTTAAATTATAAATTGATGAGCCAGTAATTTTTATTATCTTTTAGTTTTTCCCAAATTAACTGAGAATATCAGGTCAGATATTCTTTTATTCATCCCACAGTGGGGAAGTTCTCAGAAGCTGTGGCCTGTACGGGGATCGAACCCGTGACCTCGGTGTTATTAGCACCGCGCTCTGACCAACTGAGCTAACTGGCCTTGTTTATATATATAATTTTTTTTGTTGCTTGTTTTTTTGTTTTTATTTATTTATTTATATATTTTTTTAATTTTGAAGTATTTACATTTGATGTTGTTGATCTAAGAGAAGAACTTTGGTGGTGGCCAAAGACTCCAGACCAGCAGGAGGCGCCCAGCCAGTCTTTGTGAAGACCAGTTTCAGCTTCACACCAGAAAAGTCAGACATTGTAGACTCACTTTTCAGGTGTAAAATCAGGTGTTGACCCTCGGAAGGGTTTTTTTCATCGTCCCAATTGGGCATGAAGGGGAAACCGGAGCGCCCGGAGTAAACCCCAGCTCACACAGGACAAAACTCCACTCAGCTCAAGAGTGTTTGTGACTCTTGAGCTGAGTGGAGTCGGTGTTGGTGTTGCCACTGTGCAGCCCGATAAACTTCTGCACCTCTGCAAAGTGCTGGACACATGGAGTCGTTTATTTATTTATTTTTTCCTTGAGCTCTTTTCAAAGAGCCAATTTGGCCGAAGGGCTTGAGTTTAGCCAAAGAGGAGAAGAACCTGTAGATGAAGCAGCGTTTTTTAGGTGGCGTCGTCAGGTGACCTTTCAATTTGGAGACAATGAACTCTTCAACTGCTGGGTCCTCTGAACACAATAACTGCACCACCTTCTGTGCACTGCCCCACTTCTTACGCAGGTCCTTGTAAATGACCTGGTCAAGGTTTTCAGCCACTTCTTCGTTGATTGCTACATCCTTAATTTCGGCCCAAGTCTTTTCTAAGAGGTGCTGGATGATGACCTTAGGTTTGCTTATGGTCCAGGTCACCTCTGCTTCCCTGAATACTCGGGACACCAGCTTCTCCGTGACTGTTTTCAGGCAGCCTTTCTTCTCTTCAGTGGCTTTCTGTTCAGCCGCTGCCTCTTCAGACTTTGAGGCAGTCTCTGACTCTGAAGCCGCTGGTTCCTCAGTCGGTGGTGTTACCTTGGTGGCCGTTAAAGCCTGCGACACCTGTTCACTGTGGCTGCCAACCTGAGTTTTGAGCCACCAGCTCATCAGTGCCAGGAAACACCAGACTCTGCTCTGTATGTCGGCGTAGATGGTAGCACGTGGTGGAAGAACAGAGACCTGTCTGCATGTGGGGTCTGTGATGACATTGGGCATCATCATCATACCTGTGATGAACTCATACAGGAGATCACTAAGTTCTTTTGCAATCAAAAGAGCTTTTGGACCGGTGGTCTTGTTCAGTGCCAGCATCATGCGGACGTCTTTTCCACCCTGTTTTTTGTTGCCATGAAGAACGCCGTAAACATCCTGCATCAGTGACTGCAGTGCCTCGACGTTCTCCACCTTGGCATCAAGGTGAAATGTAGCCTTCAACTGTGCCACCATGCGATGTATGAGTGCTTTGGCACAGCTGTTTGCAAGACAGGTCTTGATCTTGGTCATGATTCCTGTCCTGCAGTGATGTCGGTCGTCTGTCTCTGGACTTTCAGTCTTGTCCGAACTGGACTCTTGAGAAATAGAGTCAGCGATGTCCTCAGCTGTACTCTCAATCTCGAAAGTGGTCTCGGACTGCATCAGCTCATACTGAGAGTCTGACACGTCGACCAAGAGAGGCTCTGTAAGTTGGCTGACCTCCTTTTTAATAATGTCCCGGGCAGCTTTTGCTGTAGCTGTCACAAAGCTGTCGGTCGATGAGGCCTTCTCTGAGGTGTCTGGTTTGGTGGTGGACTGGTTCCTCTTGCTGCTGCATTTTGCTTTTGGTTTGCAAAATGCTTTCACGCTGGCCATGAATGTCTTCAACATTTTGGAGAGGTGACCAACCATAGCATCAAGTCTTCCTGGGCGTATGATACGCGTATGTATCACAGGCTCCGCAGAAGTAAAACCGTCGGTGAGGGCAGAGCTGACGCTTTCTGCCACCTCTTTGTTCACCAACTTTGTGAGCCGTTCTGAGCTGACACACTCGACTTTGTCTTGAATGTCCAGAGCCTCTCTGAAGCTCTGTGACAGTGTGTCACCCAGACTTGTCTGAACTAGCTCCTCAGACACTTTAACAGTGTTGTCTGAAAGAGCCGTCAGAATGGCTTTTGAAAACCGTTTGATGATTTCCAAAAGTAAATCTGCCAACATTATTTTTGTGGCATTGTCAGGGGCACCTGATTGCAACAATGACCACTGTTCAGATGATAGTCCATTTAAAAATGAACAAATCAGTGCCTGAACACTTTCAACGGTTATTGCAACGGTTTTCAGGCAGCCTTTCTTCTCTTCAGTGGCTTTCTGTTCAGCTGCTGCCTCTTCAGACTTTGAGGCAGTCTCTGACTCTGAAGCCGCTGGTTCCTCAGTCGGTGGTGTTACCTTGGGGGCCGTTAAAGCCTGCGACACCTGTTCACTGTGGCTGCCAACCTGAGTTTTGTGCCACCAGCTCATCAGTGCCAGGAAACACCAGACTCTGCTCTGTATGTCGGCGTAGATGGTAGCACGTGCTGGAAGAACAAAGACCTGTCTGCATGTGGGGTCTGTGATGACGTTGGGCATCATCATCATACCTGTGATGAACTTATACAGGAGATCACTAAGTTCTTTTGCAATCAAAAGAGCTTTTGGACCGGTGGTCTTGTTCAGTGCCAGCATCATACAGACGTCTTTTCCACCCTGTTTTTTGTTGCCATGAAGAACGCCGTAAACATCCTGCATCAGTGACTGCAGTGCCTCGACGTTCTCCACCTTGGCATCAAGGTGAAATGTAGCCTTCAACTGTGCCACCATGCGATGTATGAGTGCTTTGGCACAGCTGTTTGCAAGACAGGTCTTGATCTTGGTCATGATTCCTGTCCTGCAGTGATGTCGGTCGTCTGTCTCTGGACTTTCAGTCTTGTCCGAACTGGACTCTTGAGAAATAGAGTCAGCGATGTCCTCAGCTGTACTCTCAATCTCGAAAGTGGTCTCGGACTGCATCAGCTCATACTGAGAGTCTGACACGTCGACCAAGAGAGGCTCTGTAAGTTGGCTGACCTCCTTTTTAATAATGTCCCGGGCAGCTTTTGCTGTAGCTGTCACAAAGCTGTCGGTCGATGAGGCCTTCTCTGAGGTGTCTGGTTTGGTGGTGGACTGGTTCCTCTTGCTGCTGCATTTTGCTTTTGGTTTGCAAAATGCTTTCACGCTGGCCATGAATGTCTTCAACATTTTGGAGAGGTGACCAACCATAGCGTCAAGTCTTCCTGGGCGTATGATACGCGTATGTATCACTGGCTGCGCAGAAGGAAAACCGTCGGTGAGGGCAGAGCTGACGCTTTCTGCCACCTCTTTGCTCACTAGCTTTGTGAGCCGTTCTGAGCTGACACACTCGACTTTGTCTTGAATGTCCAGAGCCTCTCTGAAGCTCTGTGACAGTGTGTCACCCAGACTTGTCTGAACTAGCTCCTCAGACACTTTAACAGTTTTGCCTGAAAGAGCCATCAGTACGGCTTTTGAAAACCATTTGATGATTTCCAAAAGTAAATCTGCCAACATTATTTTTGTGGCATTGTCAGGGGCACCTGATCGCAACAGTGACCACTGTTCAGATGACAGTCCATTTAAAAATGAACAAACCAGTGGCTGAACACTTTCAACGGTTATTGCAACGGTCTCTGGTGTTGTGTTGTCCATGGTGCTTGCTTTACAGTGACAATCAATAATCGATAATGGAATTGATAATCACTCAGGGTTTGTGAATTCTCGGTCGTTAGTTTTCAGGTCTGACAGTTGAACACTAGCAGAAATGAACGCAATGAACGAAGTAGAATGTTCGAATGATTGAATTCAGGTATATTTATAAACTTTTCTATCAAAGGAATTCACACATCAAAGGATTCTGGAACCTAATGTGCTTTGATCTGAGAGAGAGAGAGAGAGAGAGAGGTAGAGAGAGGGAGAGAGAGAGAGAGAGGGAGAGAGACAAGTAGAGAGAGAGAGAGAGAGAGGTGGAGAGAGAGAGAGAGACAAGTAGAGAGAGAGAGAGAGAGAGAGAGAGAAGAGAGAGAGAGAGAGGTAGAGAGAGAGAGAGGTGGAGAGAGAGAGAGAGACAAGTAGAGAGAGAGAGAGAGAGAGAGTAGAGAGAGAGAGGTGGAGAGAGAGTGAGAGAGACAAGTAGAGAGGTAGAGAGAGAGAGAGAGGTGGAGAGAGAGAGAGGTAGAGAGAGAGAGAGAGAGGTAGAGAGAGAGAGAGAGAGAGAGAGATTTGTCTTGTGTTCCAACATTTGATGTCTTATTTTAACTCTTAAGTTTTGTTTTGTTTTTTCTTCCAGAAATTTTCTTCCAGGAATTCACACATCAAAGGATTCTGGAACCTAATGTGCTTTGATCTGAGAGAGAGAGAGAGAGAGAGAGAGGTAGAGAAAGAGAGAGAGAGAGACAAGTAGAGAGAGAGAGAGAGAGAAAGAGAGAGAGAGAGAGGTAGAGAGAGAGAGAGGTGGAGAGAGAGAGAGAGAGAGGTAGAGAGAGAGAGAGAGAGATTTGTCTTGTGTTCCAACATTTGATGTCTTATTTTAACTCTTAAGTTTTGTTTTGTTTTTTCTTCCAGAAATTTTCTTCCAGGAATTCACACATCAAAGGATTCTGGAACCTAATGTGCTTTGATCTGAGAGAGAGAGAGAGAGAGAGAGAGGTAGAGAAAGAGAGAGAGAGAGACAAGTAGAGAGAGAGAGAGAGAGAAAGAGAGAGAGAGAGAGGTAGAGAGAGAGAGGTAGAGAGAGACAGACAGAGAGAGAGAGAGGTAGAGAGAGAGAGAGAGAGAGAGATTTGTCTTGTGTTCCAACATTTGATGTCTTATTTTAACTCTTAAGTTTTGTTTTCTTCCAGAAAAATGAAAAAAAACAAAACATTTTTTCAGACTAAATCTTAAATAAATGAGTCAGTAAATTTTTTTATCATTAAATTTTTCCCTAATTAAATATCAGGTCAGATACTCTTTAGCTCGTCCCACAGTGGGGAGGCTCACAGAGGCTGTGGCCCGTACGGGGATCGAACCGAGCTCGAGCGTCTCCAGTCACGTTGGACATTGGTGTGTGTTGAACTGAGCCTGCAGCAGAGATGAGGAGCAGCTACAGACGTCTCCGCTTCATTTTCTCTTTAAACCCAGTTAAAGCTCTAACTAACAGCTTTCAAGGTTGATGTGATTTCTTGTTGTTGTGCTCACAGCTTCTTTGTGCTGCCCTCAGGTGGCCATGAAACAGGTCGTTGCAGATTTAAAGGTGGGGCGAGTCGCTGTGATCGAACACACCTCTTGTCAGACTCAGTGAACGTCTCGCTGTCTGTTCTGTGTTCGATCAGCGAGTCCTGGAGACCTGGAGGACGTGGAGATGGATGTGGACGTTCTCTGACATGATGCTTGTGATGTTTTCTCTGTGTAGTTCTTTGTGTGTACTTGCATGGAAGCAGTCGTTTCTTGTACATGTGCAGCTTTGTGTTCGATGCAGAACAAAAACAGGAAACTGATGCAGTGAAGAACTATCACAATAATGTATGAGTATTATTGAATAATATTATTTATTGAATACTGTGATCTTCATTATGTGTATTTACAGTGGTGACAGTATTCAATCTTTGTCTCTCCACATTATTTCAGAGAACGTCTTCTGCAGCTTTTGTTTCTATTTGCTTTTTTTGTGTGTAATAATTTTATTATATATATAAAACACGCTGATTGTTTGTAGCGATAATCGTCCACACACACACCGACTGACCTCCACTCGTCAGGGCTTTGTGGATGAACTCGGCCGCAGGATAGAAGTTGACGCTCATGTCGAAGGTGGGCGAGTCGTGAGCCTCGATGCCCTGATAGGTGACGTTCATGCCGGCGTAGTACTCGGCTCCGCCGCGCCACTTACTCTGGGCGCAGTTCAGGATGTGCGTGATGCCGAGCTTGGCCAGTTCGCGACGGTCGGACGCGATGTCTCTGTTTTACAGCACAGGATCAGAAAGATGAGCTTCACGTGTTGAAGTAAAACTACAAAGTGACTGCAGCTCGAGAAAGTGACAGAAACAAAGGCAACACGTTTACATTTGACTCCCGGTTTCAGATTCATATTCCATGTACATGTACATGAATAAACTGTGTGAGAGTGCTGGACGAAGTACTCAGATCCTTAACTTAAGTACAAGTACAAGAGGTGTAGCACAAAGTACTGCACCCTGTACACAGATATTCTCTATGGGCCCCATGAAATCCACTGCTGTTCATTCCAGTATTCTGTGGGCCCTCGTCACATGACGGCCCCTGATACTAACACTTACTTTTGATACTAATACAACAATGTGAAAATACTCTATTATGATTCAAAATACTGCATTAAAACCCCCACTTAAGTAAAAGTTCAGAAGTATTCAGAGTAAAATGAGCTAAAAGTATCATAAGTACTCACTGTGCAGAATGGCTGGTACTATTATAGAATATTATATTATGGATTATATCATCATATTATAAAGTATATTTCAATCCAAATATATATTCTATAATAAGTATATTTCAATACAAATATTTTACTTAAAGTACCAGGAGCATAAGTGTTTATGTCCTTGGATAATAATTTCAATGCACTTGTAACTGAGTATTTCTACTGTGTTATGAGATCAGAGTACTTCTTTTGTCCATCTCTGAGTATTATGGTCTGTCTGGATGCTGGTGGTTTCTGAGTATTATGGTCTGTCTGGATGAAGGTGGTCTCTGAGTATTATGGTCTGTCTGGATGCTGGTGGTCTCTGAGTATTATGGTCTGTCTGGATGCAAGTGGTCTCTGAGTATTATGGTCTGTCTGGATGTAGGTGCTGTCTGAGTATTATGGTCTGTCTGGATGAAGGTGGTCTCTGAGTATTATGGTCTGTCTAGATACAGGTGGCCTCTGAATATTATGGTCTGAGTATTATGGTCTGTCTGGATGAAAGTGGTCTCTGAGTATTATGGTCTGTCTGCATGCTGGTTGTGTCTGAGTATTATGGTCTGTCTGGATGAAGGTGGTCTCTGAGTATTATGGTCTGTCTGGATGCAGGTGCTGTCTGAGTATTATGGTCTGTCTGGATGAAGGTGGTCTCTGAGTATTATGGTCTGTCTGGATGCTGGTGGTGTCTGAGTATTATGGTCTGTCTGGATGCTGGTGGTCTCTGAGTATTATGGTCTGTCTGGATGCAGCCTGTCGTGGACTCACTGGTCTCCGATGTAGAGTCGAGGCCACACTTCGTCGGCGTGGTTGCAGGCGGTCTTCCCGGTACACAGCAACCGCTCCAGCTCAGACACCGTCAGGTTCGGGGAGACCCGCTCCGAGTCCTTCCTGCTCGGAGACCGGGAGCTGCTCCGGGACCGAGAGAACCGGGACATGAAGGCCATCTCATCTGAGGGACAGAGGACAGACATGAGAGGAGACGTCTGAGCCATGAACACAAAGAGACGCGGCTCGTTAGAATAAAAAGCAGCTGTTTGGTTCCGACGCTCATTTACCTGTGGCTTCATGTCACCGAACACCAGGCTGGTTTCTAAGGCAACAATCTGACACGAGAAATAAAAACCTGCACAATTTCCATCGTGAAGCTTTTTTATTTACCTGTGTGCTTTTATAGTGAGAGAAGCTGCAGCTC
This sequence comes from Holacanthus passer, assembly GCA_025331565.1. Taxonomy (NCBI): domain Eukaryota; kingdom Metazoa; phylum Chordata; class Actinopteri; family Pomacanthidae; genus Holacanthus; species Holacanthus passer. The sequence continues at coordinate 1,420,404 of JAFREQ010000046.1, read as the reverse complement.
ATCCGACATGTTCATCTGTTGGCAGGATGGAGGATGAGGATGAGGAGGCTGCGGCAGCTCAGCATCCATCACACATCTTCATCTTCGCCATCCTCCTCCTCAACAAGTCCTCATGAAGAAAACATGCCCCCCCCCCCGGGTTAAAGCGACCTGTCTGCCGGCTTCACTGCTGCAGGATGAACAGCTTCACCGCTTCATGTCAGCACCATTATTTTTATATTTAAACGTTTAATGATGGGTTTTGTGACGTTTCAGTCATCGGGGAGGTTTGTCGCCACCTTCTGGTAAAATGAGGAAAAAATATTAAATAAAAAAATCAGTGAAGAAAATGGAGTAAAAATAATCACTACAGGCTTCATTCAGCTGTGGTGGAATGTAACTAAGTACATTTACTCGAGTACTGTACTTAGATATTCTAGGTACTTCTATGTCCATGCAACTTTCTACTTCAATCACTCTTTATACAGATTCAGAATAATATAAAATACAATTAATACTCCACAACAATCAATTGATATATCCGTATATATTATTATGGATTAAGCTACAGGCAATATACAAAATAATTAAAATTAGCTCGACCATTACCAGCTACAATATTTGGAAGGCTTAGATATTAATATGTCAATAATTATATAATAACATTATTCTGAAATCGTCCACTACTTCTATGTTTGCCACTTTAAGTAGCCTATAATTTGGTTTTGTACTTTTACTCAAGTAAAATTTTGAATTCAGGACTTTTACTTGTAATGTGGTATTTCTACTCTGTGGTGTCTCTATTTTTACTTAAGTAAGAGATATGAGTTCTTCATCTTTGAAGTTCAGGCTCTTTTTGCATTTGTGGTCAATAAAACTTCTTTTTGTACTTTTCAATTTAAAAAAGCAGCAAGATCTGACTTTTGCAGACAAAAAGAAAAAAAGATGAAGCTGAGAGAAGAGACCTGATTCTGAGCCTCGGAGAGAATTAAAGTCAAGTTAAATGAAAAGTTTGATTAACGTGATATTTTGCAAAGAAGTTCAGCAGATGAATGTTATTTATTTTTGGTTAACTATCTCAGAAGAACAAATCTGATTGAGAGGACAGTTTTGCATTTTTGCTTGATTTAATTTAATTTAAACATCAAGAAGACGTAGAAGAAGAAGAACACCAACAAAGAAAGAAAGAAAGAAAGAAAGAAAGAGAAAGAAAAGGGGCAAAAGGGAATTACGGCGCTTGAGATGTGGGACCTGAAGGCATCATGACGTAAAAACTCTGCGACACACGTGTGTGCGTGTGTGCGGAGGAGAAATGGCTGCGGAAAGGCTCCAGTTTCATGAAATGGGATTAGACGACCGTCTTTTAAAGGTAATAAACTTTTGACATCGTCAGTAAAACTTGAACAAACGTAAATAACCTGTTGGTGAAACGTTGAAGAAGCAGCTGAAGATTAAAACCGCGGGAAAGTGAAGGAAACTCGACATAAACACGAGACGAGTTTCTCTCAGCAGGTTTCTCTTCAGCTGTTACAGATGTGATGCGATTAAACACGTTAAACCTACTAAAGAACTTTGGATAAATGTCACCAAAGTCCTTCATAGTATTTAACATTATATTTTTGATAAGTGTGTTGGTACAAACTGTGGAAAGCAGTGATTCTTTAAAGCAAAGGAAAATTTCTTTTTATACGTTTCTTTACTGGACTCATTTCACCTAATTAAAAAAAAAGGTGATATTTACATTAACTAAATTTGTCTGTCCGGTTTTCAAACATGTCATAGCAGAAGAAATGAACCGTTAATATTGAATGAGCTTGTGAAATGTGCTGGAATTCCTCAGCTGCAGAGAAAATGTTTGTGAATCAGTGATGAATCTGATCTGTCACAGAATCTGATGGTAACAGATGTTGAAATATCAAAATCATAGCTGTCAAAATTTATCTAAATCTTATCGGGGTTCTGTTAAATTCTGCACTTGGAGATATTCAAGGTTGGATTATCTTGTTAAATCTCAGACCTCCAGAGGCCCCAAAACCTCAGATCCACTGTGTCACTTAATTTGATCACTTTTAAATTTGTTTGGCAACGTTACGACTAAAGAATAATGTTGATCCGTTAAATCGGTTCTTGTTGTCGTCACCTTTTAGGCGGTCGCAGATCTGGGTTGGTCCCAGCCCACTCTGATCCAGGAGAAGGCCACCCCTCTGGCTCTGGAGGGGAAAGACCTTCTGGCTCGAGCCCGGACGGGATCTGGGAAGACGGCTGCTTATGCTGTACCTGTCATTCAGCGCATCCTGACCTCCAAACAGGTGAGGACAAGAACAGAATGTGGATTTAGTCTATAAGTCATCAGTTTGCTGATGTTTACCACAGAAAACCATCCCTTCTAATTCTTCTTTTCCTTTTTGGGTCTAATCTTTTGGAATGATTTTGTCCTTTATTTTTCTGACTTGCGAACAAACACTCAAACAAACAATTAATCGTGAAAATAATTGGCAGATTAATTGATAATGAAAATAATCATTAGTTGCAGCCCTGATCTTGTTTGTCCTTTTCATCCTCCTGACCACTTCCGTTGTGTTTGATGTTGTTGTCCTCAGAGTGTTCGTGAGCAGGATGTGAGAGCTCTGATCCTGGTACCGACCAAAGAACTGGGTCAGCAGGTCCAGACCATGATCAGACAGTTGACGGCGTACTGCTCGAGGGACGTCCGAGTGGCCGACATCTCCGGAAAAGCTGACCTGTCAGCACAGAGGTTGGTCTGTTCAGGGACTTTGGCTACATGTGTCACATTCACATTTCACTCAGCAAAAATTGATTTTGAGTTATTTAAATGCTTTTGTATAAAAACAATGTTTTTACATCAACAGAGCAGAACTCAGGTCTGCAGGTCATAAAAACTGCACCACTGTATAAAATGAACGTATCTGTCAGAATTTATTCTCCTGTGTCAAGTGGACCCAGGTTTAATTGAATTTGTGGTTGATGTTTCCTGCTGTGTTTGAACAGGCCAATCTTAATGGAGAAGCCTGATGTGGTCGTGGGGACGCCGTCCCGTGTGCTCGCCCACCTCAACGCCCAGAACCTGGTCCTGCATTCGTCCCTAGAGATGCTGGTCGTCGATGAGGCTGACCTGCTTTTCTCTTTTGGCTTCGAGGCAGACCTGAAGAACTTGTTGTGGTGAGAACACACGAGCACAGATAGACTGATTATTAATATTGTCTTTGAGGAAGTTTTGTGGCAGCAGGACGGTTTTTGTGGGATTGAGTCCAGATAAGCTACAGTGTGTGTTCATGGTGATGAAGGAACAACAGTGAAGCTCATTGTGTTTTCGTAGTTTTTGGGCAGCAGTGGAGCTCTATGACACAGAGGGATAAGATATATCAGGCTGTGACACACAACATTGTAATGTTTCCATTTAATCTAAATATCATCAGTATTTCCTTTTTCTTAAAATGAACCTGTTCTGTGGAAAACTCTGGTTTTTTGACAGTCATTTGCCGAAGATCTACCAGTCGTTCCTGATGTCGGCTACTCTCACTGAGGACGTTCAGGCCTTAAAGGAGCTGCTGCTACACAACCCTGTAACGTCTTTTACACATTCATCGTCTCAGAAAAGTCGCCTGTGTGTCGCTGCTGTAGAAGAAACAGCTGCACTTCAGTTTGATAATGTCATGATAAAAGCTGCAGTAACACATGAAAGATTTTGTACAGTCAGGGTCGTAGGGTTTGGTTTTGTCTTCACTCCTGGATCTGTGTTGTCTCAGGTGATCCTGAAGCTTCAGGGCTCTCAGCTCCCAGACAGCGGCCAGCTGCAGCAGTACAGCATCAAGTGTGAGGAGGAGGACAAGTTCCTGCTCACCTACACGCTGCTGAGGCTGCGGCTGGTTCAGGGGAAGACGCTGGTGTTCGTGGGAGCAGTGGACAGATGCTACAGACTCAAACTGTTTCTGGAACAGTTTGGGATTCCTGCCTGCGTGCTCAACTCCGAGCTGCCCGTCCACTCCAGGTGAGACCAGTCTCAGTCCTTCTGACCTCCTTTAACAGAGGAGTGTTTGTTTCTTTATTGTTCTTCCACTAGGTTGCCCAACAGCTGATACTTTTTCATGTGTATATTTAGTTGTTTCTGTGATGCATTTATGTCAGAAATGACCCTTCAGTTATCTTTATGACCTACAGCTCATGTTGATCTTTCTCTGGACTCTGCTGCAGGTGTCACATCATCACACAGTTTAACCAGGGCTTTTACGACTGCATCATCGCCACAGATGAGCAGAGTTTGGCTGATCCCACTGCTGCTGCACAGACACCTGCAGGGAAAGGGAAGAAGAAGAAGGCCACAGAGAGAGGAGGAAGGTGAGTCACACGAGGTGTTTGAAGAAATGTTGGCTTTTCCGTCCTGACCGTTGTCGTCATTCTGCACAATTTACTCATGTACTGTACTTGGGTACACATTACTTGTACTTTACTGGCATATTGACGGTCATTTCTAAATGTTTTCAAAGGTCTAAGGACAAAGAGTACGGAGTCTCCAGAGGTGTCGACTTCCAAAATGTTGCCAACGTCATCAACTTTGATTTCCCCACAACTGTAGAATCGTACATTCATCGAGTTGGAAGGTCAGTGGTGTTTCAGTCACATGTTCCTTTACTTTAATGATCATTGAGATTTCAGGCTCTGTTTGCTTATTTTGGAGCACAATAAGCAACACTTTATCTCAGAGAATCACATCCTGATACGATGTTGTTTTATTTTGTAGAACTGCGAGAGCCGACAACCCCGGCACAGCTCTGTCGTTCATCTCTCACACTGAGCTTGGTTTGCTGTCAGAGGTGGAAGAAGCTCTCACAGGAGGTAACAAGGACTTTCAAAGTCACGTGACTGGAATCTGTTTCTCTAAATTTATTAGTGTTTAGTCCATTAAAACTAATGGGAAAGAGCTTCCCAAACAGATATGGACCAAGATTTATGATGATTAAACAAATCCTTCATGAGTTTTTACTCACATCCTGCTATGCCCCGCCCCTTTTACAGCTGCATTCCTCTAACAACCAGCAATGACAATAGTATTTCTCACCTCTGTTTCTAATCCTCACTGTTGCTGTGACTGTTTAGAAGGATATTACATGTTCATTTATTAATCTGAAACATGTGTCTGTAGATAATGCTGATTGTGTTCTGAAGCCTTACGAGTTTAAGATGGAAGAGATTGAAGGCTTCAGGTACAGGTGCAGGGTGAGTTTCCTCCTCACATGTTCTTTGTCATGTTTCTCTTTGCTAGTGTTCGTAGGAAAAGTTAACACATAATGAAGAGGCATAAAATACTGTCAGTTTGTTCTGCTGTGCTTCCAGTTTTCACTCTAGCTTTGCTAAATGCTCTAAAACCTTCAATGATGAGTCTGTATTTGGTTTGTATGAAGGACGCCATGCGTTCAGTGACCAAGCAGGCGGTGAAGGAGGCCAGGCTGAAGGAGATCAAGCAGGAGCTGCTCAATTCAGAAAAACTCAAGGTGAGTGAAGATCCCTCCTTTAAAGAGACATAAATGGACGTGGGAGTGTGTGGACGTGTTGTGATTGGATGTTTCTGCTGTCACTCAGACATATTTTGAGGATAACCCCAGAGATCTGCAGCTGCTCAGACACGACAAAGACCTCCACCCTGCCGTCATCAAACCCCACCTGAAGAACGTACCCGAGTACCTCAGTAAGACACACACACACACACACACACACACACACACACACACACACAGAGCTAGAGCTGAATCACATCATGGTTACAGATATCCATCACTGCTAACTCATCATTTTCACTGACTTCCTCCAGTTCCAGAGACACTGAAGGGTGAAGTGAATCTCTCAGGGAGGAGAAGGAGGAGGAAGAGGAAGGAAAAATCCAAACCAGAAGGAGTCGTCAAGAGCAGTTTCAAGGTGAGACTCAGGAAAAAATGTGGAACAACCTGCAAACATTTCAGGACTTCCTGATCCAGAACAGAGTCATGAGGCTGCAGAGCTACAGTTACAACCTTCTGAATATTTATACTGAATTCATTTCTACACTTTTAGGTATCCAGGATATATTTTGATGTTTTGATGTTAATATCTTAACATCTTAAGTCGCAGCCCTGTATGTAACCATCACTGGTCAAACTCTAGTCTTATCTTTCAAGTCAGAACATTTTAGAAAGAATAAAATCTGAACTGCATGTTAAAATAAACAGATTTGAATGAAATGATGTTTTAGATGTTTGCAACAATAATTGATTTTCTCTCTTGTAGAAAAACATCCAGGGGAAGAACCCGCTCAAGAGTTTCCGATACACCGGAGGGAGGAACAGAAAAGGCAAAGCCGGCCGGTCATAGCTGCAGCTTCAGTCCTGGATGTTTTAACTGTGCAGAGACTTTGACCAGGAGGACGGGTTGGTCTCCGGTGTCGGACCAGGTGAGACAAATATAAACTGTGTGGACTCTGGATTAAATGGGCTGTTGAAGTTCTGTGGACCACAGACAAAATGGACAATGAACGCTGACAGAGGACAACATTGAAACAAGAGGAAAATGCAGGCGACATCAGTTTAAACTCAGATTTGAGATTATGAGAGAGATACAGAACCGATGTTATTTCATATCAAATGCTTCTGCTGTGGAAACTGTAGTTGAAATGAAGTATTTGTCTATTAACCATAATTACAATCTAAAAATTGTTTTGTACAGTATTAGCCAGACTTTGGTTGTGGAAACTTCAGCACCACTTTCTGCAATTTCTCTACTTTTCCAACCTTATTTCTTGTGATTTTGTCAAACTGTTGTCAAATTTACAAATTTCTACTAATAAGTAACTTAACTGACTTAATTTGAACCACAAAATAATGCACAGACTAATTTCAGGTAATTTAGAAAATAACTTCATTTTTTTCAATGCATTCAGCAGTACATTAAATCAGTTTAACTGAGGCCAGCAATCACACTGTAAAGCCATTAAAGAAAAATAAAGATATACATACATTTGTAATGGAGAAGTACCTAATATCTTGTTTGTATTGTGGCATATTGTATATTGTTTTATTGAAGATTGAGCCAATTAAACTTGTGCTGTATCATCTCTGCTCAGCAGAAACTTCAATTTTCTGTGAAGAATTTTCCAAAAATATATTTATCTTATGGACATTCCCTTAAAATCACTTTTGTGTCCACTCAAAAATGTTTATCCAACAAGTGAAAACCGCGTGAGAACTAAATAATTAACAACCTGTTTGTGTATTTTTAAAGCTGTGATGTTGCAGCAAACTGAAGTGGTTAGTAACGTCTTTGTTGTAACATAGATGTGAATGTAGTAATCAATCAATAGTGTATTCAAAGGGGTAGTCCTGTGTGGGCACGGAGTCAAAGATGACGCTGTCGAAGGGGTTCTCCGTCATCCAGCTGTCCACGGGGAACCAGGAGTCGTACCAGGAGGTTGTTCTCTCGGTTTCAGGTATTGTCGTGGGGGCTGTCGTCGTTGTGGTTGTGGTTGTTGTCGTGGTGGTGACAGGAGTCGTACTAAGCCTGGCTCGTAATCTCTGCATCCGCAGCCTTCGCAAGCGCATGATCCGCAGCCGCCGGAGTCGCTCCGCGTTCTGAGAGCTGGCGTGACTTTCTGTGGTGCTGCCGACCACCGCGCTCGCTGCAGTCGTTTTCAGTACGTTTGCTTTGGTGACCAGTCGGATGGGCCTCTTGCCGTTGAGCGCCATGATTTGTTTGATGCGGTCCCAGTTGGATTTGGCCAAGGTGAAGCTGCAGGAAGTGGCCCCGGAGTCGTAGCCCACCATGCACAGTCGAGTCTGAGAGGTGTAGCCGTCAGCTTTGGCGGTCACCCTGTACTCCCCAGGATTCAACAGCCGCCAGTAATCACCACCTACAGCTACAATGAGGTCAGAGGAAATGGTTAGGATTTCAAATTCTTTAAAAATGCTAAATCTGTCATTATTTCCTGAAATAGACAGATCATGCAGAGCAGCTTTGTTGTTGTGTCCTGCATACCAGTTTTGACATCGTGCCGTATTCCCTCCACTGATATGGTGGCATTAGACAGCGGATTTCCCTCCACGTCTCTCACTATGCCCTTTATGCCTCGATGTACCTGCACAGGAAACAGCAGGTCATGTCTGAAGTTTGCAGCATCTGTTTCAGTGGGACGCAACAGCTACAGACAAGACTTCAAAGCCACTATGAGAAGAATTTTATGTGATTATAGCACCTTTCAAATTATTCTGTTGGAATTGTTTTTTGTTTGTAGAAAAATCCAACAAGTTGGTTTGAGTAACAGATTCTAGAGAAGACGCTTCAGATGCCAAAGCATTTGCATTTCATCAACCCGTGCACCTGCGCTGATGTTGCAGCAAAAGTTGAACCAGATGCCAGTGAGTTGATGATCTAAATGTTTTGGATGAAGGATCCCTTTTAAAAGTTGAACTCATCCCAGTCCAGTTCTTACTTGTTCAATGAAGGACAGCAAAGCCTCGCGGTTGTTTTCCCACTCGAGAGGAAGTTCACTTTCATGGGGAAACTTGTCACAGCCCAAGAAGATGGACAGCTCGAAGCAGTTGGTGTGCAGGTAGCTGAAGTCATTCATACCTGTGGAAGAGGATGACAAGTGAAGGATCAGTTTAATGTGGTTTGATAAGATCAGATAAACCTTTATTTGTCCCACAGTTGGGAAATTCACAAAAGAGTCTAATCTTGCCTCTAAAGTTCTGCTCTTGCTTTTTCACATGCTTTTACTGTTTCTTTGATGTCCACTGTGTCAACACTTACTGCCCACCACTGGCTTCCAGCTGGCTCTGTTGGCGATGCCCTGCCCCCCAGTGACATCATCACCATGGCAGGAGCCTCGGTAGGTCTCCGTCATGGTCAGGTGGCTGTGGGCGTACGACATCGCCAACCATCGAAACATGGCGTCGTCGGGCGTCTCCCTCAGAGCTCCCTCGTTCTGCCGCTGAATGCGAGCCCACGTCTCCTCGTTCATCTCAGCATTATTCCTCCAACGGCGGCTATCGGTTAGCTTTAACAACAGCAAGGGATAATGGGATTATTGAATGGATGTTTAAAAGCTGAGGTAATCTATACGTTTGTTTGGTTCTTCTTTGTAAACTAGCCTTACAGAAATGGGGGGACGCTGCATGTCAAAAGGGTACGCGACCAGTTTTTCTCCTCCTTGCAAGTTGGCTCCCAGAACAAATGGGTTGCGCTCCATCCAGGAAATGATTGCTTTAGTCTCAGTAGCAAGCTGTGAGAACAAGAAGCAGAGAAATGTCTGAATTTCGCTGTGTAGGATTAAAGTGGTAAATGTGCCCTCGGTGGTATAAAACTCACAGAGCCATTGAGAGAGTTTTCTGGGAGGGGGATGTGATGATTGGGAACTATACGAGGGACCCAGCCTCGGTCCTCGGCTCCCCACAAGATGCTGTTCAGGTCTGGGAAATTCTGGAAGATGTCGTAACCTTCTTCAGTCCAGTGGCCCAGCCCCCAGTTCCCCATCTCTGAGCCCTGGAGGACCAGAAGGAGGACGCGGGTAAGGTCTCGTTTTAAATGTCTCACTTATGTTTTAGCATCAGTAGACAAATATTTGAGAAGGTGGTTTTAATTTAGCCGTCTACAAAAAGACTATCCAGTGTGAGACATTTGCTGGATTGCTTTGTGGCTAATGTGAGGCTTATAAAGGAGATGAATGTGAAGAGAGACCAACTTTAATTTTGTTAATCAGTTGTGTAGTTTCTGCTCCATCGTACCATCTCATATGCCAGCTCGTAAGCATCAGGGTTGAGTGAAGGCACCAGGTGTATTCTCACTCCGTCCACCAGGCGGCGCACTCTGGGGTTTTCATCATTGTACTCTTTGCACAGAAACTGCATGAGCAGCAGAAGCAGCTCTCGACCCAGCGCCTCGTTACCATGAAGACCAGCCGTGTACCGAAACTCCGGTTCAGCTGGTGACAGTCGAACAAAAAGGAACAGCACAGATTTATTTTGCCTTCTTTTTGTACATGTGGACATTGCAGGAATCTGTCAAATTCTCGATAGTCACATGATACGATTGATGAATCCTGTGTCTGACTGAGTCACATGAACAGAGTGTGTTGTCCAGCCGTCTGTCTCTTGTACCTGTCTCGTGTTCTCCGGGGTTGTCAGAGATTTCCATGGCGTACATCTTCAGGCCTTGTGAGCTTTTCCCGATGTTGTAGATCCTGGTGATGTTGGGACACTCTTCGTTTATCACCTTCATCATCTGGAGACGAGAAGAAACACATTTGTGATTTTGCAAAATTATCTAATAATAAGGAACAACACTTTATTTTTTTAATCAAACCTGTCTCATCTCCTTGTAGTTGTGGTGTCTGAAGTCCAGATCATCAGATGGGTTGACTTCATTCTCGCTGTGGTAGCTGCCTGAAAGAAGCAACATGCTGATGATGGAAGTTATGAAAAATGGTGAAAACACTCAGTTATTCTGTGATTTGCGTTTTTAACACTGAGGTTATGAAGGTTATGAAGTTCATGTTGTGAAATAGACTCTGTCACCACTTTGGATGAAACCGTTCTGACTTCAAGTTTGGCAGAGGTTATGTTTTTTCTTTGGGTGGACGGTGACATATTGTTCAGAGGAATGAGAAATCTCTGACTCATGAGGTTATGAAAGCCTGAAAACTGCTTTATACAAAACTTCCTAGTTGCTGAGAATATTGTGACATTTTGACGTGGTTCTGCGATGTTCTGCGTTACTGACTGGGAAGCTGACAGGCCAGAACCTCGGCTCTAAGACACAAGCTGCCGTTCCAGCTCTGAGGAAGGATGCGGATGTATCGAGCCACCACGGGCGCAGAAAACTGATTCATCACCGGCGTGTCCTTGTCCACGTTCCCGTAGAACAACTGCAGGACAAGATCACACGGAAGACAAGTTGTGATCCATCAGTGTTTCACTGTTAAACGTTGGCTATTATTCATGTTGTTTCATTTCCACTCACCCATTCAGCGTAGCCATCGTGCAGCGTCGTCCAATCACGACTGTCGTTACTGAAGGCCACATAGTAGGAGGACACGAAATCCTCACTAGGAAGAAAATGAGATTCATCAGTCTGTATTTGTACTGATCTGCACAGAAGCCCATTTCTGCCAGAAAAAAATCCTGATTAATACTTGTGATATGTTTAAATTCTGAGATAGTCAAAGTTGATACAACATTTTAAAGCTGCACTTGTCAATATTTTATATCACAGATTGATCAAATGTTTAATGTGAAATGTGTCATTTGAATCTAACCCAGAGAAAATTATTGCTCAACTCTGCAGTTCCTTTCAGCTCTATGCAGCATTTTAGCAGCTGAAGAGCCAGATATTTTTCTCAGGAGTTGGTGGAGAACAAATAAAAGCTAACACGAGTGGACTTTCATCAGGAGACACAAACACGACCTCAAATGAATGATCGTGTTGCTCTGTGTCTGCTGGATGTGGAACTAAAACACATTGGCCATAAATAATTTTATAAAGTGATTAAATGTAGGTCAGTGCTGTGTTATCAGTTCGCTGTGCTGCCCCCAAGTGGCCAAAAATCAATTAATGCAAGTTGTCTCATAATATTGACGTACCAGTGGGTTTTTTTTCTATTGTCTTTCTTTTCCTGACAGAAATGAGCTTCCACAGTTCCATAAATGCGAAATTACAAAAACAGAAAATCAATTCATGCATCTTCTGAGGTTTAAGCAGGACTCACTGCTGCTCCGAGTTTCTTCCCTGAGTGATGAGTCCGGTGAACTCCACCTCTCGACGGGCATCGACCTCAAACCAGTGGTTACTCTCCTCCGGCTCCGAACACCATCCTCCTCCATACAGATCCTCGTCATTATCGGATCCCTGCAGGTGAACACAGCTTTACTCAGAGTCCTTCCTCCAAACCGGGGAACCGACCGCTGCTTTGAACGCAGCCTACCTGCATGTTGAGTCGGCCCCTCTGAGCCGTGAAGCCGTGATGAGACTGAGAGGAGGCCAGCAGCTGGTCGTCCTCCACCCGGTGAGACTCCAAACCCAGAGGAGGACATTCTGAGAGGAGACACACACAAACAGGATGGTCCACAAAGTAAAACATCAACTACAGGTAAAAGTAATAAAACCACACTGACAGAAAAGGTCGGCATTCAAAACCTTTATAAAATAAAAGTAGCATAAAATGGAAATACTCAGTTAAATAATAGTACATCAACTCTGTACTTGGCTGCAGTACTTAAGTAAATGTACGTAGTTACATTCCAAAGGTTTAAAAGTAGTTCTCTTACTTTTGGGCTCGGTCGGCACTGAGATCTGCCTCAGTCTCTCCTCCTCCTCCTCCTCCCACTGCTTCCTCAGCCGCTCGGCTTCACGGCGTAATGAGAAAACAATATGTGTCAGAGCATGTTTTCACTTGGAACAACCTCCACCACGCAAAATATTTCCATATGTGCTCGTACAGTGCACCTTCATTTCCCCTCGCTCGCTCCTCATGTGTTTCCAATCTGAAATATGGGTCAGTTTGGGCTGTTTGAGTTAATATTTTAAAGGCTGCAGAAAACGGTTTGGATTTCAGAGGAGACTGTTGTAACTTTGATTTTACTGGAAAACCAAAAAGTTGTGTAAGACTTTAACAGACCATTATTAAATTGACCTTTTCAGTGTCCTGATATCATCATAACATCAACCAGCTGCTCTCTGAGCTTAAATAACAACAGGACACTGAAGAGAACAGCTGCTTGAGTCTTCCTCCCACCTCCTTCTCCTCTGACCACATCATTGTCATTCATAATCAACCACTGAAGAACTGAACTGAAGAATAAAGTAAAAGCATGGACTTATGTTGTTTTATTGTCAACAACAAGAAGAAAAATGCAGAGCATCACCAGACTTCTCCGTTTAGCTCCATGATTTCCAGATAAGTAAAGTACCTTTTTCTGCCTTTTCTTTTCGAGCTCGTTCCTCCTCCTCCTCCTGTTTCTTTGCAGCCACTGGGAACACAAAACAGCTCATCTCAGTGTGACGATCAAAAACTGCAGCACGTGTGAAATATGAGGCTCGTTCAGTTATTGGCAGGAAGTCAGCGTAGTGACGGACGTACAGTCGGCGTAGTCGTATTCTTCATACCAGGGGCCGACGTACGGGACAGTGGTGGTTTCCTCTGAAACAGAAACATGGAGAAGATTAACTTGAACTTTTCTTTATTTCACAATGACACCTCAAGGAAGACATGGACACATCAGTCAATCAATGAGTAAGCAGGCTCTGGTAAATATTGATTTGTAACCATATACAAAAAAATGTCAAATTAAATATATTATCACTAACACAACCTAATGTTGTCTAACAGACCTGGTATATACATGATGACCTCAGTGGTTGTGGCATCTTTCTTGTCAGGGATTCCACCAGGCACCTTATCTGTGAAGAAGACAGCACATCTGTATTATCATGATCTGCCATCAAGCAAAAAATAGTTCAGTGTCATTTTCGGGGAAACACATCTGCAGAACAAACTCAATAAAATGGACCAGGAAAGTGGAAAAACTCTCCTTCTGACTCAGCTCGTGTTTTTATTTGCTTGTTGAAATCAGTGAGATAATAATAGTTTCCTGGAGAGCAGCAGCGTCCTGCTCCCACATTAAATCGACCTGCTGGGACCCTGAGCTTCGTCATTCAAGGCTTCATAAAACTTTTGGCTCCGAATGAATAGATGTGGATGAAACCTACGTTTGGCATCCCAGTGGTCGGGATCGAGCTCGCTGAGAGTTTCTGTTGGAGCTGTCGGCTTCTTGGAGACGTCAACTGCATGAAAGAGACGAGGAGGCGGCGTTAGGTTTATAGCTTCAGTTGTAAATGTATGGAAAGATAATGTGATGCACACAGATCAAAGCTTAGATGATTCAAACAGATTCTTGTATTTTAGAAGTAGTGAAAGAAGCACTCATATCGAGCAAACACTAAGTTCAGCTCGGTGACCAGTGAACGTCTCACCCAGGTCTGGTTCAACAGGTTCTTCTCCTCCAGCCTTTGGGGTCACAGGTCGAAACACTGTAAAGTCAAAGAGTTAAAAGGCCGGAATCCCATCAGACCAAACACATCACCTCTGATTTCCCTGAACGTGACGTGTGTTTCATACAGTCTGGTACATACGTGTGTCCCAGCCCAGTTCAGTCAGCAGCTTCTCCTCCTCCTCCTCCAGTGAAGGCCGTCGGGGGTCTGGCTGCTCTGTGGTCGCCGCCTTCGGTTTCTTGGTGGCTTTGGGCGCCTTTGGCTTCTTTGTGGGTTTTGGTGCTTTGGGTTTTTTGGTGGGTTTGGGGGGTTTGGGCTTCTTGGTGGGCTTCGGGGCTTTCTGCTTCTTTGCTTTGGCTTCTTTCTCTGCCGCTTTCTTTGCCTTGGCTGGAGAGACGAGTTTAAAAGAGGAAAACATTCAGTCGTTTGAAGCCAGAACACAATGTGTGTATGAACGTATGAAAGAGAGTCGACACGTGAAGCAGCTGTGCAGCTTCTTTAAACATTTTATAGTCGAGTTATATGAACTTTTATAGACAAATGTTTCTCTTCAGTTTTGCTTTATAGTCTGTTTGTTAGCTCACATGTATTTACAGCAAACGTCTTATTGTCCCTATAAAACCCGTCAGAACAGACAGACACTGACATAAACGCAGAAGGACGTGGTTCTGAAAGAGAATTCAGCAGCTCACTGGTTTGTTTTGGTCTGAAACCAAACAAGACTCAGCCGGAGACGACGGCCAAAGACTCATAACTCCTCTGACAGTTAATGCTGTACAGGGCCCATGACAGAAGAGTTATATAAGAGCAGGCAGAGTTTGGTCTCAAGGTAAAACCATTTCAAAATACTTTTTCTTCCTGAGAGGATGATTGAACTGTAAAATCAGTTTCATTAAATCAACTCAAGTTTTTGCTCAGCATTTTCTCTGTTTTCTTTCGAGAACATTAACATTAGCATAAAGACAGGAAGCAGTGGGAAACAGCTCCATCTAAAGGTCAAAAATACGCCTGAAACTATCTTAATAAATTATATCTTGTTTGTTTCATCAGTACGTGAACAGAAATAACATTTGCGGGTTGGTTTTTGTTCTCTGTCAACTTTACTGGCACAACAAGACTTCGGGAAGCCTTCAGTTCAGAACTTAAAGTCATGAGTTCAAGTCTTAGTGAAAACTGAATGTTGATCTGAAACTTGTTCAAAAACGACCCAGCATGCATTGCGTTTGAGTTAAAATTCTGCACACGGCCTTTAGGTTCCAGGATGTATCAGATGGACGAGGGCGACCTCAGAGCCTCCAGACCCAAATGCTTTGACCTTTAATCAGCTCAGCGTTGCTTGACGCCCCCTCGAGTGTCTGATGAGAAACTGTGCAAAGACTTTAAAGTATAAACTAGGTGGTGTTGGACTGGAATATTACAGGGGGGAGATCTTCAAAGGGCTTCAAGGTTCTGCGTTTTTAATCCACCGGCGTTATGCAACCGTCATCAGACTCCAACACAGACACAGAGGGCGGCTTGTTTTGGTCTGCTAGACGTGTTTCCTGATGTTCCACTGGTCCTTAAACACAACAGCTGCTCACAGCCAATCCATGACTCAGCCTCGGGCCCCGGGAGCCACTTTTCATTACTGTCAGTCACCTTTTCTGGGACTGCACGCAGAAATACAACATGAAACAGCAGGAGGTCAGAGTGACGGAGGGTTTTTGAATTCTTTATATGCTTCAGATCCAGTTTTAGGAGCAGATCCCAAAGATTTCTCTGCTTTGTTTTCTCAGACACAGTTGTGGTTTGACATGTGTGATGGTGACATATATTCATAGCTGGCGCGGCGGTCCCCAGACCCTCAAACGTCCCAGGTTGACTGCAAGTTCAAACGCTCTCTGTAATTGACTGTAAATATTAACTCTAATTTGTCAGGAAACCGTCCTGTCTTGTAGTCGACTCTGTGTCAAAATCTAATTTAAGAGTAGTTCTCAGCCTGCTCAGATGAATATAGATTTAGATCCTGAATATCTCAGGAGTCCTGGTTGGTCTCTGAGGCTCTGGACATGTTGTCATTTAATGGGAACTTAGGGTTTGTGGTTGGGGGACGGGGGCTCAACGACAAATATTCGAGCCATGCAAAGAGTAAATGTTATCAAAATAAGCAGAATTTAATGGCATTCATCACTTGATAACCTAAAGAATGTAAATATATGCCTGAACCAGAGCTGATGAAGACGCTCAGCGAAAGCTTCCCTGGACAAACAAAGCTTGAAAGGAATGAAAAATTGTTTTGGGTCTCTGGTTTTGTTAATTATGGCCTTTTATGTAACCTGAATCAGCCACACATGAAACGCTGTGACTGCCAGGCTTGTGGTTTTGCTTCATGCAGCGGAAAGTTAGCATTCAGAACATCAGTGCCATTGAATCAATGCTACTGAAAAGTGGGGCCTCGTAAATCTGCTCACTTACGGAAAGTCGTAGTGGAAATATTTCTGCTGTTGCTCATGCTGTGTATTTTTCACAGATGTGTCTCTCTCGTAGACATAATTGAGGCAGAGACGGTAAAAGCTCATTGTCTGATCATTGTTCTTGACAAAACAAGCCACTAAAACTTTTGCAGTTTTGTACAGAACCTGTGTTTCCTGGCAGAGAAAGCAGCTTGTGTCAGCAGCTGCCAAGAAAACACCAGACCACCGACTGAATCACTGCAGCTTTCTGCACCGTCATCTCTGAATCACTGAGATATTTTCATCAAAACAAAATCTCCAAACTCATCTGCTGCGCTGGTTTGATCTGGTAAACACTTTAACAAATGTTTTTGGTGATTATAGGGAGGTAAGCAAATCTCTGGACGAGTTCAGAGAGACAGAAAACGAGATAAGAGTTGAAACCAAATGTTTTCCTGCCTCAGATTGATTGCAGCCCTTCCTGTCTCATGTCCTCAGTGTCTTGGCTGCCAGCTGTGAGCTCAGGGCCGAGAAGCAGAGAAGAGGCCAGGAAAGGTCAAGAAAAGTCTGATTCAAACCTGCACTTTTACGCCCAGAGAGGCTTAAATTCAGTCAGGTTAACATCATGTGAACAGCGGAGTCATTCTGGGTCTCCTTACCTGCCTCAATTTCCTCAGGTGTTTTCTTCTTCTTTGGTTTTGTCCTCTCCTCTTCTGCCACTTCAGCCGGCTCGTCTGACATTTCAACTTCCCCGTCCTCCCCCAGTCTCCCGTGCTCGACCAGGCCTCGGGCTTCTCTCACCTGAATCTCACCTCGGGAGACTTTGTTCACCTTCGCATCTCGAGCGCAGACCAGAGCGCAGCACAGGGTCAAACCCACCCAGACCGCCAGCACCTCGGCCCTCATCTCTCCAGTGGAAAACACGACGTGGAGCAGGAATCTCAAACTAGCTGTGAAAATAACTAATAACCAACATCTGACCTGCAGACGCACAGATCCAGCTGTCACCAGTCACCAGGTCCTGAAGGAGTCTCAGACAGGAATGAAGAGGATGAGCGTGTGGGAGTCTGGAGAGCTTCCTCCTCTCGAGTCAGCATGAAGAGAGGAAGAAGTGTTGTGGTCTGGAAGTTTTAAAGCAGCGTCCTGTTCGTGCTGGAGAGGAGGAAATGCATCTGTCTGGAGTGGATTTTCTCCAGCAGCAGCAGCAGCAGCAGCACACCTCCCTTCCTCCTCCTCCTCCTCCTTCTCCTCCTCCTCCTCCTCTTCCACATAGTCCTCCGTCACATCTCTCCCTCATGGCCCTTCACCCCCTTTTCCCCTCACCCATCTCTGAGCAGAGGGGAGGAGCATCTGCCACATGGGACATTCCTCGAGGAAGAAAAGAAAGAAAGGGCATTTAAAGAAAGACATTTTAATCTGGTTTGCAGTTGTTCATAGAATCACTAGAAAACTGAAGAGTCACTTAACCAGAATGTAATTGATGTGGCTCAGACTTCAGTAAATGACAGAAAACAATACATGAAAGAGACTGAAACAAGCTGAGGCTCCACGTTTCTTGTGAAGGGAAAAATCAGGCTTGCCTCCTGCTTGAGAGAGATAAGAAGTGAATGTGAGGTTGTGAACAATGTGAGCACAATAAAGCAGCATCAGTGGTAAAATATCTAGCGTTGATCAGCTTGAACCTTCAGATTTGTCCAGATTCTAGTCGTAGAAATCAAACATGTCAGATAATTGCGACGGCTCCGACTGGTCTGATGTTCAGTCTGGAGGCGAAAGATTGGAATCCCTCTGCAGGAAGACGAGCCCTGGCTGAGTGTTCATCTCCAAAACCTTCAGCGTGTTTTGCTGGACTCTGTAAAACGAACAGAGGAACACTTTAATGATCTGATGTTGAAAAGATGTGGCTCTAACTCATCCACTATGAAGTGACACCTAGATGAAGGAGTCACATTACATAACACTTGTTCGATCGTGGTCACTGATGGGTCACACAGCATTACCTCAGTCCGAACAACTGTTACCAGATGTGAGGATTGAAGTCTTTATTCCTGGGTGAACAAACTGAGTCATGTTGAAAAGTCAGCAGAGGGACATTGTGTTCCGCTCGGTCATCAGCACACGTTTAATTAGACAATGACACAATCAAAGATGTTAAAAGTGCTGATGTCGTGCATCAACATTTACTCAAGTACTGCAGTTAAATGCAAATTTGAGGTACTTGTACTTTACTTTTTTCATGCCACTTTGTACTTCTACCCTTCTACATTTCAGAGGAAGATATTTGAAGCTTGTTATTAACTGAAACAATTGGTTGATTAATTGATTAGTTGATCAACATCAAATCAAATTAAATGGCAACTATTTTCATAATCGTCACAAAAACATTTCATGGTTCCAGATTTTCTGTTTTCCCTTTGACTGATGTGACTGATGTGAATGTGTCTGTAATAGTTTGAATGTGTCTGTAATAGTTTGCAGGTTTGTTCTGTTGCTTGGAGCAAAGCAACATTGTGAAGGTGTCACTTTGGGCTCTGGATCATTGTGACCACATTTCTCACTGTTTTCAATAATCAATCGATCGATGGAGAAAAGAATCAGCAGATGAATCCAGAATGAAAAGAATCATTAGTTTCAGTCCTGAACAAAATAGTTGAAAATGAGCTCCAACAGGAAAAATGCTGCTTTAAATGAATGATCGTGTGATGATAGAAGATATGATGGTATTTTTATATTTAGTTTTTCTCTGCATTGAAACTTTTACTTTTAATACTTGAAGTTCCCTGATTATAGTTACTTTTACTTGAGTATTTACATTGCACTATTGTACTGTATTGTAATATTTCAACTGTAAAAGTAGAGTGTGGTATTAGTACTTTCACTGAAGTACAGGACCTGAATGCTTCTTCCCGTGAACTCGTGTCCATGAAGCAGACTGACAGCAGATGTGTCTTCTGGGATCGAATCTGCTCATATCTTTGAGCCTCTTGTTGGTTTTATGATCTAATTCCTGCAGGAAAACGACGATATCAGTCGTTTTTCATCACGCAGGCTCCACAGAGAACCTTTAATCTGTTTCCATTCGATTTTGACTCATTTCTCTGCTCAGGCTCATAATCGTGTGCTCGTGTCTCGGCTCGCCGCCATTTTGTCCAATCGTCTACTTTTGCCTCCATCTGTTTCCAATACCTCATTGATGGAGGTGGTTTCAGATCAGTTTCGCTCTAACTGGTGATAAAGTGATGTTTCATTGATTGAGTGAAGGAACCCCAGAATTTGTGGCACCTGTAAAAAGGTTGATGCTAAATCAACAATCTTTTTATCCTCATGTTTAGGCCTGAGTTTGTTTATAGATGGCAGTTTCATGAGGACGACCTCATTTCATGATTTATCAAACTAAACACTTCACTGATTTGTCTCTTTCACCATAATGGATGGACATTTTGGAGAATTCAGAACCGTCTGACATCTGAGGATAAGAGCATGTGCTAAATGACATACAGATGTGCTCGTGTGTGTGTGTGTGTGTGTGTGTGTGTGTGTGTGTAGCACAAAGTAGTTCTTTTATGTCTTTGAAATACTTTTGGTACAGAATGAGTTTAACTTGGCCAGAAAGTGTTGGATGGAGTTGACTAGTTAGGACGTTTACTCCCGACCAGCTGTTCAGGACCGTAACACACACACACACACACACACACACACACACACACACACACACACAGACTGAAATATCTCATAAACTGTTGGATGGCTTGTCATGAACTTTTGCACAGACATACATGGTCCCCAGAGGATGAACTGCATTGACTTTGTTGATTATCAGACTTTTCCTCTAGCGCCACCAGCAGGTCAGGGTTTTTTGTACAAGTCTTAAATTAACAAGGACTGGATGATGGCCATGAAATGTGGTTCAGACATTTATGTTTCCCAGAGGATGAACTGTAATAGGTTGAATCCAGTGACCCTTGAATTTACATTAAGGTCGAAACTGACCTTTTAGCTCAAATCAATCAATCATATATTTAATGACTCTCTAGTTTCTCAGTATGTTAAACCTCAGGACATTGTGGCATCACGTTTTCTGAAAAATACAATTTACCTGCATTTGTGTGGCCCCATGTTTTTCTTATACACTTTGCAAAATACTACTAATTATATCATAAGTGTCACATAGATGTGAGAAATATCCAATTCTGTCTGATCTGTTTTCACTCTTTTCTGGCTCAAAGGTTCAATCAACACTGAAGAAACAAAGAACAAACAAGATCAACTTCAATAAAAATGTTTATGAAAATAAGTTAGAGCATAATTACATTAGAAAATATTTCTGACTCAGTCCTCCAACATCTCTCCTGATGATGAAGATGAAGATAGTGTCTTGTTGCTGCAGTCGCTCATGTGTAATAATGGCGCAGCTGCAGCAGCGGCAGCGGCGCAAACAGCTGCGGAGGACTGAAGGGGAGGGAGGCGCACACGGCCGCCGGGTGTGAGGGGAGGCAGGCCGGGAGGCAGGCCGAGCAGCCGGCCTCCTCCCCGGCCTCCGCCCCCTGCAGCCGCTCCTTCTTCCACCTGGTGCGTCTGTTCTGGAACCAGATCTTCACCTGGGTCTCGGACAGGCGCAGCGCACAGGCGATGCGGTGCCGCTCCAGCACCGACAGGTAGCGGCTGCTCCGGAAGCTCAGCTCCAGCACCTGCAGCTGCTCCAGGCTGAAGGCGGTGCGGACCCGCCGGCTCTTTGCCTTCGAGCTCCCCGGAGCCTCCTGCTGCTCCTCCCGGCTGCAGCCTCCGGCCGCAGGGGGGCGCTGCTGCTCTGTGCCGGCATCTCTGAGGGGAGAAGCTCCTGCGAGAACAGAACCAATAAGTGAATGCATGTAAGAACCAATGCGACGTGAAGTGATCCGGTCTGCAGGTGTGAACCCAGGACCAGGCCTCGGACTCACCGGGCTCCTCCTGGATCCTCCTCCTGGTGAACTTGCTGGGGTCCAGGATGTCCTCCACAGAGAAGGGGGTCCTGGAGCTGAGGGCCAGTTTGGCTGCGGGAGGCTGCATGTCAGCTGTCTGTGGTGGATCCGGACGGACTGAGGCCGCCCGCTTTTATCCCCTGCGGCCCAGAGGAGGACGCCTCCTCCCGGCCTCCCGTGCGCACGCTCCGGCCCCCAGGTGGGCCCTTCAGCATGTGAATGAGCGCCCAGCTGGGGGCCTCAGTCCGTCATTTATTGCGGTGCATCTGGTTCACATGTGTCTCTTTCTGTCCCTCCGTGTCCCTCATTGTGCTTCGACTTGTCATTATCTGCATTTAAGGCCGGTGGACACGTGAACGCAGCTTGTGATGCAAATTCACGGACTCATCAAAGGGAAAGTTTGCGCTCTCTCTGTCCTGTGGCACGTTTCCATAGCGGCACCCTCCCCACAATGCACCACGGTTTCAGTATAAGCCCACTACCAGTTTGATGGAGCTGATCAGTGTCTGACACACATTCATCAGACAGAAGTTAGTTTAGTTTCCAGCTTTTTATTTCATTTACTTGGAAACAGTTGATTAATCTGTCAGTTGGAAAATCATTAATCAACTAATTTTCTTATTTGTTATTCATCAAACAAAGATGAGAAATATTCTCAGGATTTCCTGCTGTTTTCTGTTTTAGGTCATTAAAGATTAGAAGGCTTCACCCTGGACTCTGATTTCTGTTGATTATAGTTATTGTTTTCATGTTATTGTGGATTTGTTATATTCAAACAGGTGCTGAGAAAAGATTCGCAGCAAAAGAGGAAGAGAAATATCACAAGACATGAAGAATATTTCCCTTCTGAAGTGGAGTAGAAGTGGAGATACTAAGTAAAGAACAAGTACCTGAAATGGTACTCGAGTACAGTACTTGTGTAAATGTACTTAATTACTTTGCACCACTGCCTCTTTACATGAGTTTATGTTTAACTGGCTGCAGCTGCTCCCCACAGTTTTATCTGCCTCCAACTGCTTCATTAACTTCACAATTCCAGTAACAGTCCCGTCTTTAAATCCACATCATCACCTATAGTTTCCTAATGTGCAGAGAGACGGATCCTCAGAACGTGAAGGAGGGTCCACGGATCCTGTGGAGGCGACTCCTGAAGGGGGCAGCTGCCGGGGAGCTCCCAGCTACAGACACCTACAGAGCCGCTGGCATTGAAGGGACAAGAGAGGCCGGCCCATCAGGACAATTAGCAGATGTCACCAGTGGGCCTGACCCTCTCTGACCCTGGGCTTTGTCCTGCAGGACAAGGGGAAATGGACAGACTCAGGAGGGAGAAGGATGAAGTGATGAAGGAATGATGAAGACAGAAAATGTGAGACTGAAAATACTGAGAGCGTGTTTCAATGCAGCAACTGAACGTGCATCATTACAGCAACAAGTAAAAGGGTTTTATAGATTCGTTTTACTGATGCATTAACACGCAAGTAGGATTTTATTGTTGAAGAGAAACTAATTTTAACTTCTTTGCAGACATTTGTGTCATTTATAACAGTGCATCATGTTTTATCAGCTGGTTTTGAAGGTAAAATAAAAACAGTCTCAGTTCTGACAGGAGACAATGTTGTTGGACGAAGTAATGGGAGATATGCACGAGCCAGTGATCGCGTCAGTAACTGATGACAACATCATTGAATTTATCCAAACAATGTCAAAAGGCAAAATATCAAAATAGGAAGAACAAAGAAAAAGTCATCAAAGATCAGATCGGCAATGCAAAATAGGTGATAAGTCAAGAACCAGTCCAAACTGGAAACATCTCCAGAACCGTAAGAGACAAATACAACAAATGTTCATGTTGCAGAGGAATAATTGTGTCAGTTATTATTTTAGTATCAATGAAAAATGAAGAAAAAGTTTCATGAAGTCAGAAACAAAGATCTCATTCCTTCATGTGTTCATAACATCCAGCGTCACAGATGTGTCTCCATTGCAGGAGGAAAGAGGAGGAGAAAACACGACCATTATCTTCATTACAAAGGCTTGAAGGCATTTATTGCAAACGCCCAGGGGTGCTCTCAGCATTCCCCTGCTCCTTTGTCAGACGTCTGCTGGCACACTTGTCTTTGTGCTCCACGCGTCTTTACTGGTGCTGAACGGCCCCCACAAACTTTTCAATAATGTTTGACTTTCAGAACGTATGAGGGGTGGTCTCGCCTCCTCACAAAGCTTTTTATACGACTCTTTACTCGGAGCAGTGAATGGAAATGTTAAGATTAGAAAGTGAAGAAGACATTTACACGTCCAAACACCAGATCAGCTGCTGGATGTAAACGTCAGGACCAGACTTTGGGTCAGAGCTGGAATGTAACTCATTTATTCAATTACTTGCTTAAGTACAAATCTGAAGTATCAGTACTGTACTCGAATACTTTCATTTCTCTACTCTTTATACTTCTACTGTACTACATTTGTAGAGAGAAATACTGGACTGTTTATTCCACTATATTTGCCTTATTTTGCTTTAGTTACTTTACAAATTAAGATTTTTCATACAAAACACATGAAGAACTTTAAAATATGATGCACCGCAAAAAAATCAACCACCAAACAGTGTATAAAATCTAACTTTAATGTTTAGTCTGTAGCATAGCTGCATCCCCAATATCCAAAATAGAGTTAGGGCGCCAGACAGGAGTGAAATCACAATCCTCAACCAAGTCCCTTTGAATGAACTGAGACAAGTTGAAGGGTTCACTTGCTACAAAAATGCACAAGATAGAAAGAAAACACAGCCCATCAATTCAGTTTCACTAATTAAATCTTGTTAGAGTCAAACCAACTAATCAAATCAAATGTTTATGGTTATTAATCAAACACAAAAGTCTCTTCAACACAATCAACAGAAACCAAACTCAGAGGCCTGATAAGAAAACCAGTGGCTCCTGAATGGAATAAAAATCAGGGACTCAGAGAATAGTCAGTCTTTCAGAACAGAAGAAGCCTGGAGAGTTCCAGAAAAGGAGACTTAACTTTAGTTGATCTGCTTCAGTATCCGAGCAGCTCAAAGAGGAAGTTGGACCCGCTTCATCCAAACCTGCTCCAGGGATCAGCTCATTTCCAGCAGAGCCTCGTTGTCCAGGAAAGTTCAATAAATCCAGTTGGTTGTTGGATCAACTGTCACTCTGTTTACTGTCATATACGAACAGTCACTGTTTTTCTTTTTCTTTGTCTTTTCCTTGCAGTTTTCTCCCCTCACTCCTGTCGTCACCTCCGGCTTCTCAGATGTGATGATTTGCAACTTTTCCTCATCTTAAATTAAGGTAAACTAAATAATTTTGAGGCTCAGACTGTTCAGACGAAACAAGACGAGTAAAGGTGTCACTTTCAGGATAATTGTGATGACATTTCTCACTTTCATCTTCCATTTTACAAATCAGACAGTGAACAGAGGAATCAAGAAAATAACCAGCAGATTAATCCATAAGAAAATTAATCATTAGTTGCGGCCTTTTTAATACTTCAAGTGAAATGTCCTGATGACACTTAGATATTTTACTGAAGTAACATTTTCAGGATGTATTTTGTACTGTGTGGTATTCAAATCTGCAGCAGGCATTTTCTCGATGTATCTTAGTGAGAGTAGATGATTCATTCAGAGTCTGAGATGGATCCTCATTCTTTGGAGCTTTCAGCCAGAACCACTGGCTGCTTCTGACGCTGCAGACATCCTGACCACACATCCATCATCTGCTGAGGAAACTACGAGTGGACAAATCCACAAAGCAAACCCTGACTTCCACCGTTACACATAAACAGTATAATCTTCTCTAACCAAAGCACAAGCCTCAAGTCCAGTTCTCTTCATCTGGGAAAAACAGAAAGATGAAGTTTCTACAATAGTAAACATGAAACAAAATAAAAGTCCTTTATTTTCCATGAATTGTAAAATATCACCTTGTGGTAAATCTGAATAAATCTGTTCTTAAAAGCGTCATAACCTTTCCTAGACCAATGACATGTTTTGGAATCACTATTCTATTGTAAAGTTATAATTTAAAAAACCAATTGAAATAAATAATCTAATAATATTAAAGTGATATCAATTCCATTTAACAATCTGCTTTGTTTGTGGAAGATTGTGATAAGTCAGTCATTATTGTTATAAATGTATAATATATAAAACTATAAAATTGAGTTATTTATTGATCATCTTTTAGACATTTTGCTGTAAATAAATGTAATGGAGTAAAAAGTACAATATTTGCCCCAAAGATGTAGTTAAGCAAAAGTATAAAGTAGCAGAAAATAAAAAATACATGTACCTCATAATTGTACTTGTGCAGTACGTGAAAAAATGTATTTAGTTACATTTCAGCACTGATTTTAGGATAAAGTTAAGATGACCATGTGGCCATTAATCCATAATAAATGCAGTTCACATGTGAACCTGCAGTGTCGCTGCTGAGCTAAACCACGGCAGCAACCCGGAAGTTGATGCTCCGTTTGTATCTCGCGATATTTGTTGTTTTCATTGATTTGAAAGATGGCGTCTGAAGGAGAGGCGGGCGCTGCTGCTACAACCGAACCGGAGGCTGGAGAGGGGTATGGCTGCTTCATGCAAACCGTTTTCATTGTTACAAACATGCAGGCCATGATTTTGATTATCTGTGAAAATATAAACCACAGATTCGCTCCTTTTTAGCTGTAAACGCTTTTAGCAACTGGCTAGCTAACATTAGCGCTCCACAGATTCACAGAATGAATCATGTAACGTTACAACTTAGCTGCTTTTTGTAGAGAAAAAACAGTCCTACATCCAAATATCTGACAGCTGAATGTTACTCAGTCTGCCGGCAAACTTATAAAGTATACGAAGCTTAATTAAAGACTTAGTATGTATTAATACGTTCATCTAATCATCATCTGTGTAAACACCTTCCGCCAGACTTTGAATAACTAAAAAACACAAAGTAGTTTAGATTAATAGGAACTGACATGAGATATGCAGTTGCAGATAAGCAAACCAGTTTTTTAAAAAGTTCATTTTTAAGTAGGGAATGGTTCAGAAAGGATGCTTACAGAGCTCTTGGTTTAGGGAAACATAAGAATGCTTTGTACAAATAATGACTGAGTAATACTTTCCTCTTTAAACCGGGGTTGTTTTATATTTCACAAAGCTGTGTAAATGTTTAGTCTTCTCATCAATCTTACTGTTGATTTCAGAGATGCTGCATTTGGGGAACTACCCACCAGCATGGATACTGAATCATCAAATGGCAAAGAGGGAATGGTAACATTGTTTGATTAGATTATTATTATGACTTTGTTTTTAACTTTGTGTGCTTTCTGTTAATGGACCACAGCTTTGCTATATGATGATATGATTATGATGTTTTTATAAGCAGACTTTCTTTTTGACAGGAAACAGCTGGCGAAGGCTCAGAGGCTGCTGATGCTCTGACTGGATCTGGAGACGAGGAGAGTGGGAGGCAGCTGGGGGAGGTGGAGCTGCAGTGTGCCTTGTGTATGAAGTGGTTCACTGCAGACACATTTGGCATCGACACTGCGTATGTATAGTAATTATTTAATGGTCACTGAAGTATCAGCAGTAATGTGACTGTAGTTTTCATGAATCTTTCACCTCCTTTTCCTACAGGACCTGTCTTCCCTTTATGACCAATTATGTGTTTCACTGCAACGTGTGCCATCACAGCGGCAACACATACTTCCTCAGGAAACAAGCAAGTAGGTGTTCTGTGTCTCAGAAACAGTGGGTTTAAGCTTTGTTATACTTGCACACATCAGTAGTATTTTTGTTCTTCCACAAACAATGTTACTTCTTGTGTTATAGACCTGAAGGAGATGTGTCTCACAGCCCTGGCAAACCTGACATGGCGCTCCAGAACACAAGATGAGCACCCAAAGACCATGTTCTCCAAAGACAAGGTGAGCATAAGTGCTGATGTGGGCCTCAAAAGCCTCTAAATGTAAATGTGTGTGATATTGTGTATCAAATACACTTGACTTGACTTTCAGTAAAAGATAATGTCACAAACTGAGGACAGAGTTCAGATTTCAGATCATTAAAATACTAAAATAATCAGTGTTTTCCTGGGCTACATATAAACGAAAAGAAATCATGGTCTAATAACTAATGTTCCTTTTAAGCTGGTATGGTAAAAACAATGTGGAGTGTCCAGATTTCTTACTTTATCACTTACGGAAATATTTGTCTGTTCTCTCTGCAGGATATCATACCATTCATTGACAAGTACTGGGAGTGCATGACAACTCGTCAGAGACCGGGGAAGCTCACCTGGCCCAACAACATAGTGAAGACAATGGTAATGTTGTTGTGGGGAAACACTGTCAGAATTTAGAAGATGCTGCTTCGAATGTTGGGGCAACCAGTAGGAAGGAATGTTGCGTCTCACCCGTGCCTGCAATGAGTCTCCACCAGCTGCTGTTTTGTTGCTGCCCCCGACTGTTATTAGATAGTAAGAGTTTTGTACTTTTGCTCATTTTCCAGAGTAAAGAGCGAGATGTTTTCCTAGTGAAAGAACACCCTGACCCTGGCAGTAAAGACCCAGAGGAGGAGTACCCCAAATTTGGCCTGTTGGACCAGGTATTGATCAGTTGTTGTACAGCATGTAGCAGACAGAAAGAGCTTAGGCTGCAGAAACCAGACAATGTTTATATACATATAAGGTATAACTTCACTTGCTGTTACTCTTCTGTAGGACCTGGGAAACATTGGACCCTCATATGACACACAGAAACAGACCACTGCTGCTCCCACGGCTGGAGGGCTGAATGGTAAGGATATAAAACATGTAACAATAGAAACTGAAAAAAGTACCAGACTTACTTGAAACACAGATAAAAATTAAGTTGCACCATTTGACAAACTGTTTCAGTTCAAGAGGGGAAATATTTCACATCACTGGCCAATATGAACTCCCCAAAACTGAGAGTAAGAGCATTTGAAATGTGATGACCATGGCAATTTTGTGCATTGTGTTCCAGGTGGATCTGCTTTCTCAGGTGAATATGTGGTATTTTGGAGCTGATCAGTGTGTTTTTGTGTCTTGTAACCCTCTGGATAGAAGTTGGCCCTGAGGTTCCAATCAGACTTCAAATTGCCCCTCCAGCTCAAACCAAACTTGAGCCAAACATCAATAAGCATCTTGTGGGCAACTTCATCCACGTCCAGTTGTAACCTCCCTGTCTGCTCTCTGCATCTGTTTGGTGCCCCTCCCCACAGCTTTGCCCCCCTTTGATCGGTGAACATATCTTCCTCGTCTCTGGCTTGCTGCTAATGGGCTCTGAAATCCCTAAAATCTCCTCAGTGAAATGACTCTGCCCTCCATACCACGATGTACTGTATGTGGGAGCAGAGTGCCATTTTTGATTTGCCACTGGCTTTCATCCAATGCTAATTAGCCTCATCCTCTCTCGTCCTTCTCCTCCATTTGTGCTTTTTGGGTCAAACCTTTAGCCACATTAATTCTCTTAAAATTCAATTTCATTAAATATGAGTTTAAACATTTAAAGTGCATAAAAATACTCCTGAGACTTCACTGTGTAGCAGTTTTTGAATAGTATGAAGGATTAAGAAATCCCAGGAATCCTATATATTTATTTAAAAATAATTTTACATGGTGTTAATGTATTGACTTAAATGGGATCCTTACTATTACAGTATTTCAGCCCTGCCAGTGGTTCAACCTTTAGGTCGAGTCCTGTTTCTGATGTATATGGAACTACTTTGTTTTCCACATGATACTTCATATATGGGGTGTTTGATTTTCAGTCTAACCAGTTTCATTCCTGAGAGGAAGAAGAGAATCTGATTAGTGACTGCCAGCATCTGGCTCCATAAGGTTCTTGTTTCTTGAGAACAATGTGGGTCACGTTGAAGAGGTATTAAAGGAGGCTGATAGTGTTTGGAAATTGCCATGCGAACTAATTCCTGCCTTTTTGTGCCTGCTGATTCCTTGTGTACACCAAATGCTTAATAACCTGCTTTCACTTTTTTGTATAAGTGTGTGTGTGTGTGTGTGTGTGTGTGTGATCAGTGGCAGTCTTGGCTGGTGGTGAAAGATTTTGACAAGACAGAATTGGTAGTAAGTTGCCACATAGTGAGTAGTGTTTGTGGGGCTGGAATGTTAAATGCCATTTATACGTTTTCGATGTTCTCTCCCCAAATTTAGTGTTTCTAAAGCAGAACTCCGGACAACTGCTGCTCTTTTTATCCTATTCTTAAGTCCACAGTGCAGTCTAATAATACAGTCCTTCAGCCCATCAGCGGTTTTAGCTGCGTAGGTTTACCTAGTAAACTGGCAACTGAGTCTGTATTGCCTTTGTCACTGACTGCCTGTTTGTGTGTGTGTGCTCGACTTGTACTTGCTACTTAGTGAGGACCCGAACAAGTTTTTAACCAACAGAACGAGGACATTTTTGTCGGTTCTCCCTACTTCAAAAGGCTCTTAAGGTTTAGGTTGGAATTAAGTCAATGATAGGTAGTACATTATGTCAAAGTGGGTCCTCACAACTATAGAAGTACAAGTATGTGTATGTCTGTCTGTTTAATATTCAGGTGTCTAATCTGTCCTGTGTTTTTGAAGGTGCTTTGGCCCCTGGACCAGGAAAAGGAAGAGGGGCCAAACGTAAACAACAGCAGCAACAGGAGGGAACTGCTGCTGGAGCCACTAAGAGAACCCGAAGGTAAGAGAACTGTCAGTAAACAAACAAACACACACACACACACACACAGACACAGCAGATGCAGATGCTCTGTTGTGTCTGTTCTTGTTGCACTGCATACCGATACTAGACGGGTATCACAGTACCCTGAAGATGCAAAACAAACTTGTTCTTCTCTTCGTCCCTCATCACAGTGACCCCCTGTTCTCGGCCCAGCGCCTGCCTCCTCACGGTTACCCACTAGAGCACCCCTTTAATAAAGACGGGTACCGTTACATCCTGGCAGAACCAGATCCTCACGCTCCAGACCCGGAGAAGCTCGAACTGGACTGCTGGGCCGGCAAACCCATACCTGGTGATCTGTACAGGGCCTGTCTGTACGAGAGGGTGCTGCTGGCCTTACATGACCGAGGTACTCAGGAGTGAAAACATTTCTAGAAAAAGTGTTTTAACCTTGAATTCTCTCCAGTCAGAGCTCCAGCCATGTTTATATGATGCAGACAAGACTAATATAGAGTATGTTGTGTTGCAGCACCTCAGCTGAAGATCTCGGACGACCGTCTGACGGTGACCGGGGAGAAGGGCTACTCCATGGTGCGAGCCTCCCACGGGATACGGAAGGGCTCCTGGTACTTTGAGGTTTCTGTTGATGAAATGCCTCCAGACACTGCGGCCAGGCTCGGCTGGTCTCAACCACTGGGTCAGTAGTTCTTCATCCTCTGGCAGCTTTGTGACAACACGTTTTCCAGCTGATCCAGTTTATAAAGAGTTTATATAGCTGAAAAAGAAGATTCTGAATATGACCTAATTTCAGTAGGTGTAAAGTTTACTTACTAGCTTTTTCATTTATACATCACGCACTGGCTATTTTTTGATGCTGGTGCCAGTACACCTGGCCACAACCATCCACTACTGTATATTAGGAGTTGGTTCATCAAAATAAGCAGTAGGTGGCGCTAATGTTCCAGTCTGTTTCATGTATTATTGAGAGGAAGGCACATCCTTCATGTCTGTCATGATTAATTCACATTTTGCTTTTACTGATCCACCAGCTTTTCCACCTCAGCAAGAAGAAAAACATTTTTTCAATATTTAGAGTTTTTTTTCTCTGTATTTCCACAGATTTTTTTTCATGCACAAATTGTGCCAAAAAACAGGTGGATAGAAACACACCTCCTGTCTGAGTAAAGGCAGTGGACCTTTTAATTTTGGTAGACTAATTCTTGAGTGGTTGAAACTTTCCCCCCTTTTTCTGTTGCAGGCAACCTGCAGGCGCCTCTGGGTTATGACAAGTTCAGCTACTCGTGGCGCAGCAAGAAGGGCACAAAGTTTCACCAGTCGATAGGAAAGCATTATTCCTCGAGCTACGGTCAGGGAGACACACTGGGCTTCTTCATAGAGCTGCCGGACACCACAGAGACTGCCAAGGCTCTGCCTGATACGTACAAGGACAAGGTAGCCTGACTGGACACACGTCATCATTCTGCAGTTTTCTTAAAGGTCTTAGAATAAAATCAAATGTCTTTCATTTACCTTAAATTGTAGGTAGGTTTTAAATTTGCAGGTTGTGGGATTTAAATTATGTTTGTTGAGGTCTTGAGAGGCACTGGTTTTAAAATTCTGTTCCTTCTGACATCTTAAATCTTTTCACTTTTCAGGCGCTAATCAAGTTCAAGAGCTACCTGTACTTTGAAGAGAAGGACTACGTAGACAAAGCAGAGAAAAGCCTCAAGTCGATGACGCCCAGCAGGGTGAGAAATCCTCCTGAAAATAAACGCCAGTGAGAAAACTTGGCCCTGTTTGCTGCTGTTAACTCGTGGTCCTGTTTTTCAGATGATTTTCTTTAAAAACGGAGTGAGCCAAGGTGTTGCCTTTGAAAACCTGTTTGAAGGTCTCTACTTTCCTGCCATCTCACTCTACAAGAGCTGCACGGTCAGTTACGCCTGTTGTTGGTGATTTTCTTTTTTTAATGCTTTTTTCAGTTTGCTAAACATTTACCTGCTCTCTCTTCAGGTGTCTGTCAATTTTGGGCCACATTTCAAACACCCTCCGAAGGACCTGAAGTACCAGCCGGTGAGAGCTCGTGTGAAGAATCGCATTCTTTGACCTTAGAAGCCTCAAACTAACGTTCTCTGAGCTCTGGTTTCATCTTCTGTGGTTGTCTTTTGCCCTCAGATGAGTGACATGGGCTGGGGAGCTGTGATCGAACACACGCTGGCTGACATGCTGTACCATGTGGAGACGGACGTGGACGGACGGCGCAGCCCTCCGTGGGAAGGATAAACATACTCTTGAGTTCATTACACACACACACACACAGTCTGAACATTGTTCCACCTTCAGACAGTGAAGTTAAAGCACCACCTGCTGCAGTAAACTGTAGCTCAGAGAAGTTGTGCCTGAAATTTTAAGTTAGTTGTAAAAATGACGACACCACGTTCATCACGGATGGCTGCATATCAGCATTTGTTAGCGTGCCATCAGCTGACATTCCACTCTGAACAGTAGACAACTAAATCAACTTATTTTTGGTGCTCTGCTTTAAAATATTTATATTTTGAAGTTCTTGTTACGCTGTAGAGAGTCGCTGAGTTTCATGTTGAACCTCTGATGTTCTGCATATTGTTGCAGCTAAACAGACCCACTTCACCGTTTCACTCATTCTGTAGACAAAAGTTGATGCTGCAGCCTTTAGTGTATTCAGTCTGTTTGCTAATTTTATTTGTTTTAAAATGTGTGTCACTTATTTCCTGTTTTATACTCTGGGTTCAATAAAAAATTCTACATGGACAAAGTTGAACTCATTCATCAAACCCTAATTTCAAACAAAGATTTGTGCATTTGACATTAATCCAGTGGTTCTTGACCTTTTTGGCTTTAAAGAGCCTTTAAAATTATGTAGGGCTGCAACTAATGATTATTATTGATTTATCTGTTGATTATTTTCTCAGTTAATCCAAGGACACGTTACCAAATGTCTTGTCTGACCAGCAATCAAAAACCCAAATATAGTTCATGTAGCATCATAGAAGACGAAGAAAATCAGAGAATTTGTTACCAAACTGGATCTAAAAACCAGCACATTTATTTTTTGCTTAAAACAGATGATTAATCAGTGAGATTATTTTTCTATTGAACAACTAATCAATTAATCAAATTATCATATCAGCTTGATAATGAGGATGGCTTACAACAAAAACTTTTGTACTCTTTGATTGCTGATTGCTTCCTTTTAATGCATTTAATCTAGATAAAACTGGCTGCATTAAAAATGCAGTATATTAGAGGCATTTCAACTAAAACAGTGCAGCTGGTGAAATCAGTTTTAATGTTATGAATGTTTGTATAAAAATTCAAGTATTTAACAAAAAGCAATTTTAAAAAAAAGTTTTATTATTTAAAAAAAACATTTATTTGGAAATAAATGCCAGTGCACGTTTGTGACGGACAGAACAGCAAAATTATACATGAAGAAGCGAGTGCTAATATCAGGCAGCTGTGAGTTCAATGCAGGAGATCAGTCCACACAGGGAAACATGCTATGCTGTGATTTGCAGAGAAGAACAGGTCCGTCTCCTTTGTGGTTTGCTGGATGGTTGTTGTAATATTTCTGTGTCTTTAAATCAGTCTCTGGGCTGAGACAGTCCTGACTTCATGTTTCACTGGACACCAAACTCTGTCTGCTTTCATCTGTAACATCTGTCGAGTGCTATTGGAGGAAAGAGCGGAGAGAAATATTCAGCCTTCACAGAAACTACACCAACACCACAGAAGCTGTGGACTGTGTGTTCTTACACGTCTGCGGAAGATTCGGTCCAGCAGGCTGCGTTTGGGGCTCTCGGGGAGCTGGGTCCAGTCGAGGTCTGGAGGTCGAGATCCATCGGGGCCAAAAGTGTTCAGCTCCTGGAAACATCCCGTCTCTATCACCTGAGGAGGAGGAGGAGGATGGTGAGGTTTGCAGTTTCTGTCTGAACAGATAAAAGGAGCTAACCAGGAAATGAAGGTACCTCATTTTGCCAGGTTATAGGGACGCTGCCTGTGTTGAACTTGGAGTAGAAGTAATCGTCTGTCTGGTCCAGCGTGACTCCCCTCACTGTGGAAAACTCCTCAATGTCCTGCACGTCGCTGCAGTACACCAGTCTGGGCTGCAGGGGTCAGTCACAACAGACAGAAAACACCATCAACCTCCCACCTTCACATTTATTAAGCGCACAGGAAAGTAACAAAGTACATTTACTCAAGTACTGAACTTGAGTACAACTTTAAAATACTTGGACTTAATATTTTACATTTTCTGTTATTTCATACTTCTGTACTTTTCTTCTCCACTACATTTATTTGACAACTTTAGTTACTTTTCAGATTTAGATTAATAATACAAAATATATTCAACAAATAAATTATAATTTATTATTATAAGATAACATAAGATAAAACTTCACAGGTAGCTTCACCTTTGGCAGCTGCAACATTAAAGTGACCAATAGTTTTGATCCAATAATATATATTATTTTGAAATGAGCCGTTCTGCAGTTTTACTTAAGTAAGAGTATTTCTCCACTGTGTTGTTACTACTTGAGTTAAAGATTTGAGTACTTCTTCCACCCTTGCAAGTGCGTTTATTCAAGCACATTTTACACGTTTTAGAACCATACATTTGTTAATAGTTACTTCATATTAAGATTTCATATACAAAACATATGTGGAGCTCATAAACTGTGACACATTATGGGTTAAACTGGCCAATATAAAGCTCAAATCAGCTCCAACTCAAACAGATACAACATTCAATTGCTCAGTGACACACAAACATGCTTTATGTAACAGGATAAAACCCAGCAGAGACAGATTTAGTGTCTAAACCAAAGTTGCAGGTCTATAAATCATTCAAATACTCACATCTGGTTTGAAAGGAGGCTCGACAAGTCCCGCCTCCAGCATCCTGAAGTTGATTTTTCGGAAGAAAGGATGCGACTGAACATCTCTGCCCCCCGAGCTCTGACAGCCCAGCCTCTGTTTTGGGTCCTTGGTCAACAGCTACAACGCAGGAGAGATGGATTGTGTGAAAGCTTGTATTTGATTCATGAACCTGTGGAGCAGTTTCTGAACTTACCGAAGAGCAGAGGCCTTTCACCTCCTTGCTGAACTTGTCACCATATTCCTCCTGTTCTGTCTGAATCCGTTTCTCCATCTCTGGGGCTTTGGGGTGTTCTCCTCGGGCCCTGAATGGGGGCTGCCCCGCGGTCATCTCATAAATCAGACAGCCGAGGCCCCACCAGTCGGCACTCGTCCCGTAATGCTTGTGGCCGATCACCTCGGGAGCTGAAATTGGGATGCGAAGCAATAAATCAGCTTGTGATTGTGCAACAAAACCAGAATGCAATGATTTGCATATGAACTGTTTCCATAGAAAATCCTTTTCATACCCATATATCCCAGCGTGCCCACCATGCCTCGCACCAGAGCCCTCTCAGTCAGCCTCACAGCCAGGCCCAGGTCAGAGATGCGGATGTGTCCTTGGGGGAAGAAATACCAAAAACTCCATTGAACTGGTTTGAGATTTTTGCTGTTATGACGCACTTTCCCTTTTATACAATCACTTCCTATTTCCCTCCCCTCCAGCTTTACCTGGGGCCGGTTCTTGGTGCTAAAGCAAGGTTCCAAGTCTTTGAATATGTTGCCAAGAATGAAGGAACAGGTGCAGAGGTTTGCTTAAAATAGCCGACACCACACCTGATTCCCACAGACGCCTCACTTCCTCAAACCGCCTTTGTTTCTACTCATGTCAAAATACCTTCAACACGACTTCATTCTCAAGAGGAGGAAGATGCACGAGTCAATCTGATTGGCTGGAGTCAAACTGTTGTCATTTAATCATTCAACTAATTTCAGAGCTAAAAATAGTCAAGCCACAAGGTGTCTGTCAGAAATGCCATCATGTTCTCTCTGCAGAGTTTGGAATGTGATCCGTGGAGCTATTTATTGCTCACTGATAAAACTGAACATACCGTTGTCATCCAGCAGAATGTTTTCTGGTTTCAGATCCCTGGAAGATAAACACAGTATTTCAGTCAGTGCATCAGGGACAGTCGAGACGTGGCTTAATGCTGATGTGGAAACTCTGACCTGTATAGTATCGACTTCTGGTGGAGGTGAATTAAACCACAGCAGACTTCTGCAGCGTAGAACTGGACTCTGTTTCTGTCCAGGCCCGGAGCTCCCATCTTATAAATGTGAAACCTCAAGTCCCCGCCGCTCATCATGGTCAGAACCATACAGAGGGCGTGTTTGGTCTCGTAAGCGTACGCCAGGTTCACCTAAATGGAGAAGAGGAAGTGCATAAGAAGTGTAGATCGGTTAGAAACTTTGACAATAAGGTTCACAGTGTTCTGTATTTCTGTGAAATGTCACCAAAGGTCATGGAAAAGCCAAAATCAACAATGTGTTAGTCCGTCTCTCAAGACTTCCTGCTTGTGGCTCTCAGCTCTAAGGTCATTACGCCTTTACGCACCATTACGCTTCATTTTTAAATAGACTCAGTAGTTTCCTCAAACAGCTGCTCAATGTAGTCTTTATCAATCAAACAGGAGGAAATGGAGCATTTGTCGGGGACTATTTTCAGCAGCGGATGAATCCACATTAGGGGCAGCAGGACGGTGTTTTAATGTCTTGAGAGTCTTTTAAAACGATGAGAAGCAGCAAGAGAGCCGAAGGATCAGACAGAGAGTAACTGCAGTCGTCTCACCACAAATCGACTGTCCAGTCCTTCCAGTATCTGTTTCTCATTCAGAGCCATGGCTTCTCCTCTCCACTTCTTCACGTGAGCCTTGTCCAGCTTTTTGCAGGCGTACATCTTTCCTGTGGCTCGTACCTGACAAGCCCACACCTGACATGTTTGACAGTGACAGTAAGAAATGAAAGACATTGGTCAAATGGGTTGACATATCCTAAATTATAATCCCAGGTGAGGGTCCAGCTCCAAAAACATTGGATCCTTTCCAATGGATTTCCCATCATGCAACTGAATAGCATCTCTTGGTCGACCCTCCCTGATTGTAAAATCCTTCGGTTTCCATCTCCACCTGCCCAGTTTGTAATGCAGATCTTAGTGACAGATTTGTTTTACCCCAACCTGAGACACCACAGTTACCTACTCTAGTTTTCTCTTTGTAGCCTTGACTTGACGGCTGTTATGTAACCATTTCACAGGATGAACGACGCCCTGACATGCAGATTTCTGGCATTTTATCAGAGAGAGCTCAAAGAAATATGTGGATTTCTTTTCTTCAGAGACAGAGGTCATTCAACAAACCCTGCCTTTAATCTCAAGGAACATCCTGAGGAAAGATCCTGAGGCAGTTTGAAGTAGAGCTCATTTAAACTACTTTTTATACTATAATAATATCTCATTTATTAGTTGATTCATGCTTTGTATTAATAACCTGAATCTACAAGAGTAACTAGTGACTAATGCTGTGGAATAAATGTGGTAGGGTAAAAGTACCTCCTAGCTGTACCTCACAGTAACAGTACAGTACTTGAGTAAATGTACCACAAATACAATCCAATCTATTGTGCGTGAAGGCAGACATCTAGACCCTAATGACACCAAACCTGTCTGAAGTGCTGAATGCCACAAGAAGTAAAAGATGAAATATATAAAAATATTTTAATTTGGGTTTTATAGAAGTAATATCCATGATGTGACATACCTCTCCGAAGCCTCCTTTCCCCAGCAGCCGGTACTGTCTGAACGTGTGCTTGGTGACGGGCTGCCTTGAAGAGAAACACCAGGATCGTTGTTGAAAAGAAGTCTCGAGGAAAAGTGAACAATCAGTCAACAGCGACTGCAGCCAAGTGGATCGAGCACAAGCTGATAAACCAGCTGCTCGACCAACCGCTCGTCCGTCGCCCAGCACATTAACAGTATGAAACACACTGACCTTTCCAACGTCTTCCACTGCAGGAAGCGGTCAAAGAACATGCTCTCCTGGAACTGGGCGAAGGGCTCTCCTTGGAGGTACTCGTGTAGGTCTCTAATGCATGAGACAGAGGAGTTGGTCATTATTCCCAGACAACATATGCACACATGGAAGCAGAGGGAGCAGTGTGGACTCACTCCCTGCAGGCGTGAAAGACGTCCCCGCAGGCGTCGAGCTCCAGACTCTGGATGCAGCTCTGTTTGTGCTTCAGCACGGCGGACACACACTGACCCGACTGAGGATCCAACAGGACGAATGGAGATGGGTTTTGTCAAAGTATCACGTGATTTAAGAATATTTCATGTGAAATCAACTGTGGAGTTTTTGTGTCTAGGTGTCAGACCTGACTCCTGAGGAATCTCTGAATGATGCTGATGCCGAAAACTCTTCTCTCCTCGTCTGACTTGGTCTCGAAGGCTTCCTGAAGGAGACAAATATACATCCTGTATATTTCACTGTGTCATGTTTGCAGTGATCACATCCAGTGAGTCTGTTCATACTAATCAGAACAGACATGAATCTTATATCTCTCATTATATATCTGTCTGAATATCAAAGACATCTTGCATCAAATCAATCACTATATGTCAAACACAGGACATTTTGTCATAAGAAGTCTGTCCAACAACTTTTCACCTCTTATCCTTCTTCCTCCATCCAAACGTTGGCCGACTGCCCACTTTTCATGGTTTTTGTTTCATTGTAAATTCAAGTAAATGTTGTGAAATGCGCAGATTGATGAACATCACAGACTTTGTCCTGACTTCAGATCATGACACTAAAAATGTAATGACACTTTTAGAGTGTTTTTAATTGTTTTCACTCTTCCTCAGTTCTTGTTATTCCATGAATGCATCAGTGCACAATCAGGTTTGCAAACAGCGTGACTGAACTTAACTGAGAAGTTTTTCCTGCACAGCCTCGATGAATTATGTTGCTCAATTTCTGTAGTTTTCTTCCTCCCACAATTCATGTCATGTTTTATACAGTTGAAATAGTTTTTATGTGTGTGTTCTAATTAAATCCCATAGAACAAGTTGTTCAACAGTAG
The DNA here is from genome assembly GCA_025331565.1 of Holacanthus passer. Taxonomy (NCBI): domain Eukaryota; kingdom Metazoa; phylum Chordata; class Actinopteri; family Pomacanthidae; genus Holacanthus; species Holacanthus passer. Next base: position 1,381,274 of record JAFREQ010000046.1, on the reverse strand, counting down.
AACTCCTATAAATGACAGTTTTCAGTACCAGAGCTTCCTGGAGGGAGACGTAGTTCTGCAGATCAGGCCGACTTCGACAGAAGAGCTGAAACAGCTTCTTGCCAATAGGCTGCTTCACACACAGACTATAATAGTCTCGCTCTGATGGAGAAATGTAAAATAAATCATGATATGAAATCACAAAGACAAACAAACTACGACGTGCATTGACTCATGAAACAAGCTCGTGCACGCACCGATGTTCATGGCCAGTTCAAAACACTGACTGATTTGAGGAAAGCGAAGCATCTCTTTCCATTTCCAGCTCCTGCCTTTACTCCCTCCACCTGCAGACAACACGAGCAGGACACAGAGCATTTCAGGCTGTAAGACACTGAATACACCTTCACCAAATTGATGCTGAATAAGTCAGACACATCTGTCAGCACTGTGTTATAAACACGCACGCGTACATGCACGCCTAACCCGTCAGGTTTCTGACAATAGTGTCACTACAGTGAATGAACTATTAATAGCTCTGGGAACAGGTAAGCAAAGCCTGTGGGACCACATTACTCTGCAACTTACTTTCAACTTAAATGGCCATGCTGTCACTTGAAGATCACATTTCAGTTTCCCCAGAGCTCATTTGCTTGGTAACAGAAAGTAAACAAGCAAATTCCTGCTGAATTTAATATTTCACTTTAATGAGAAATGATTCTGATCTCTAATGAACAATGACTGAACCTAGAAAACTAAGATAACTAAGGTCATTCCTTGTTGTCGCAGCACCGTGTTGTTTAGGGAAGTCACTGTCGTCAGATCAACCCAACCAAGACCTGACCGGAGGAACATCAGCACCCTGAGATCCTGACACAGATACAGCCTGTGTGTTGTGTGTGAGTGGAACTAAAATGAGCCTTTTGTTTGGTCTTAAAGTGGGAATATAAATGTCCCAATGATAAATAACAAGCATCAGTCATCCTCTCACATCCTGTTACATCTCTTAATACATTATTATACAGAAGCACTTTCAACAACTGAGACAAACATTTTGGACATGAATTGTGCAGAAAAATATGAAAGAGGCCTCTTACCTTCTCTGGCTCTAACAAGAGCACTGTTTGCTACCATGCTTTCAATCTCCATGTGGGAGTGTGTGTGTGTGTGTTCTACAGGTTGTCCTTGTCTATCTGTACAGAGCTGCTGAACTCCCAGCGTTCATGCACTGATGGTCAGGAAACAGGAAGTCATCTGCAGCCACAGTAAAGAGCAGCGGTCCGGTTGGTGGAGCCGAGACGAGACGAGGCTGCTGTCTGACCTTCAGTCCCTGCGGCTCAGTGATCAGTGGAGATGCAGGTCTTTTTGCTGTGACAGCTCACTCCAGCAGCAGGACACTCCCTCGTCACAGAGGCGGGACGGCGACAGAGACTCAGTGTGAAGGTATGACACGGTGACAGGAGTGTGACAGGTTTCATCATCTACATTCAGGTTTATACACAGAACACGTGACTCACTTGAAACCAGCTGCACTGGAGAGATGGATTCACATCTATGTCACCGTCACCAAACACCAGCTGCCATGAAATGTGGAGTCATCAGAATATGCAGAGAATCAGTGATGGAGGAAGGACTCAGCTCTTTTACTGAATTAAAAACTTTACTCTCAGTTATTTACTCAAAAGCTTTGAGGCCCAAAAACAAATTCAAAGTTCAAAGGTCAGTTCACCAAAAAGATCAGACTTTGTTTTTCAAAGTTGGAGCTAAAATTCAGTTATAATCAGGCTGGAACTCATTAAATGCTGCATGATCGTTTTAATATTTTATTAATTGAAACTTTATTTGGCCCTTGCATTTTTTTTTAACTCCACAGCTGCTCATTGAAACTGTTATTGTGGTTTCTAAGGAGGATAAATCCTGACACCTGGTGGACAGATGACACCATTGCAGCTTGCCTCACCTGTTCACCTGTGTGTGTTTGCAGCATGTGATGATACAGGTGCGGTGGAGGTTTGCACTCATTAGTGTGGATCTGTGTGTAAGCTTGAAGCCTTTGATTGTCAATATCAGAAAAAGGTCAGAGCAAATGAGAGAAAACAAATTTGCGAATCAGAATTTAGTTTTTTCTTCTTTTCTCTTCTATTAATCCTGTGACGACCCCTCAGATTTATCCTGTGGCCCTTTGGAGGGGCCCGACCCCTCAGATTGGGAACCACTGCTACAAACTAAATGATTGTATGACAGATCAGCTGGTTCTTTCTGCCCTTTAACAAATGCTGCCGTGTCTTGATGCTTCGAGCCTGAAACAAGTTCTCAGTCAAATTTGGAGCCGTGTCCAACTGATGAACGACCACTTTAACGGCTCCAGTTTCCTCGCAGCGCTCGAAGACAATGTTGTCCCTGTCCACACACAGAACCCAACTCGTCCTTTAGACAGAGAATTATATCACTGAGACTTCCATGAGCTCTTATTTGATCAATTTAACCTAAAATGAAGAGATAAAGATCAGATTTTATGAGACTGTAACTTTCTGCTGCTTCATGTACGACTAAAACTCCAAAACAATTCAGAAATATTTACTCCATTACATTTGTTTACTAGTTACTCGGCAGAATTAGATGAATAAAATGTAATCAACAAACAAATGATGATGTATTACTTTGTTGGAAGATCAGACTTATACTCACAGTATAAAGCTCCACCTTTACCAGCTGCAACTTTGAAGTAATGGAAATGTTAAAGCATCAATAATTAAAATCCAATAATATAATACACATTATTGTGAAATGGACCAATCTGCACAATGAGTACTTTGGTACATTTGGTACATACAAGTATTTTGATGCTAAAACTTTTGTGCGTTTGCTTTTAAATGTAAGATTTTTACTTACTCCAGATGACGGTGTCGCTACTTTCACTTAAAGAAAAGATCTGTGTACTTTTTCCACAACTGTCACTAAAGTCATTCTGATTCATCCTGAGGGGAACATGAACGTCTGAACCACGTCTCATCCATTCCGTAGCTGTTTGGATATTTTCACTAAAACCCACAAACAACCTCATGGTGGCGCTGGAGGAAAAGTCTTTAGATGCAAGATCCCTTGTCTTAGAACAGTCTGTAGAAAACGTCTTCTTTGAGAGCGTCCTGGTCAAAGTACGGAGCAGAAACATAAAACAGTTCACACAAAATACATGTCATAACGTCAGAATTTAACTAATTAAATTCCTGAATCAAAACTAAACATATCAATAAGAACCATTTTAGAAATGGCACCTTAAAGACAACCTGGTTCCGAACCTGGGGTCACATGATAAATCTGCAGGACTTCAAATATAAATTTATCATTACACAATTGACTTTTCTCTTTTTTTCTGCTCTAAACTGAATTCTTTCACATCTTCAGGCTTCTAAAAAAATGAAACAATCTGAGAAGAATATGTTTTGGTTGAACTTCTTTTAACTCACATCCACATCGAGGCCTGAACGTGTGACGAGGAGTCACAAGTGGAATTGCTTCATTTTAAGGGGTCACATGTCAAAAAGGTTGAGACCCGCTCACAGTCCGACTCTTCAGATTCTTGACATTTTTTACCACCTGAATATGTGTTTGCAGCTTGTCAACAGTGTGGGAACTTTTTAAAAGAATGTGTCTTCAGAAAACCTACATGTGCAGCTGAGGGCATTTTAAAGAGACCTGAAAACAAAGGTGTTATTGGTCATATATAGGTCAGTGTGTGATATGGAGCAAATCAGCGTCTCGTGTGAGACAAAAAGACAAAATCAGGGTTTTATGTTGTCTGAAAAAAATCCATCAACCTGGATGTTGAGTGATTCAGTGCGACTGTGTGTTAAAGGTGGACATAATGTGGCACATCCAGAATCTATCAGATCGGAAACACATGATGTTGCGGCTGTTATGTTAAAGGAGTTCAGTACAAAAGGAAACTCAAAGCTTTTTGGTTCTGACTTCCTTTTTTTAAATGCCACCATCAGCATTTAGGAAGGAAGGCATGTGAGGAAAATCTCTGTCTGTCCTGACACGGGACGACAAGTCTTGCTTTTAAAGGCTGAGATGATGTGAGGAGGAGAGATTTCACAGAGCAGTCAGATGAGGGTCTGCGGTGGGCCGCCGCTCTGTGGCCTTATGTCCCACTAATACGTATGAAGGCATCATGTGTGCGTTCAGTAAGAGAGAAACTCTTCATCACCCAAATTCACCAAAGCCATGAATAAAGATATGGGAGGCATCAAGTATCATCAGTGTTTCAGGATTTCATGTTTTATTTCCTGGAGCAAGGTGGAGATGTTCTTAATCATCAAGAGACATCTTTATAGAAGCAGCAGGAAAATGGCTGGAAGATGACGTTCAGGGACATAATTACACGCCCACACAGCATGATACAGTACAATGTGATCACTTCATACTAAGGTGGTGGTTCTCAGACGTTCTCTGTCATGCACCCGAAAGTTCACGCACCCACCCCCCGATTTTATCAAGCACTAAAAACGAAAATGGAAGCAACTAATTAAAAAGGATCCAGGTTGAATTTTAGTGGAATAAACATCAGCTCTTGTTTATTTTGTCCTGACAAAAATCATTTCGTTCAACTTCCATATTTTTACTCTTGTCATCCACGCTCTGTGGCCCCCCTGCAGAGGCTCCATGGCCCCCCTGCAGAGACTCCGTGGCCCCCCTGCAGAGGCTCCGTGGCCCCCCTGCAGAGACTCCGTGGCTCCGTGGCCCCCCTGCAGAGGCTCCGTGGCTCCGTGGCCCCCCTGCAGAGGCTCCGTGGCTCCTGCAGAGGCTCCGTGGCCCCCCTGCAGAGACTCCGTGGCTCCCGCAGAGGCTCCGTGGCCCCCATGGCCCCCCTGCAGAGGCTCCGTGGCTCCTGCAGAGGCTCCGTGGCCCCCGTGGCCCCCCTGCAGAGGCTCCGTGGCCCCCCCGCAGAGAAACACTGCTGAGGGGACGCACACACGTCACGTGAAGCGTCGGTTTGTCGGCTGGTCGACTTTGATCGAGACTGAAATGTCTGTCAGGTCCATTTCCATGAGACTTTGCACTGTTACAGTTCCCAGATGATGAACCTTTATGACTCTGGTGACTTATCTGACTTTTTCCAGCACCACCATGAGGTGACAGTTGTCATGGTGACAGTTGTTGAGACATGGCCATGAGGACCTCATGGTGACGGTTGTTGAGACAGAAAGAAATCTTGACACATTTTTCTTTTCAGGATGAATTTTAATTTAGTGATACCTCAATTTTTCATCTACCGTGAACAAGACAAAATTTGGATTTATCTCACACTTTGTTTTTGAGCGGCAACATGAAGAAAATAATCAGAATAATTTAAAAGAAAAGCTCTTTCACAGAAGACGTTATGCAACAGGAAAGTGAATCCCTGTGTGAAGTGTCGAAGAGCTCCGTCTCAGTCGGCTCGAAGATTTCCTGCTGCTCACTGTCCTTATTGCACGACAGCCACTTTCTTCATTATTATTTGGTTTATTTTTTATACAATAGGCCACATAACTATTTCCAGTTTCTATGGTCCTTCATGCACTATGCTCACGTCATTCATTGCACTGTTCCTTTTTCAGAGCTGTTTCATTTTTGCTTTTGTTTGCTTCGCTGCTCTGCGTGCATTGAATTGCCCCCCGGGGACAAGTAAAGTTTTTTTTTAATTGAATTGAATTGAATTGAATTGAATGACGAACAAAAAAGCTTCTTTAATTCGTCTCTGCAGACGTGTCCTGTGCCATCAAGAGCGACCTTGCCTTCCTTAAAAAATACCATATGATGCACATCTGCACCTAAATCTCTCATTTCAGATATCAAACCAATCCTGTTTCCTCCCGTCCTGAACTGACCTCGAACAACTTGTTCACATCCTCGTCTCCTCTCAATCTGAATGCTGTCTCTGTTTCCTCTGCTCCATCCTCTTCCTCACACCCTTCATCTTTTACTGCTTTTATACTTGCTCACAATAAAACCACCTTCTGTGATAAACCAGGTTTTTGACAGGAAAATAGACGATGCAATAATCTGATTACTCTAAAAACCTGATTTACAGGTAACTTCCTATTTCTTGGGCAGAAGTAAGTCAGATGTAACCCTCCATGAATGGGCTAATTAGTCGGCCTGCTGTCGTTCGTTATGGTCTAATCTATGTGATCTGAAAGATGCAAACAGGAATGAGCGAAAGGGGGCGTTAGTTTCTAGTTTGTTCTTGTTTCATCTCATTTGTTGTTCTTCAGGTTTAAGGGTTCTTGTTATCAGGCATATTATTTAAATATGTTGTTAGTTTTTATTGTAATACTCTGGGCTGCTTTCCTATTGCGGCCGTGTTTTGTCAGAGCAGCGTTTGGCACAGCTTCACCTGCTGGGAAGGATACGCTTAAAAGTTTCAGACAACAAGGAAAAAACACTCAATGGAAGCTGTGACCTTAGTGGAGTTCATTGCCATACATGACAATATTCAAGTGCTTGTTATAAGCTATGGTCTGCAGCGTTAGCGTGACCCTGATGGAGACAATAGGTGGAAATGTGTTGGATTTCCGCGGCATGTAAAATGTAGATATGTCCTACTTCATGATAACGCAGCACCTGATGGCTGCAGGCCGCTCGAAATGAAATACAACAACTGACGTGATAATTTGGTTATTAAGCCTCTAATGAGGTTTGAGTTGTGGCACCAAAAGTTCCTGATAACAGAAACATAATTAACGTCTTGAATAAAGACATCTACAGTCATGAATATAAACCTGATTGTACCAGTTTCTAATGGATCGTTAGCCTGAAGGAAGTCAACTCTGGGGAACCTGATAATTTGAGCATTCTTCTCTAAACCAAAGCAAAGAGAGACATCACCACATTCCTCAGTCGACTAAACTTCACCTCCTTTGTCATGTATTTTCCTACTTTGTTTCTGTGATTGATTGCAAATGTGACCAGTGGTGGGTGAAGGACTCACATTCTCTACTTGGACCCACGATGTTCGACAAGTCGACGAGACTTTGCTGGGAACCCGGTCGACGAGAGAGAGCAGTGAGACTGAAGCTGCCAAACCAGAAAAATGAGAAACTATGATCTTTTTCTAACCCAGTTGTTTTTTGGTGTTTACAGTTTAATTTGACCTGTTGAAGAGGACATTCAAGTCGACTGACAGTTCAACAAGCCAAATGTGAAGAGGGCACGAGCGAGCGAAGCCTGCTGGGAACTGGAAACACACAATCCAGAGCGACGGTCGGGAGGCAGGTTGTGGAAATCTGGTCGGACGGCCGGTCGGACGGGTCCCTCACAGATCTTCACACATAATATATCTATCAATCCGTCCATCTGCAGTGGGAGGTTCACTGCTCAGGCCCTATAAGCAACACAATGAGAACGGACGTGACTGACAAACTCCATGAAACTCACACTTGTGGAAAATGTGTGCAGTGAAACCACAGACTATGAAACGGTGTGGTCATTTCCAGAGGAAGCAGAAAAGCATCTTTTATAAATCATGTCTGCCCAGGGGTGTGTCCTGTCCTGTCCTTCAGTTTGTACTGCGAAATGCTTTTGAAATACTGTCAGTGCTCGCAGGAACACGACACTGGCACATATCACACTTTCCCCGTGAGATTTGCTTGGAAAAATCAGTGTAGTGTCTTGTCCTCTCCAGTTTTGGTAATGAATTTGTAGCTATTCTGGGGAGTGAGAACCTATGTTTGTTCTTAGGTTTAGGGTTAAAGGCAAGGTGAAAAGTCAGGACAAAATAGACTCCCATAGATTAGATGTCATTTTCACCATTTCAGTAGAAGTGAAAGGAGTGGTTGTGAGGGGTAAAGAAACCCTATATAAAGATAGTAGTTTGGGCTGAAGAGAGAGAGACCTCACAATTGGTAACGGGGACTCTCAGATTTGGCCGGTTTTTGACATTGTTCTCTTTTGTGTAATAAAGTCTTTTTATGCACAAGTGAAGACGTGTCATCGGTGGTCACTTCTTTTCATCAACACACAGCAAGAAACAACATCAGATTCAGCAAACTGTTGTAACAAATGTGTCTTAAAACATGTCAAAAATTTCAACCATAGACTCTCATACTCTTTTGAGGTAATTTCTTCTTCTACTCTGCGACAGTTCAGAGGCAGAGGCAGTGTCATATGTACGATTCTGCATTTGTATTGCATTTACATCAAGTGTATTTTATATACTATATATACTTTTGTACTTTTGCTTAAGTAAAATAGTATTTCTACACATTTCATACAATATTTCTACACTGTGGTATTACTATTTTTACCGAAGTAAAAGATCTTCCAGCATCTTTCCACGAGGAGGTGCACGTTTGTATGATTTGATTATCTGCATCATCGACAGCCCTGAAATATCTTTATGAGCCTCATGAACAGTCGACTTGTAGAGATACGTGGTTCTCACAGGACGACCAGGCTACAAACACATGATGATCTTCTACAATCTGATGCTCATTGCTGGAGATGAAAGCGGCCGACAGGATATAAAGTCGTTCAAATGAGTTTCAACATCTCCAGCAGGAAAATGACTCAGACACATTAAAGAATCCAGAGAGAAAACTCTGAGTCTGACTTCATCGACACAGGGACACTTTCATTTTTCATACTTCAAGTACATTTTGCTGATAATAAGGTTTGAATGCAGGACTTGTAGTGGAGTATTTTCACAGTGTGAGTACTTTTACTTCAGTGACGGATCTGACTGTTCCTCCACTCATTGTTTCTGATTGAACCTCTAAACCTTCTGTACCTCACTGGAGCATGTTGACATTTGTGTTGATGACAAGTTGTCATCTGACTCCAATGTGACTCTGTATGTATTTGGGATAAAAGAGCACAGGATGCACTCACGCCTCTCAGGGTGAAGGGGCGTGGGTGGGGTCTGCAGAGTGGCTCTATAAACACAGCCAGCACACCGGGCTGCAGCCTCCTCTCAATCCATCACGCTTCCAGGCCGGACTTTAAATCGCTGTAGCGTTCATACTTCAGCTTGTGTCAGAGGCAACTGGAGCAAATATTTCCTTCTGTTGTCAGGCCTTGATCAGTATCAGCAACCATGGCCATCAATAAAGCCAAAGTAGCTTTTGGATTCATAGTGGCCGGAGCTCTGACCCTGGCTTTTGGAGTAGTTCTTCTCATTGTGGGACCGATGATAATGAAAGACCAAATAAAGAAGGTACGTCAAAATATCTACACTTTTGAAAGGTTATGAAAACCCAACAGTTTCACTTTTTGAATAATAAAGTCTAAAATGTCCTTTTTTTTTCTTAGAGCAAAATCAATTTATTCTGTTGATCAATGAATCTCGTGTGCTGAACGTGTGCTGCAGTTTCCTTCAGTTCTCTGACTGCTGCAGCTTCACAGACGCGTTAAGGCCTTTAGTGTCACACTCATTTGCATATGTTGACTATCTTCACTGGTATTAATGTACCTGTAGTATAAAACCATTTTCACACATACAGCAGGTGACTTCAGTAAAATCCAACAGAAAGTCTTTCCTGCTAAACACATAAGATGCTGAATACATGGCTGAAGAAGCTCCTTTGACATTTTATTCTATTTTACTATTTTGTATTTGGACTGTTTATCGGTTTGTTTGTTTGTTTGTTTGTTGACACTGTGTTCCTGTTCTCTGTCCTTCAGCTTTACACTATATTAGTCTTATATGAATGCAATCGAAACCAGTGAACCTAAAAAGAGACAATACATTAATGAGTGATGGTAAATGTTGAAATAGACTTTAAAGGTCAACGTGACTTTTGAAATTTGATGAGTTGACATTTAACGTCGCTTGCTTATATTTTTCTAAGATTTGCTGCCAGGTTTGAGCTTAAAATGTGTCAGTTCTATTTGGAAAACATCCATGGTAAAGTAAAGTAAAAAGTACAAAAAACTACACAAATATTCTGGTGATAGTAGTGAAAGTATGAACAAACAAATAACTGTGTAAAATAAAAGCAAATATTAGAGAAAAGTCCAGAAACTGAAAACAGATTTGAGAAATTTTTTCTTCTCTCCATGAATCCTGTGTCGACCCCTCAGATTTATCTGTGACCTCTGGAGGGGCCCGACCCCTCAGGTTGAACCACTGCACTAAACCAGCTGACTGTATATAAAGTAGTTCAGACTAGCGCCACCTGGAGGCTCCAACAGGAAAATGCTGCTCTGACATTGATACATCAGGATCAACGATCTGATAATGTGACAGAGAATCAGAGAATCAGATGCAGGATGAGGACTTTTACTTTTGATATTTTAAGTAACTTAAAGGATTTTGATGCCTGACTTCTACTTGTAATGGAGTATTTTCATATTGTTGCACTGGTACTTTTCCAGAAACAGACTTTGAACAGATTGACTTTAGTTTATTATTATTATTAGTTCTAGGACGCAAACACATCCAGATACAGTTCATAAAAGTGAAGCGAAGGAAATCATTAAACTTATGTTTTTGAATGCAGGATTTTTTACTCCTAACGGAGTATTTTTACTTGACAGTACTGCAGCTTTAACTTCAGTGGATCTGAGTTCTTCCTCCCCGCTGTTACTGCGATAGAACTGCAGCTCCCACAATCCTCTGCGCGGCGGAGGCGGGACCGGGAGCATTTAAATACAGCGACAATGGCAGCAGGTCAACAACATCTATCAGAGTTGATAACGAGCCGGCAGGAGCGCGGACTGACAGCCGACAGGAGCGAGCTCACAGCCGGACACTGGGGCGGTGACAGCCGGGCAGCTAACTGAAGAGCTAACCGAAGAGCGAACGGAGCTCAACGCCGCGCATTTCAGACACAAACTAGCTCCGAACTTTAGCCGCCGGCTAACAGCTACAAACGATGGCGATTAAAAAAACCAAGGTGGCGATCGGCTTCATCGTCGCAGGTGTGTTAGCCGTGGTTTTCGGGACGGTTCTGGCTTTTGTGGGACCGATAATCATCGATGATCAGATAGTGAAGGTAAGCGGGGACACCTGAGCCACAGTGACGGGACGATCACGTGACCAAAACAAGACACGATGCAGCCGTCAGTCAGGGACTAATAGTCCTGTTCGTGTGTGTGATCTGATGTGAGCAGTGAAAGGTGACAGATAAGACATGTGTGTTATATGTTTATTGATTGATGGCCAATGTTGATTCTGACTGAAGATCAGTGACAGAATGAATCAGGACACACACAGTGTTTATCAGGATTATTATTCATTGTTGGTTCTGCATTTTTATTGGTTTTTCTTGACAGTAAAAATCTCTATATAATATCTAATCTTTAAAAAAAAGGCAGTTTACAGAGTTCAGAGGTCAAATTAATGAGCACATGTGATGAAAGCGTTTCTTTTATCTAATCTCAGGTGGGTCAGTGATGTTCTGTCATGTCTGCTTCCTCAGAAGCTTAGCTGAACTGGCAAAATGACATGAACGATAAAAAAGAAAACTACGCACATGTACAGGATATATGTGTATATTGTGTGTGTGTGTGTGTGTGTGTGTGCAGTATATGTGAATGTGTCGTGTAGTTTTCTTGTCATTGCCTTCAGTTCTGCTGTTATGCAGAAATGTAATTTTCCCTTTTGTAAGATAATCTGTGAGGCAGCTTTCATATAAACTTTGGCTGTCAACAAAAAAAAGCCTTATTTAAAGGTGTGTATGTGTATTGACAGGTTTAATATCATGTCACATTTTTCACCTTTAAGGAGAAAATTTGTGACCGTCAGATTCATAAGAGCTGATTTTGGATTTTAACGCTGAGACGTGAATCAATTTGTCAAAAGACAGAAAATCTAAAATGCTAAACTTTGAACATTTGCACATCTGAACATAGAGATCCCACGTTGTGTGTGTGTGTGTGTGTGTGTGTGTGTGTGTGTGTGTGTGTGTGTGTCCATAGATGATCTCACATACAACTGTGTCTGCAAATGCGGCGATTCACATTTTTTGAAAAACCTGATTGACCTGAAAAACGATTTTGTTCTGACAGAGCGTTTCTGTTTTCAGTGGCGCAGCTTTTCTAGCATTTACAGCCCAGAGACTCATCTCGGGTGAATCTACTCAACCAATCAAATGAGTGAAAAGTAGACGGCAGAGGTTTTTTATTGAAGGATGGACAGACTCTGACACGTGAAGTTCTAAACCAGGATGACAAAAGAGAAAAGGAGCTGTTCATGATGTGCTCAGATTATTTGGTTCGTTGAGACTGTTCAGATGTGAAATGCACTAAACAATCATCATTTAACTCTTAACAGTCCGATTCATTTCCACCTGCCTGCTTCACTGGGGCTGATGTTAGATTTGTTAGATGTCAGACTTGAAAAACCTGGTGACAGATATGATGCTGGAATAAGGAAATCACCTTGAAAATAAAGGTTGTGAACACTGTTTGTACTGAATCTTATGGGCTTGTATGACAACATAATGTAATCTATTTGCTTATGTACAGAATATATGTGACGTTGTTTGGTGTGAACAGTCTCTCGGTGGAAATACAGCTGTCTCCCTAATTTATCTGTAAATGAGGAAATATTTTTTTCTGTATGTGAGTTCTTGTAGGTTTAATTATGTTAGAGCTGAAATGAGTCAATCAAATCAGTCAAAAATGATTAACCAAACATTTCCTGGTTCCCACTTTTTAAATGAAGACTTTTCTTCAACATGTGTGATAGTAAACTGATCTGAGATATTTCATTGATGTTTTTTACTATTCTATGAAAGAATGATTCATAAAGAAAATAATTGGGAAAACAAATAAGTTAATAAATAATTCATAAGTTTTCCTTTTTTTTTCTCTCCCTCTCGTATCAGAACACAGTGATCGACCCAAAGAATGACATGACCTACACCATGTGGAAGGACGTGCCTGTGCCGTTCTTCATGTCCGTTTATTTCTTCAACGTCCTCAACCCCGCTGAGATCCTGAAGGGAGAGAAGCCCATGGTGGAGCAGAAGGGCCCTTATGTGTACAGGTGCAGATTAAATGAATGTCCAATGCCTCCCTCAGAACATATGAACCACAACTCACACACGCAGTTTTCTCTCTGTTGCATTTGCCTATCAGTACACTTTGTCCTACAACCTGTAAATGTTTGGCAAGATGCATTCCCTGGTCTGCTTCTCTGCTTTGGCTGCTTTCATTACTTTGTCAAACACGACTACGTATCTGAAAAATATGTAGATATTTAGTTCTTCTCTCATTTTGTATCGTGTCCCTTTAAACTCGGTGCCAGACGGGCCCTAAGCTGCTGGTGTGGTAAATGTGTAGATCTGTGTCTGATTGGCTCACTTTTGGGAACACTATGTGCCCCATAAACAGTATGTGGGTTGTTCTACATGTGTGCGGTTGAATTGGAGATGTAGTGGGATGCAGCCTAAACAGTGTTGTGTAACTGTTCCATATGTACGGTGAGAGATGAGGTTAGGTCAGCACATTTAGTTCTTCCGCTCTTAAAACCAATTCTCCCCATATGTTGACCTACATTTTGTGCGGAGGGGTGGCAGGAGCAAAATTATGTCACACCTCCTTTATTGAGAAAACTGAGAGGGTTAAAGAAAAAATCTGAAAAAAGTGTCTGGCATCATTTATAGAAGTCATTACACATGAGAAGTTAATCCTGGCCGGTGTTATTCTATATGTTTCTTATTTAAAAAATGCCATGAAAAATCCAACAATGTGTTAGTCTGTCTCTCGGTTCTTACTTATAAGATAATAATAATAATGAATAATAAACTTGATTTATACAGCACTTTCCTTAACAATGTTACAAAGTGCTTTACAAAGGAAACATAATTCATAACCAGCAAACACTATAATCACCAGACAAGGCAGACAAAATGGGAAAAAGGCCAAAGAACATGAGCACAATGGAAGTAAAGACAATTAAATGAATGAGATCAAACAGTGCAAATAAAACATAGCAAACATTTCCAACAGCTTTCACAAAGATAAAAGTTGTAATATGAGATTTAAAGAAGCTGCAGACTTGGTGAGCTCAGCAGGTCGAGACTTTCATAATGTGGCTTCTCTCACGGCAGAAGCCAGATCCTCCTTTGTCACAAGCCGTGACCAGGGAGGACCCAGCAGGGCTCCATCTGTGGACTTTAATGGGGACAGGACACATTCTGGGCCAATAAATCAGAAATCTATTCATGAGCAAGACTGTTTTAAAGTGAGCAATAAAGTTTTAAAATCAGGGCGACGCTGTGGGAGGGAGGTACAGAAGAGACGGTGATGTGATCGTGTCTTTGTCCCAGTGAAGCAGCAGCGTTTGGAGGAAGAAGATAGATCCTTGATACGCACACAATACGTCAGGAGATTCACAGTTGGAGTCTTTTCAATGAATTTGTTGACAAGAAGCAGTTACCAAACAGCGCTCCGATGGTTCAGAGGTCACGTTAATGTCCACACATTTTGTGTTAAAGCTTTTCAGCTTATCTAATCTTTTGAGATGGGTCAGAGGTGTTTTTCTTAATGTTTGCTGTAATTGCTTCCTGATAAGATGAGCTGAATTGGCATTGAAACCCACAATGTTTGTGTGACTAAAACTTGAACCTGATATTTGTTTTGAAGTGACAGAAACCAAGATGCATCGTGTGGATCCTTGAGGATGTCTCGTCGTGTCCATTCTCAGAAATGAACAAAGTAGATAAAAAAAAATATTTTAACTCCTCCATAGTTAACATCCATGTTTAAGAGTTGACAGTCCTCTTCTTCACTTTGTGAATTTCTCCACTGAGTGACGAATAAAGGTCTCTCTTATCTTATCTGCACTGCTTGTGTTGCCGTGTTGTTGCGTTTGTTACTGCGACCGACAATCAGGAGACGAATCCTGAACGGCGTCGTTCAGCGCCCGCAGCGCTGCGATCGTCAAAAACTCCTCATGAAGTGAAAATAGGAGCACCTTGATAGAATCACTGGTAAAGTAGAAGCTCTCTCGTTGAAACAACTATTAAAATATATGATTTCAAATTTGCATCCAAGCAGGACATTTTTGCTGCTCTGTGCCATAAACACATTTTTGGTCAGTGCTGAAAAATGAGGTTTGATGTGCAGTTCTACTAAAAACAGTCCGTTCACAGCCATTAGTGAAATGGTTTATTCTCTCTTCCTGTCCTCTATCTTATCTACCTTCATCCTCGTTATCACTTTATCGCATTAGAAGTATTCTGTGTACCTTGAACTCAAGGGCAGAGGTTTGGTTTCAGAAGCAGGGGGCACACTATGAATTCAACAAACAAATAAAACACTATATATCTGTATTTATAATGTCCCCTCCCTAAAACATCTTTAGTTTCCTTTGCAGATCCCTGAAACATTTTGATACAAAATCTTTTATCTACCAATAAGCAGCCTGTTTGTAGCCTGAGAGGCAAAACTCAGGGAGAAGCCTCCACCTCACTTACTTACTCTCGTTGTATGTACAAGGTAATAATTGAAGGTGACTCGACTCGGCTTTTCTCTCGTCTTTTGGATGTGTTGAAGAACAGAACATGAATCAACATCAGGTCCTGACTGATCCTGTTGCTGTGTTTGGAGATTTAAAGAATCAATGAAATTCTGCTGCTGTGCCTCATGTAAATGCAGCATCTGTCTTCATGGGGGATCATTGCTGGTATTTGGTAAACTCATCGGTGATGTATTATTTCACCCATCCACTATTAATCAGAATGCTAATTTTGGTGACTTGTCTGATCTGTGGATCATCTGCGGTGCGATTCATGCGTCGCTGCCTGGTGGAGATCTGCACTCTGCTGAGCACAACTGGAAAGTGAGCTTGTCTATATCAGGGTGGGTTTTTTTTGCCTCTTTGCAGAAAACGCATCCAGAAAGACAACATCACGTTTCATCCCAACAACACGGTGTCCTACTTGGAATACAGAACGTACTTCTTTGAGCCGTCCATGTCTGCAGGGAACGAGTCCGACGTCGTCACGATTCCAAACATGCTGGTGCTGGTAAGATATGATTTCCCTCGTTCGACGCACATTCTCTCCTTAACTGTCTCAAATTCCTTCAGGTGTCTGCTCTGTTGCTCCCCTGCGTTTTTAGGGTGCAGCAGTGATGATGGAAAACATGCCCTTCGCTGTGCGTCTAATGATCAGCGCCACCTTCAAGACTTTCAAAGAGGGGCCCTTCCTCACCAAGACAGTAGGGGAGCTGATGTGGGGTTATGACAGTGGACTGGTCGATTTCCTCAATAAGTACATGCCCGGCATGCTGCCCTCATCCGGAAAGTTCGGCCTCTTTTCTGAAGTGAGTGTTTAAAATGGGTCTTTACGCTCACAGAAGTGCAGTTTTATGGCCTCCATGCCAGGGAAGAGAACATGGAGACTAGAAACATATGTGAAGAAGGTTGATCAATGCTGTGTCCAAGTTTACTGACGCCTTGTGATTTGCCTTTCTGGTCAGACAGTCGTGCATTGTTGTGTTGATGTGCATTTTTTTACTTCAGGGATTAATGAGCTCATGCATAAGTTTAATGTTCCACCATCTTATCTTATCTTAATTTAGTTCAACAACTCCAACACTGGCCTGTTCACCATCTCCACCGGACAAGACGACATCAGGAAAGTCCATAAAGTCGACTCCTGGAACGGCCTGACGGAGGTGAGACGTCCACGTGATTTATTTTTTTTTGATGATGGCCTGTGTGTTTTTCTACCCACCTGACCTTCCTCTGTGTTGACAGCTGAAATACTGGCAGACTCCTCAGTGTAACATGATCAATGGGACGGCTGGACAGATGTGGCCTCCCTTCATGACCAAGGAGAGCACTTTACCTTTCTACAGCCCCGACGCCTGCAGGTAAACGTGCTTCTCTTTCTCGCTTCTTTCCCTCACAGTTCTTTTTGAATATTGACAAAACCCTTTTCCTGTGTTTTGTCTCAGATCTATGGAGCTTGTTTACCAGCGTCCTGGCGAGATGAGGGGTATCCCTCTGTATCGGTTTGTTGCACCCCCATCCCTGTTCGCCAACGGGACAGATTACCCTCCCAACGAAGGCTTCTGCCCCTGCCGACAGTCCGGTCTGCTGAACGTCAGCAGCTGCCGCCACAGTGAGTGAAGTAAAACGTACAGTATTTTCCTCTGAGATGTGGTGGAGTAGAAGTATAAGTACCACTACTTTTTTCCACTGTGGTTGAGTTTGTGACCGGATGAATAATAATAATCCTGTTTCTCATCCGCTGCCCAGACTCTCCAGTCTTCATCTCTCATCCTCACTTCTTTAATGCCGATCCAGTGCTGCTGGATTACGTGCAGGGCCTTCACCCAAACGAGGAAGAGCACGGCCTCTTCATAGACATTCACCCTGTGAGCACGCACACACACACACACACACACACACACACACGAATGAAGCGAACAGATTAAAACAATACTGAGATAGTTTAAGTCACAGTCAAGCAGAATTTAGAGCTTTATCTTCTGTGATTTCATTTAAATGAAATAAATCCTCTCAGATCTGATTGCTCAGATATTCAGAAGAATGATGATGTTGGTGTTGCGAGGAACTGTGAGCCAGAGGAAAGCTGGTGTCGCACACACCTCCACCTCCACGGGCTTCAGTGCTTTTGGGCCGCAGAGTGTCACTGGAGTCCTCCTCCGGGCGAGTCGGCCGAGAGAACGCGTGTTACAGACTTCCTGTTGTCTCCTCGCACACATCAGTAGCATGAAAAGAATTTTCAGATACAACTCTTCCAGGTTCACCAAAAATGTCTTCATGCCTGAGGACATAATAATACTATGTTTTATAGACATTCAGCCACATGTGTCTGTGCACAAAATTCCTGCTGTTATTCTGCAAGTAATAAAAGTAAACAATACAAATTCTACATCAAATATTTTAAGCTTTCAATGAATTTCCCAGTTTCAATTATTATGTGTTTAATTGGGCAAAAGGAATATGACTCTTGCTTTTCATCACATGCTCCAATATTTTGCTGTCCCTAAAAATTCACATAAGAATCACATTTAGCTTTTTAAATTATGTGATAAAATAGTTTTTTTTTCATCTGAAAATACACAGACAGGGACTCAGGATCAGAAAATGTACTTTTTGTTTCACTGTGACTTTAATGCTCGGCGCAGGGGAATATTTAACCAGCTGTACTATTACCTAAAGACTTTACAGGATACGGAATTTGCACCTGAGAGAAAATACTGCGATTTAAAGAGTGTGTGCCACCTTTTTTTTTCAGAATATCAGAAACAGAAAAAACGTTAGTCAGGTGACATCAGATTGTTTTAGTGGGGCTGTTGTCAGTGTCCTTGAGGCCCTGTGTGATCATGTTGAGCAGAAGTGGACTGATTACATATCACAGATGTGCAAACGTCGTATTGAGTCATGGTCAAGCGTACATTTTTTTTATCTGTTTGGAAACTTGGTCCGAAGCATCTCTGCTTGAGTAGGTGAAGGGTTGCATCCTATTTAAGTTTACCTCCAACTTTAATTCTATGATCATTGCCAGAGAGAGTCCCTAAACATATGTTGATCTATGTTTCATATAGACAAAGTGAATCTGTTTGACACTCTCTGAATCTGTGATATAATATTGTTCATTGTAACCTGACTTTTACAAAGCTGACCTGTTGCTTTCTCTGCCTGAGCAGTTTGAAAATGACAATCCTACATATTAATTCATTACATTAGAAATTGTTTTGCACATAGAGACAGACAGATAAATGAGTGTATATCTAATTTGTCCCCGTTGAGAATTCGGCTAGAATGAGACTCGGCTCTTTAAAGGAGGTCACTCCACTACAGGCGGACACACATAAGCTGGTTATCATCATGTAACTTATAGTTATCAGCAGCTCAAGCTGATAATCTTTATCATCTTATTTGTTGTTGTTGACCTACTGCTGATAATATGTGAACTATGTGGATGAGGCTTGAAGTTAATGTTCATGGTTAAGTCATAGGACAATTTGCTGAGAAGAAACACAGAGGATTCAATTATATAAAGATTTTATTGCTGCACAATAAGACAGTAAAAGTGCACTGATGATAATTACATTGCTATTTCAGTAAACTACAAATGCTGGGGACAGATAAACTTCGGTCATAATTCAGCTCGTTCCAAATTCCTTATGCAACTGTGCTTGTGTAAACCTCAGCGGTGGTGTGGTGCCTGTAACCTCTGTTGTGATAAGGTAATTGGAAATTGGGCTATTTCACTGTAATTGTGGTTGTGTTCGAGTGTTGAGGGCTGTTAGAACACTTTCTATGGCTCCAATAAACAATCAGGTCTGATAAGACGACAGTTTAGTGCCCATTTAAAGCTCATGCACGTTGGTTGCAGTTCAGCCTTCAGTCCAATCCAGGAACTCTAGATTGATATCGAGTTAATAATTAAGTGAAATCTTGTCATGATGTGACTGATGACACGACACAGTCTCTGCTTTTCATAAGCCAGGCGTCCGTCCAAACAACCCTTTCCTTCTACTACTGTTGACAATATTAAGAGTTGGTTGACGGAGATAAACAGCTGGTGGCGCTAATTCTAGTCAGTTGCCATTAAATCAATGCATAAAGAAAAAAGATCGAATGATGGAAAACCACGTAGAGAACATGATGGAAAAATGACGCTGGTGTGTGACATGAATGTCCTGCTGTGTGAAGGGAAGAACGACGATGTTAACTGGAGTTCATATATATATGTAGGCTCAAATCTCTGCCACTGATTAACCACTTCACTGTATTTTATGCTCCAATTTTTATTGCTATAAAACAGCTTATTGTAGGCATGTGTTCACTTCACGCTCAGCAGAGTATAAAATGTACGTTGGTGTTGTCAGGTCTGAGTGCGTACAGAATAGAAAGACTGTTCCAAAGTGTCACCAGCTGCATTCGTACGCTTTGTCCTCAATCTTTATCCTCTGACTTCAGCTTGTATTAACTTTTTATCAAAGCAACATGTGAAGAACTGAGATCTGGAATCTGTTTAATGGACATATTGAGCTGTAATCCTATAGGGAAAAAAGTGAGTGGAAGATGATGTGTGCATGTTTGCATCAACATTTTTCTACTGAATATCGATTTCAACACAGAAAGTGTTCTGCTTCTTCCAGCCTGTCATAGAAACAGTGGAAAGATTTTGCCAATTTCTGAAAAATGTCAAACGACTGTGCCAATGTTCCAGCACTGAGGGGCATTTCAGTCGTGTGAAATGAGGGAGGATCGAGTTAATTCTTTACAACTGGCTCAAAACAAATGGTTAAACCTGCAATGATTGACATGAATGGAGAGTCCGTTATTTCATAGATCCAGTCTCTGCCGGTTGTTCTCTGTTTAAACATGTTTGATATTTGTGAATATTTTCCTCGTTTTCAGCAGAAAATGTTGCAGCCTGTAAACCGTTCACGCTGCTGGTTGTCGTCCATGTTTGTTCTGGTATAAGGACCTATGACAGTCGGCGTTCTCCTGGGACGTGCAGCTCCTGTGGTCACCGACAGTGGTTCAGTGTGTTGTTGGTTTATTTACTCAGTTGTCAGGTTTCAGCTTCGGGTTTGTCCCAAACTTACGATGTAGCAGGAAGAAGTCACCAAATCTAGTGAGAAAGTTAAGTTGGCGACGCTTTTCCCTCAGAAACTCGTCTGTAGTGCAACGTGGAACTGATTGGTCTCTAAGATGCATTCAGGTTATGTCCATGTCCGTCAATAAAGGATCATCTTATCTTATCTGAGTCACTGCTGAGGTGACGCTGCCAACTCGGCAGATCCAAAGAACCAATCCAAAAAACAATCTCTGAGAACCACTTCTGTGCTTATGAAAATGTTTCTCCTTTAACCTTTCTCTTTGTAGGAACTGTAGAAAATGTTGTCTGGTGCTCGGGGACATTTCATTTCCTGCGGGTTCACGGAGTAAAGGCTTGATTTCCGGCTCTCACATGCTTGACGTTACAATACATCAAAGTCCAGTCTTTGTGTAGCTGAAGGACCAGATGGCTGAGGAAACACTGTGGCACGGAAGGACTGCAGGAGAACTGACGTGATAGTGTCCAAGCCATTTGTACAAAAAGCCTTTATGTTGTTCAGAGGTTTTATGTTTTCCACTAATTCAAGACTGCGGCTGACAAACAACACAATGACTCACATGGATGATTCTGAATACGTGATTCTGATAACGGCGTGTCACGACGATGAGCTCCATCGCTGAAGTCAATAGTTTGATTGGCTGGGGACAATTTGAGAAAAGCCTGAGACATCTGTAGAGTCCGGATTTGAGAAGTCGCTCTGCAGTGGGTGTGAGCTGTAGGTTTGGACTCGGCTGCAGAATTTGTTCCGCCAGCAAAACATTCCTACTCTTCAACTGTTCTTATTTGTGCAACTGATGTCAGTGTCTGTTCTGGTGCTGCTTGTTTGCAGGCTGGCTCAGATTTAGGAAAAGAAGCTGAGGTTAAAATAACTTATGTAAATTTACAGTCATTCTCATACTTTGAGAAATAAGCCAAAGCCCGACTGCTACTTTGTCAAGGTCCGTTTCCTCCTTTTCACTGTATTTGGTTACATGGGGATTTTTCATAGCTGGGTGGAGATTTAAATGTTCCTATAGTAACTAAAAGTGGACATTGAGACTTTTTTATTCCCCATGTTGAGATTCGTGTTGTTGTTTTTTTCCAGCAAACGGGCGTCCCGCTGAACGTGTCCATCCGCCTGCAGCTCAACCTCTACATGAAGAGAGTGTCAGGATTTACGTAAGGAAATTATTCCCTAAACTGTTTTCACGACATTGACATTTTCCATGTATTGTGTTTTATATCTATTCATTGTTCAATGTAGATGTCATGTGGATACAGTACTTCCTGCTTTTCTTATTATGTACGATGCAACCTTGGAGTTGAAGTTGAGTGTTCTCGTCTTTGTAGAGAAACTGGCAAGATTTCCGAGGTGGTGATGCCAATGATCTGGTTTGAGGAGGTAAGTCACTAATGTCCATTTCCTTCCTGTCCAATGCAGATTGAGGCGATTCTGGAAAGGAGCTCTGTTCCCTCTGAGCTCTGTGTTACCAGTGTGTCACCATCATTTTCCCTGTTGTGTAATTGCCGTTGTGCTGCACCTTCTGATTCACAGTTTTTCAGCGGCCAGAGTACAAACACAAAATGTTCTACTCTTAATTTTGGCCTCACAGACTCACTCAAAATGAAAGCATCTGTTCAGATCAAGTGATGTAATACATCACACACTGAGTTCATCACAGCATCACAACAATCTATATGTTCATCACCTGAGCTTTTTAAAAATAGGATGGTAAACATCAAATTGCTTTAAGTGCAACTAAAACTATTTCTCATTAAAACCAGAGTCATTTTCTCAATATTGTTGTTGTTTCACCACAACGTCTTGTTATGTTTTGCTCTTCTTTCCCTCCTCAGAGCGGCTACATCGACGGCCCGATCCTCGACACGTTCCACACAAACCTGGTGGTTCTACCTGCTGTGATGGAGTATATGCAGTATGGCTTCATCGCCCTCGGCCTGGCTACGATAATAATCGCTGCCCTGGTGCATCGCAGAGTGAAGGTAAAGCTCCCGCGCAGCATGCTGGCTGAGGTCATCAAGTCCTTTTAACTGCATGTGGCATGTTGCACAGTTTCGCACGTTCTCCAACAAACAGAGGGAAAAATGATAAACATCAAATTATCTTATTTAATAAAATGTGACCTTTAACTTCCAACCAGCACGTCGAATGTTGAATAATGATCTTTTCACAATAACTCCTGCTCCTCTGCTGATCTTTGTTCATTAAACAGTCCCTTTCACACATGAGCTGCAACATTAGCCCAAAAAAACCCCAAAAAATCCAAATCATCTAAACTGGACATTAACTGGAGTTCACCCTTCCAGCCTGTGTAACGTCTGATGGAGCTCGTGAACAGTGAACAGAGCAGGTTATTGTCCAGAGAATCACAGCGAGCGAGTGGACGTCTTCATGATGTTACAGAGTTTAGCTGCTTCGCACTCTTCTGCTCGACTGGATATGACTTCACACCGTGCTGATATACGTCCAAATACATGTAGCATTGATATCAACACACAAACAGCCATCGTTAATGCAAACAGAGTGTTTCCTGTCGGTGAGAACAGTCTCCTGTCGTGTGCTACATTTCCTTAACCATTTGGTTTCATTCAAATCCAAATGATGTTTTTCTTTGAGACTAATCTGCAGCAAGAACCTTTTTCAAAGAGTCGTTGAGTGTGTTAAAAACGTTCTATACAGTCTATTTTAATAGTTTTATTTTGTCGTAGCAGAATGGGATTTGACATCCTCTCTGCATCCTTTAACTCGGCCTAAGACAATTATTCAATTAGCATTTCAACTCCAACTATTTTGAAAATCCATCATTTTTTAAGCAAAACTGCCAAAAATTCACTGGTTTCAGCTTCAAAAATGTGAATATTTTCTTTTTCTATAATACGGAACTAAATATGTTTTTCTACTCCTGGTTGGACACTTCAAGCATAATGAATATTTCAGCTAGACTTGATATGATAAAAAAAAATAGTAGAAAACTCACAAGTTTCCCCAAAGATTTGCTGATTAATTGAAAAAAACAGCTGACAAATTGATTATTATCCTGAGCCCCATGAAGTCATCGCTAGCTGTGGTTGGGATCATGTGAAGCAGGCGTGCTGAAAGTCTGACTGTCGGAACGTTGCGTTCACGTTTTTAAAAATAGTTTTATTAGTCATTTGCAACAAGGTTCTGTGCTCCACTGTGCTAATCGATCGAATGACTCATTAAAGTGACTCAAGAAGAAACTTCCTTCATGACGAAGCTGCATTTGTTTGAGCCTCGTCGTAAGTGTCAAATTCAAGCATCATTTCTCTATTGTGGGTTTCAAATTTCAACTTTTCTCATCTTTCCTGTTGATCTTTCCTACGTTTTGCTGCCTGATAATCAGCCCATCAAAAAAGCCGTGGAGGCAAATAAAGCGAATGTCTTCACATTATGATGATGTTGAAAAGACACCGAATTAACCAATCGCCTGTCCTCTTAATTAACAGCATGGTCGACTCCGTTCCCTCCAGAATTGAGTCCTTGCATGAATTCTAATATCTCTGCACATCCACAATCTAAAATAAAACCTGATGCTGCTGGTTTCACTTCCGTAACAACTCGAATCAAACCAGCAGCTAATTGTCTTCTGTATTTTCTGATTGGCTGATGTTTAAGAGTTTGGTCATCTTTTAGGCCTCCGGTAATGTGATGCTAAAAGGTTCACATGACCATGAAACAAAGGACAAAAGTATCATAAATAATTCAGGTGGGTGCGCACACAAAAGCACACACACACACACACACACACACACACACACACATATAGATCCACTACTTCCTTTTGTTCACTTGTGTTTAAGCTAAACATCAATCACAGATGAAATGAAAACAGTGACAAGATGTCAAAATGGTTAAAACAGCTAAAATCACGTCCCCACTTTTGCTCACGTGTGATGAAAATGTGGATGATGCAATTTTTACATCATAAGCAGCCTTGATTTAGGTTTCTTGTCCCACAGCGCTCGTCTGTTGTTATTTTTATGGACTGGCAATAATTTCCTCTGTGTTTTCAAAGCTCTTTGGAAATCTATTGTCACGGACCCATAAAGTTGCTCCAGATTAGTTTTCAAACAGGTAAAAAAAGCCCCAAACAAAAGCTCAACATTTGGCTTCTGCCTGTTTCATGGATTTTTCACAGCTTCGTTTATCAAACGCGTCAATGCACCATCGCAGGATCACAGAATACATGATATCACATCTTAGTGTCTTCGTCCCTTCAGCTGCTCTTTTGTCCGTTTTTGGAAATGACGTAAAGCAACTTGTTAAAGTTTTTTCATTTGGACGCCTCAGAGTTATGTAACTTATCCTCATCCAACACATCCATGTCAGAACAGTATCCAGCTTTCTGGTCATCTGCCTGTGTCTTCATCACCGTCTCAGTCACTTTGTTCTGTCCCGACAAACGACGATCAGAGACCTGGATCAGGTGTTTACACGCCTGACCGATCGAGGTTTCTGAAACAGGATATGATGTTTGCATGCATAGATCATAACGGGGATACTGTGTGCACGTGAATGGCGACAGGACAGTAATGATAAAGGAAAACAAAGGACGGATAATGAAATAAAAATGTGTTGTGTGAGAGGAAGTTATGTTTGATATTGTCACTGGATTGTATTTTTAAATGACATTCACCTAATCTGAATTCATCTTCACTCGATAACGGCGTCTTTCTTCTGGTCCCGACACAGAGATGTAAATGTGACGGTGATGCCACATCTGATGGAAACGCAAGCACCTCAACTGAAGAGAAAGACCCTCTACTGCAACATGATTTGGACTGACACACACACACGCACACACACACAAACACAAACGCACACACACATGAACGCACACTGCTGGTGATGGCCACCGTCACTCCAGCATCTAAAAGCACTGTCACAAATGTTTCTGCTACTTGTACTGTAAAGTTGATGAAACTCTCAGCCAAACACTCATGGCCACTTTATTGACCGTGTTTGTGTTCAGGCTGTCGGGTTGAGGCTGTTTTGTCTCTTCAGGCCGAGCGAGTGAAGCTGCCCTGTCTCTTAAAACCACTTTTTGTACAAAGAATGACCAAAAACAAAAAAACACTATTTCTAGTTACGTGTGAGAGTTTGAACACGTTCTGAGATCATGGACGTTGATCTGAAACATTTTCATCACTTCATCAGGAGCAGTTCAGACGGCTCGAACGGCCACTTTAAAGAAATGTTTCTGTATCAACAACAAGGGAACCTAAAGGGCAGAGACGCCTTTTCTCTGTCTGTCCAGTATTTTACTATCAGTGTTTTCATGAAGGGGAAACATTTCTTTGTCTAATTAACCTCCAGGTTCTTGTATTTCATGCGTGCTGAGAGTCGCAGAGTCGAAAGTGAATTTGTTGTTGAGGCTCAAGCGGAGAATCAAACACTCCTCCGACAAAATGCGAGTCAGACAGTGTGGACGCACTCCTGTTTGTATACTACTGTCCTCTGTACAGGTGGAACTGGATTTCTTCAAATGGATGTGAATGATGCTGTTTTCATGTAAAATGCCTCCTTGTTATAAAGAAGTGAATGAATCTTTGAGGTAATAAATGTGCCTTTGAAATTGTATCCATGAGCCTGTGATCTTATTCTTGATGTCCAAACAGTGTGTGAAATATGGAAACGGTCAAACACAAGAGTCCTGAGTCAAACAAAGGTTCGGTCTGTCGACGCTGTTGTCGGGGTTGATTCCGTTGTATCGGAGGCTGTTCGTGCCGCAGTCGACTGAATTGCCTCATTTTTTGTGGATTGATTTTGTGTATTTGAGTTTCCAGAAGCCGATATTGGTTTAACAGACAGCAACAGCAAGACAGAACAAAAAACAGGTCACAAATTCAACAAGCTTGATTGTCCATGTTTTACATCTCTTGTGCTGCTTCTCTGTTTTAGTTGCCACATTTCCCTTAAATCCTGCCAAAACAAAAGTTTCCTCAGTTGAGAGTCAATTCAACATGTCACCTTCAGACCACTGACTCCTGCAGTCACTTCACACCAGGCAACAGAAGGAGAAACTGTCTCACTGTGAACTGAGCTCACACGGACGTCTGCCCTCTCTGTGCATTACGTCAACATGTGGTTCTCTATAGGGATTTGGACGCCGTCTCTGAGCTGTGGCTTATTCCAAATCCTCTCCATCCGTTCTTCCTTATGGATCTTTAATAGTTTCTGCACAAACTAAAACTAAAATATCACTGAAGAATAGTTGACACATCTATAAAACACAGAATAAACTGATCCACACATATCTGTCATGTTCATGTCATTCTGCTCTACAAAGACGTCTCGTTAGCAAAATATAAAATAATTCATACAGGACGATTTCATCATTATGCAACACTATAATAACGTCTTCTGCAAACTTGAGGCTGCTCTAATCATATTTTTTTTATTAGCAACAGGTTGAGTAGCTGTGTAATGTGGGAAGGGGTTAGTTTTCTCTCAATTCTACAGAACCTTTTTTCCTCAGCATTCAGCTCAGCTTTGGTTTTATTGGCCACAGCTTCTCTGTTGTGCTTCAGTCTCAGTGCTCTAATCAAACATGTCTCCAGGTTCTCAGGAAACCAGCTCTGATGGACCCACCGAACACGACCTGCACCCACACAGGCAAAACTAATGGAGTGCAACGTTTCATTTTATTAGATTTCATTTGTTTTTCAGTTGTATTTCTTGTGAATTTTATGCTCATGATTGTCTAAATGTTGTAATGCTGTTTAAAAGCTGCCTGAAATCCATTCTGCCAAAATGAGCCTTTTCGGGATCAACTCAGTTTTATGTTTTGGCCAAAAAGTGGTCAAATGTAAATACTGAGTCTGAAAATCCTGAAAATGTGTTTAGCTCCTTGCTGAATCCATGAAGGGTCCAGACTGTTACAGATACAACAGATCACTTGGCTCTGACTCTGAAGCTTTACTCGACACAGAGATGATACGACTCCTTCAATGTGAGGATTTGCTGCTTTTCTTTCTCTTTCGTTTTCTGCACATTTTTCTGACGTTCTAAAACGAACAGTGTCCAGTTTGTCCTGAAATGAGAACGTTTGAGAGAACGGGACATTTGAAGTGTGATTGTCTCATTACACAGACTGTGTTATTAAAGATAGAGATACATAAGACATTAAACTACTTTAAACTGAGCGTCATTGTAAAATCGTTGGAACGCTTGTTAAGGAAAACTGGGTCAACTTGACTTTGGCCATGAGACAGAAAGCACAACCTCCATTTTGAATAGTGAAGGATGAACACTTTCAGTAACAACTATGTGAACACTGTTCTGTTGAAATGTGTTTATGTGACTTGTCAGTGAAACCAACATCAGTCAGATAATAACTAGTCAACAACGTAATGAAAGCGGCTCTGATCTCATTTTTCCATCTCATCTGTGTTGACCTTCATGCCTTTCTTTTAACGGGTAATCTGCAGCTTTATTGCAGCTCTTTATGGAAATCCATAGGGGTCTCCATTCCTCACATGGGTCCCATAAACTAGCAGATGCTGGTCCCAGCTTTTTTTTCTTTAGCTGTTGTTGCCCTCGAGCGCCGCCTTCGAGATCTGATCTTCTCAGTTATTGGGATGAACGACCTTTTGACGTTAAAGGAGCTTGTGGTCAAGGTCGTCCCGTCAAGTTCGGGATCTTTTTATGCTCATGTCACACTTTCCTTTGTGTCTTTGTGTCAGGATGTTCATACATATAAGCAGGTTGCAGTTTGGGATTGAACAGCTAGGTGGAGCTGTAGAGACGTGTGTGATGCTCCAGTCCTGTTTCTCTTCCATGAATGAAAGATGAGCAGAGGATGAGAACATCCATCAAAAACCTCACTGAAGTAAAACTGTGAAACTTTGATTCAGCTGTAGGATCAATGAGGTGTGTGTGTGTGTGTGTGTGTGTGTGTTTTGGACGCAGCAGGCCACCGTCTCCAGGTCACATACGACCTGCTCCACCCTGGTCTGCAGGTTTCCTCTCTCCTGGCACCACCTTGTGTTAAGTTGAAGTTCTGATTTCCTGCAGTTTATTTCACATCATCTTCATGTTTCTCCGCCCGTCTTTGTGAAAATGATTGAATCTCTGTCAAATAATTATTTTCCTTTTGGTTAATCCCACAGGTTTGCTTCCCTCACCTCACAGGCTGAAACAACATAATGGAGGTAAGAAAGAAACAAGTTTATTTCATCTGTATTTGGGTGAACTGACCCTTTAAAAACAGCCACTGTTAATCTCACACAGCTTTTCATTTGTTCCATTTCCAGTTCTGTCTTCTTACTTCTGGTTGCTGTTGCGAGTCAAAAGTCCCGATCGTTCAGTGCAGCAGATGTTTATATGCTGAACACGTTAAAAAGCTGTTAAAAGCTGCAGCTTCTCATCATATTAACATTATTGTGATTCTTCACAATCAATAATCCAGGAGATTTTTACTTTGCTGCTCTGGAATCTGATTTATCAACACAATTTAAACAATTCACCCAAACGTGTGATATATATTTTATTGATAATATTTAGAGGAATCAGCTTGTAACACAACAATAATCCATGAAAGACTTTAGTGTCACTGAGTCTCCGCTGTTTTTGAACGATCACTCAGACAAATTCTGTTATATCATATTATTATAAACACAATACAAAACACAAACACTATGGACGTTAATAAAAATGATCAGATATTTGATAAAATGCAGGTAAATGTGATCACAAGCAGCAAATATCAACCTTCACAATGCAAAACATTCCACTTCCTGTGTGGACAGGAAGTTACAAGACAACAGAGTCGGAGCACTTCCTTGTTGCTGAAGGTCAATAGACCGAGGCAGTTTTCTGTAACAGCACAGGAAGATTCCTCAAGTTCCTGTGATCGAACCAATAAATGACAACATGTCCTTGAATCACATGACATATTTGGTCCACACACGTTCTTTCAGTCGCAGACACAGAGCAGAGAGACAGGTAAACCAGTCCAGCGTGTGGACGTCGTCTGACTGAATGTGCAGCTGTCGTCTGTGAGGCTCAGACAGCATCATTCCTCACCGGTGAAGAGACTCCCGACCTCGGCTCGTGAAGAGACGCGCCGGTGAAGCTCCTCCTGTTTTCCTTTCCCTTCTGTTCCTCCAGCACTCGATCAATCCCTCTATATGTGTCTCTTCCCCCGTCCCGTCCTCTATATTTAGCCGACCGGCGACCTCGCTGCTGCAGACAGAGCGCCGCTCTACACATCGTCAAACAAGGGGCTAATCCTGTCCAACAGGTGCTGGATCCACACACACACACACACACACACACACACACACTGAATCTCACAAACTCGATGTGACTCTGTTGCCGGGGAAGTCGAGGGTCACGCTTTCCAAAACCAGTCTGAGAATGTTGGGGGTCGAGTGTCGGAGCCGCTCACACGCTGAGCGATGAAGCGAACCAGCGCTTCTACTGCATCTGTCAGGCCTCTGAGGTTCACGTCTGTGGAGTCCAAACACTTCACACACAACTGCAGAGGAAGAAGAACTCAAAACCTTTACTCAAGGAAAAGTACTAATACGACAATGTAAAAAGTCCTGTATTCAAAAGTGTACTGAAGTATGTAAGTATTATCTCCAAAATGTACTT
Organism: Holacanthus passer; assembly: GCA_025331565.1. Taxonomy (NCBI): domain Eukaryota; kingdom Metazoa; phylum Chordata; class Actinopteri; family Pomacanthidae; genus Holacanthus; species Holacanthus passer. Next base: position 1,351,130 of record JAFREQ010000046.1, on the reverse strand, counting down.
AAAGTATCAAAGTATTTGTCCCCTGTGTCTGATTCTCATCATGCATCAACGTCAGAGCAGCATTTTCCTGTTGGAGCCTCCAGGTGACGCTAGTCTGAACTACTTTACATCCGTTCACTTAGTTTAGTCCAGTGGTTCAACCTGAGGGGTCGGGCCCCTCCAAAGGGCCATCAGATAAATCTGAGGGGTCGACTCATGGAGAGGAAGAAAAAAACCAAAGTTCTAAAACACATTTTTCTTGTACTTTTCTCTAATGTTTGCATTAAGATAAAGGATCAGATAATTTTTCCTCTTTGGACTGAAAACAATCAAATGACAGGGGCCCTAGGTTGAGACTGCTTTTTTGTCCTAAAATGGAAGTACCTCAGATTGTACTTAAATACAGTACTGAAGTAAATGTACTGCAGTTGTTGCCGGTTGGATCAACACATCACAGATAAAAAACGCACACGAGCAGAACGACAGCAGCTGAGCGTCGTCTCTTCAGACGATCAGAGCGAGTTTGATTCTCGTCTCACCTCGACACTTGGCTCCCGCAGCACCCGACGGCGTCGGCTCTACTGCGAGGGGCCGTCGGGGGTCTGGACGAGCCTCTCTGAGCCCGAGCCTCCGGACGCGGCCTCCGCCTGAGGCCGAGCGTGTGTGCCCGCAGGACGGCAGCTCCGCCCTCCTCTGCTCCGCCGCTGCAGGATGGACGGCAGTGGACACGACCGTCTCCATCCGACTGGCTCGGTATACGCTCACCTGCAAAAACAGCATGACTGTGATTCTTGGGTTTGATCTCAACAACGTTTGTTTGCTGTGATGATGTGAACATTTGCACATTCCATCCTCTTTATTCTGTCTCGTATAGCAGTTTGTCATATTGTTATTGTAAATGTCTTCTTCATATTTTTGATTCTTCTTTACCCTGTATTTCCTGTGCTTACAGTCTAACACACCTGTGTCTGCAGGTAACGCGGCGACTTGAGCTCTAGCTCCTCCTTGACGACAGTGGGAGCACAGCAACAGAACAGCTGCTGGAAACCTGCTCTGAACCTGCAGAACGCAGATACTTCACTGCAGGATCAAACAGGTACGACACATATATACTGGATTACAGACACAAACACGCACGACCTGTCACGTGACACACGCACACACAGACAGGACTGACTGACCTGCTGTTGAGGCAGTAGTAGATGATGGGGTTGTACATGGTGGAGCTCATGGCCAGCCACATGACGGCCAGGTAAACCTGCTGGATGTAGCGCTGCTCGAAGAACTCGGGGAAGAACTGGTGCAGGAGGAAGTAGACGTGATAGGGCAGCCAGCAGACGGCGAACGTGCACACGACCACGATCATCATCTTCACCACCTGCCACAGAGAGCAGGGCGGAGGAGACGGAGGCGGCTTTGAAATAATCTTTGTCTGTTTTCATGTGGGGATTAAAAAACCATTAAATTAAATGATGGTGCTCAGTGACGAGGCCACGTTCAGGACACACACAAACCTGGTGTGTGCGTGTGTGTGTGTGTGTGTGTGTGTCACCTTGCGTTTGGCGATGAGCTGCTCTCTGTAGTGCTCAGAGGAGTCTCCAGGAATCTCACTCGCCCAGAGGGTGACGCCCACCGTCGTGTACGCACATCCCATAATGCAAAGGGGCAGGAAGTAGATCAGCAGTGTCACACACACATAGTATCTAGAAAATGAGAGAAAGAGGAAAAATAATAAGAGCTCATGTATTAATGTCCTTCATCCAACCCTGTGTTCACAAAGTGTTGAACCTCTCTCCATCCTCGCTTGTGAACGACTGAGTCTTTCCAGGATGAAGCTTTCAGACCCAATCATGATCCTATCACCTGTTACCAATCAACCTGTTTACCTGTGGAAGGATCCAAACAGGTGTTTTTGCATCAGTCCACAACTTTCACAGTCTTTTGTTGCTCCTGTCCAACTTGTTTCAAACATGTTGCTGCATCAAATTCAGAATCAGCAGATATTTACAAGAATCAATGAAGCTGATGATCAAACATTAAAAATATTGACTTTGTGCTGTTTTTCATTGAGTTTATGTCAAAAAGGATCAAATAATTATCACATTCTGTTTCATCTATGTTTTATTCAGTGTCCCATCTTTTTTGGAATCAGGGTTGTAAAATGGTTTGACGACAGTGATTATCAACACATCAGGGATCAAATCAAACGTTCTGAAAGTGTTGAACCTGTCAGGGACGTGAACATGGAGATGACCTTTAACCTTCTGACTCTCTGATGCCTCCAGACTGAAATATCTCAACAACTATTTGATGGATTGCCCAGAAGTTTGGTTCAGACATTTTGAATTCTAATGCAGTTCAGTTTTATTTATATTGCACCAAATGAGTTTTCATACAGAGCAGGTCTGGACTCATTTCTAACATTAGTGAATGTACTGATGAACCTCGTCTGGCTGCAGTTTGATTGCTTCTCTGAATCAAACTCAAACTGAGGACGCTCGTATACACACAGAGACATGGAGGTGACTTCTTTTTCTGCAGAGACCAAAGAAATCATCACGGCTGGATTATTCTCCGCCAGGTAGAGCGGGTGTGTGAGTGAGGCCGTAATAAGACGTTAATTTTGGAAGCAAATTTATCAAATGCCCTTTTCCTCTTTTAGCTCCACAGACATTTCCAGAAGAAATCAGGCAGATATGATTCTCATATTCATCACCTGACCGGGAGTCGGTTCAGCCGCAGGCTCCTTTTTTTCATATACTAAATTAATCCCTTAAGGAAATGATCATTAGCTGCAGCTTCCCGTCGGGATGACGAGGGATCAAACCTTATTAAGCACAAAGCTGTAAATATGGAATAATGCTGCACAGCCGTCAGCGTCTTTCAGCTGCTTGTTTTGGTTTCATCCTTTAAAGCTTCAGTCGTGTGGAGAGGAAACAAACCCTCTGCCTTGTTCTGCCTTGTTCCCCGCAGGTACTCACATCTTCTTGAAGTCCACGGTGGCGTATTCGGGCCAGTCTATGTAGCAGACCGTGCGTCCGGGCAGCAGGGCCGTCGACGAGTAGTAGTACTGAGGGAAGGCCAGGAGCAGAGCCAGGATCCAGATGACGGCGATCACCAGGCGGGTCTCTGTGGAGCTCAGCCTCTGCTGCAGGGGATGGATGATCGCCATGTACCTGACAGAGACACCGAGGAGGAGAACGTGTGGCGGCGTTTTCTGGTACGTTACTCGACAATTTATGTCACGTAGCTTTGCATCTTTCAGCCATTCAACCGTTTTCAGGCAGCAAATGACGTCTGTTCATTTCACAGCAGTTTGAAACTTGCTAAACAGGTAATGAACGATTTGCATCACATCACAGCGTCATGATGTTGTAATTCTCAATGCACCCATTCAAGGATATTTAGTCTTTGGTGTCCTCAGGGTTCACACTCTCGGTTTGATCTCAGTCGTGTGATGGGGAGTCAAACATTTCTGGGCTGAGTTTGATTTACAATGATACTGTTTAAAGTGGCTCTCACTGTATATACACATTCACACACTCACCTGTCCACAGCGATGGCCGTCATGGAGTAAATGCTGGCAAATATGGCCGCGATGGGGAAGAAGTTGTGGAAGCGGCAGTAATCCAAACCAAAGTACCAGTCGTTGTGGACGGCGTAGGCAAAGTTGATGACTGTGTTGAAGGCCGACATGCCGGCTTCTGCAAAGGCCAAGTTCACCTGCGGAGAGTCACAGTTACCTGCACCGCCGTCAACACACACACACAGTTTCACACGGTGATACTCGGGGGCGACCTGTAGCTGAGTACATTTACTCAAGTACAAATTTGAGGTACTTCACTCAAGTCCTGCCACTTTCTACTTCTACTCCCTAAGCAGGAACCCTGGGAGGAGGAGCTGCCTGACAGTCTGATCTCAGGGCAAACAGCTCACGAGAAGTAACAGGTGCATATGTTGACCAACAGTAAACATGAAGTTCACCTCTGACCTCTGACCTCTGTCTTTATGAGCTGTTTTCTTGTGAATGAATTCATTGTATTTGTAATGAGAGAACTCCAAACAAACCGTGATGTCACTTAAACATGATGTTTGCAAATGCTTTTCTAATTTTGTACATTTGGGGCAGATTGTGACGTCATAGAGATTAATGATTAATAATAGTCAACAACTAATTTGATTGTTATTTTCAAGAAGAAAAAAAATGTCAAAATTCGCTTTTTCCAGCTTCTCAAAGGTGATAATGAACTTTTTTCTTATATGAGAGTAAACTGAACAAACAATATGAAAACATCAGATGACACTTTATTGATCCAATGATTGATCAAGAAAACAGTGAGAATATTTACAGAGATCAATGAACTCAATCTTAAACGAACTTGAACCTGAGATTTTATTTACGTGGTCAGTTTATTGATATGAGTCCGTGTTTTATTATGAGGTTTTTATTGTAGGAGTAAAGCCAGATGGAGTGAATGAATGAATGAATGAATGAGTGAATGAGTGAGTGAGTGAATGAATGAGTGAATGAATGAATGAGTGAATGAATGAATGAATGAGTGAGTGAATGAATGAGTGAGTGAATGAATGAATGAGTGAATGAATGAGTGAATGAATGAATGAGTGAGTGAATGAGTGAATGAATGAATGAATGAATGAATGAGTGAGTGAGTGAGTGAATGAGTGAATGAGTGAATGAATGAGTGAATGAGTGAGGCAGTTTATCACCTGATGTCCATGGACCTGTGTTCGATCAGCTTCATCTCATTTCACGCAGGACAAAGTTTATTTCAGAATAAAACGGTTCGAACAGAGAAGCAGAAAAGTTCGAGCATCGACCTGTGGACAGAAGCAGAATCAGCGTGTTCTCACCAGAAAGTAGTTGGTGACGGTTCTCATGCGTCTGTGCGCCACGATGATCCAGATGACGGCGACGTTTCCGCTCACGGACGCGGCCACGATGCAGCAGTAGGCGGCGGCCCAGAGTCCGATCCTCCAGGGCGGCTGCACGAACTGGTTCCACCCGCTGCTGCTGTTCAGGCTCCAGTCACAGCTGTTGGTCTGAGGCTCCATCTGCACGGGGGGCGGCGGGGTCCGGGTCCTGGTGCGGGTCCTGGTCCTGCAGCGGGTCCTGGTCCTGGTGCGGGTCCGGGTCCTGCAGCGGGGTCCGGGTCCTGGTGCGGGTCCTGGTCCTGCAGCGGGGTCTCGGTCCTGGTCTCGGTCCTGGTCCTGGTCTCGGTCCTGGTTTCTAGCAGTAACAGGACAAACACGTTTCCTTCATCCTCCTCCGACTTTACGCACCGAGCAGCAGCTGTGAGGCTCAGACCCCCCTCCCTGTCACACACACACACACACACACACACACACACACACACAGCCTCATCAGATTTTGTTTTTTCTGAATATTTGGGGTTTTTGACTGATGGTCAGATTAAACAAGATATTTGAGGAAAAAAAAAAACTGGTTGTTTGTTTGTTTGTTTACTATTGTTGATGTTTAACAGACTAAACAATTAATGTATTGATTAAGAAAACGATCATCAGATTTACATTCATCATATGAAAGACCATCTCTTGTTTTCTATGCACACACACACACACAGATAGTGACGTCTTCAAATGTTTATTGTTTTTGTCTAACTGATACCAATCATCAAAAAAATCCATTACTGATCATAAACAGCTGAATTTATATGAATGTGACATATTGATTCATAATGTTGATTATATTTAATGCATTTATTTTCTTTTATATTCTTCACTCTTCAGGACAACGTCCGACAGAAGAAAGCTCAGGAGCTCATCTCTAGTAAGTGCAGCAAATCTCTTCCTTCTTATGTTACATTCAATGGCTGCTGATTAAATCAGTCATCAGAGACTCGGTTTGATCTGATGAGTCCAGGATCTGGTCTGAACAGTCAGCTGTTGACCCCTGTTAGAGCTCTCTGTTCACCCCGCAGACCTTCACCTCCGCTGCTTTCAGAGAGACGCTTCGAGCATCGAACATCTGATACTGTTGATCCTGCAGAGGCGAAGTGATGCTCGGTTTGTCCTGGTAAAAACCTGTCTCGTCGACAGCAATGTGTGAGTTTAGGACTTTATTGTTCTGTATGTCAAACGGGGTTCCACACGGTTCAGCTCTGGGTCCTGTCGTGTTCACAATTTATATTAATAATATTACACCTTGTGTAACAAATTGTGAGGTCCATTGTCTGCAGATGATACGGTTCTGTGTTGCTTTGCTAAGACTGTCTGCCCAGACATTGAATTCTTACAATGAGCATTTGATAAACTAGAAGATGCACTTTTCATTTGCAATAAAATCTGTAAATTATTTGAATGACGAAGGTTGAATGGAGGAATAAATGAAAGTGCTTTTTAAAATTACAATAATTTGAACCACATTAGTCAGTCACTTTTGAAATTGGCTCATGGTTTTGTGTTTATTGATTTCATGCTTCAACATTTAATGGATTTTGGACAAATGATGCCCATTTAAACTGAAATTCCAGCTCATCAAGCTGCAGGGTGCAGCTCTGCTTGTCATCAGGTCAGAGGTCACTGGATCGTGTGCTGTCTGGCCCAATTGTACATCAGCTCAGCAAAGTAATGGAAAAACGGCGCTGCACATAAACGGAGCGTATTTATCTCTCAGCACATCGACAACTCGCCGCTGTCTGTCACATCAGATCGAGGCCATTAGAATGCACTGCAGGGAAAACAGGAACTCGTTCGTCACCTGATCCCCTCACAGCTGCTGTTCCAACGCCGCAGCGCAGGTAGTGAAAGCTCATGTCTGAACTGGTGACGAGGAAAAGATGTGACATGAAGGAGGAGAGGGAGAATTCACCCGAGAGTGAAGGAGAGCTTTCTCCATTTATTTCTTTATCTGCCACCTGCTTTCATATAAACCTCAAACTAAAAAGCGAGAAGTCTGTAACAAGAACACGACGACATGAGAAGAAGGTCGTGATTTAAATCTCACAGCAAATGGAAAGAAAGACGTTTTATTCTTTAGTGGATTCAGAAAACCTAACCCACATTCAATGTTGATGCTAATACTTAAACTTACACTTTTACTTGAATAAAAATGTAATTTAAAACAACCATCCTTTGATACTAGTGAGGTTAAAACTGCCAAACTGATGGTGATGGTTTAGAAACTGAACTGGAAATTGGGAAAAGTATAATGGAATAACTATCCAGCTTTGCAAAAAAAAAAAAAATTCATTTTCATGCCGTCACCATTTTGGAAATCTCATCATGTTCTTTCATGTGTGTGTGTGGATCAGGACTAAAAGCTCAGCAGGATGAACGAGGAGAAAACCAACTTAAATCTGCTTCCTTTGCCCCAAGGTCTCGGTCCTCGCTCCACATAGAACATCAGATATGAAAAACTGTGTGTGTGTGTGTGTGTGTGTGTGTGTGTGTGTGTGTGTGTGTGTGTCACGGTCACATTGGATTATTCCACGGGAGACTCTTCAAACAAAGGATCATGCCTTATCTGACTCATATGCTAATCGGTGGATTCATTAAGCGGCGCAGCAGAAATTAATACCATCACATGTGAAAGAGCTGCTGTTGAAGAGAGACGATAAGAGAACGAGACGCTGAGGTGATGAACAGAGACACTGGAGGGAGGGGAAGTGGAACAAGTCAGGAATATGAGATTTCACTGCTGACAAGTGGATGAATACATTAAAAAATGATTGAATACGCAAAGAAATTTACAATTAAATAAAGCAAGAGTCTAATTATTCACATGCCAGGAGCAAGAGTCCAAACAGGAATCATTCAATTATACAACCATTATCTTTACAGATAGTGCAGAGTTTCCTGCAGGGCTGGAAGAAGTATTCACTTTGCCTGTAGTATAAAAATACACCAGTGTGTCTAAAAGTCCTGCGTTCAAAACGCCAACAACTCACTGACATCTGAAACACGACAAGGTTGTAAACCGCTGCTTTCATCTGTGACAGTGGGTCGTATCTTATCAGCTTATATGTTTTGCTTACGTAAAATCTTAAAGACCCTCTAAGATGCAGTGGAATAGAAGTATCATAGAAAAGTACAAATACCTCAGAATGACACTTATGTGCCATTTTGAACTTGAGTAAAAATATTCAACCTCCTCGCTGATGCTCACCTTTTCTTTGAACTCAGCATCTGGCCTCTCTGTGGGGCTCGACCTCTGACCTTTGAGACAGCAGATAAAATACCTGAGTTATGAGCCGAGGTGGGACCTTGAACTTTGGAACCGAGGCTCCTCAACAGTCATCAAAGTTTATCTACATATTGAATCATTCAGTGTTTCGTAATACTTCAGTCTGATTACTTGTATATGATCAGTCTTCATTTGCCAGAAATACTTTATAGATATCTGTGATTCATACTTGAACGCAGCATACCTGTGTACATATACTACATAATTCACATCTTTTGCATAAAGGTTTGCACACCTCATTTATTTAGTCTAACATATTGTAATGCATATTTTGTAAACAGCTTTTTAACTGTGACCTCTGTAATTTCATTACTTTATTTTTTATATGTTTCATTCAAATAGTTCTTCTTCTGTTTGCTGTGTCTCTTGAATGTCCCCTCAGGATCAGCTGAGTCTTGATAACACCTGATCATTTCTTAGCTGAGACATTTTGAAATGTTGAACGTCATCTCAGTCTTTAGATTCCTGGATCGTTTCCACTCAGATTATCTTTGAGCTGCAGATCACAGCAAGTGATTCGTGCGTCTAATTTATTCTTGTGTCTCGAGGGAGGAGAGATTTCTAACAGCATCTGAGCAGAGTTTCACCGGATGAGCTTCATCTACTGCTTCATCTAAGAGGAAAGCAGTTTTTCTCAGCCGTCTGGTGGGGACACAGTTCAGGTGCTGGTCGGGGACCGGGAAGCGGTCCAGAGTTGTCTGGCACAGCTCCACCATGTGGTCAGTATGTGAACATGGATCCATTTGCAGCTTCATCACATGAGATAAAAATCTGTCCTGCTGACGATCTGCTGCTTTTCTTCCCAAACTAAATATCAGTTTTGGACTGATGGTCGGTTTAAACAAGGTATTTGAGAAAAAAATCACTGTAGAAATTAAAATGTTTGTTGTTGTTGTTGTTTTTGTTGTTGTTGTTGTTTTACTATTGTTGATGTTTAATAGACCAAACGATTAATTCATTAAGAAAATGATCATCAGATTTACACAAAACATCAACAACAAAAACAATCACTCATAATATAAAAGACCATCTCATGTTTTCTATGTCTAATCTTAATCTGCAATGAAAAAACTAACTGAAGCTGTTAAATAAATGAAATAAAGTATTTCCCTCTGAAATGTAGCAGAGTAGAAGTATAACATAGTACAAAATACTGCAGTGAAGTATCTCTGGAGTAAATGAACTCTGAGGAAAATATGAATGGACGCCCCACAGAAAGAATTGATCACACACACACACACAGTGACAGTCCAGCCTCGTCCAGTCCTCAGATTGTCTGTGTACAGTCACTGAGCAGTTTGCTGCATTTTGCTCGACAGATTTTTCACAGAACTTTGTTGTGATTCTGAGCGTTTTGTGCTTGTTAGTGTAATTTAACTTGATTGAACTAAAATACTCTTGTAATTTCTTGACTTTCTTCATCTCCACTTCATCTTTCATCAGGTAAGACAAAGATTTTCAACACTGTTTGTTATAATGACGTCGCTCGTCTGTTTCTGTTCGAAGCTTATTGTGATTCTGGTCGGTTGACAGATGTTGTCATGTATGAGAATGTCTTTTTCCTCATATTCAGTATTTTGATAGATAGATAGATACTTTATCGATCCTTTACTTTTTGCTCACTTGAAGTACTGAATCAGACTGAATATCAATGTTTACTTCCATGTAAACGTGATATGAAGGTGTCAGGATGGAGGAGCAGCTTTGTGAAACCATGTTTGTCCTCAAACTAAAAGCTGAGAGAAGATGCACTTTAAAATATCTGTCTGTGCACGTCAGATTTGTTTTAAGAGTCGTTAAGAACTATTTCAATGAACTGAAGAAGTTCCACAAGGCTCAGTCTTTACATTCTTGGATTTTTGTGTGAGATAAAAAATCACTGATCGCTAAGATTAGATGACTTTAATCTCCTTCTGCTCAAATTGTGCGTCTCCTGACATTTTATTGACAAGAGCATTTTGGCCTCTTCCCAAGGCAAATCCCAGGCCGAGGGCTGGACGGAGGTCGATTGCTTGTTCCTGCTGCAGTTACAGTTACAGCTGGTGAGAGAACAATTTAGCATTGATGCACCTTGTTGGAGTTTGTCCAGTAACATAAGACACTTTCTGGTGGCAACACAGCAGCAACGAGAGAAACAGGCGGCCAAACTGCAAACCTTGAGTGTTTTATTACTGAATACCGGAGTTGGACCAGATGACTTTAACCTAACGCTGCATATAATGAAAACCAGGTGTCACGTTGGCAGCTCGGACTCTGCATCGTGTGAGAGCTGTTGGATCAGGATTCGGCCGACGATTACATTTTTACTCAAAAATGATTTGGACACAAAGAAATGAGCAGTTTCTAAACACAGATGTGAGAAGAAAGTTTTGACCAGTGAAGTGTTCACTCCCCCTGAAACCAACCAAACCACAAGTAAAATGTTTAGTAAAAGCATCTGTTGAAAATACTTCTCATTACTCCGTGTGTGTGTGTGTGTTAGTGTGTGTGTGTGTGTGTGTGTGTGTGTGTGTGTGTGTGTGTGTGTGTGTGTGTGTGTGTGTGTGTGTGTGTGTGTGTGTGTGTGTGTGTGTGTGTGTGTGTGTGTGACTGTGCTCATGTGACTGTCCTTCACACTCAGTGATCAGGCTTCAGGGACTGGTAAGCAATCAGAAATGACATCTATTGATCAGCCTAGAAAACGCCCTCAAATCAGCTACGTCACGAGAGCAGAGAAACAGTCGGTTCGACATGTCTGTAAAACACAACACGGAGTGTGTGGGTGTCACTGGAGCAGAGAAACAGAGAAATGTGTGTATTGGTTCAGTTTTCTCTCATTAAACTGAAATCACGTTAATGACCTTCGATTGATTGACCTTGATTCATTCAAACTGAACTCGTCCCTGAGCTGTGGAAGGTGAGAGAGTCTCGACTGTTTCCAACTCAGAGTTAGAAAATTATATTAAACCAACTTCCTATTGAGGCACTTTTTCAAAAGGGTGATTACTAAAGACTTCATCAAACCTTTCACTGATGCTTTATCGATTAGTTGGTCTGGAAAACAAAACGTTTCCTGCTGCCTGAAACATCTGAGTTCAACTAAACTAAAGTTCAAACTCATGTCATGAAAACATAAAAGTAGTTTTTTGTATTTCAGTTTCAATAAACTTAATGTCGTCAGTTCAATCAACAGCCGTAATAATTAGAGTAAATCACGTGTTTATCTGACCTTGACTTTGCCTCAGTCGAGGTTATGAGACTCCAGACAGCTGTGGTTTGTCTGTTTGTCTTTTCTTTGATTTATTGTTAAAACTTTTAGGTTGTTATTCATGAATGTTTTTAAGGACTCGGTGCATGAATATTGTATAAAGTATTTTTGAAGACACTTCGGATGCCGGGGATTCTTTGCTTTGAGCTGCAGGTCCTGGACGGCTGCCGGGGTTTTCCATCGAGTTTTCCTCTCGTCATCCATTGATCTGTTGATGTTGCTGTGGCACATGTGTTGCCATGTGGTCCATGTGGTGAGAGTCAGTCAGGAGGATTCCCCGACCAGAGAAAGCTCTGCTGACGTTCTTTCTTCTTTCTCCACCAGCATCTGTATTTCCTCAGTAAACCTCCTCATCTCTGTTTCAGGATGGATCATCACGACTGGCAGCGAGGGAGAAGCCGAGGCCACAGGCACTACGACGAAGATGACGGTGAGGAAAGCAGCTGGATGAGCAGCTCGACTGACATGAAGCCACAAACATTATGACAAAGTTCATTTGCAGAACATGTTACTTCTAAATCCAGCAGACCTGGAGCAACATTACAATTCATTTGTCTTGTTTGAATCCATCATCCATCCATCCATCCATCCATCATCCATCCATCCATCATCCATCCATCCATCCATCCATCCAATCATCCATCCATCCATCCATCCATCCATCCATCCATCATCATCCATCCATCCATCCATCCATCCATCCATCATCCATCCATCCATCCATCATCCATCCATCCATCCATCCATCTCTGTGAATACGCTTATTTCCCAAAACTTTTCCAAATCAAGACAAATGTATTTTTATTCAATTCACCTCAGTCAAAACACGATTAAAGGCGTTTGTCTTTGTGTTTGTCTTCATGTCACTAATGAGCTCTTTGCTTTCACAACCCTCCACAGACTGTTTCTGTATTGACCCGTATACGTTCTCTCTCTCTCTCAGAGGCTCAGCCGGTTTACATCGGCGTTCCAGTTTCCCACAGACGGAAACGGCGCAGACATCATTCGTACGTCAGCGACGCCGAGCGGGACACGCGTCACTCACACTACGACCACCACACACACCGCGAACACTCACACCGAGGGTATTACCACGACAGGGAGGAGCACTACGACGATGACGAGGGCAGCACGGAGCGCCACGAGCACGCCGACCCCTCAGGTCAGAGGACACGTGTCTGTAAACTGTTTGTCTCCTAATGTGCACAAGCACTGACGAACCCCACCCTCAGCTCAAAATGTCAACCTTACTCATAATGTAACTCATGCATGGGAATATATAGCCTCATCTCTAGCTCCACCTTCAGGACAGATTCTTTCATTTTCAAAGGCTTCAGTATGTTCGGAACAGACTTGGTGACATGTTGTCAAATGTTGTTCGATGATCTAACGAGCAGTTCATTAAAGCTCTGCCCTTCAGTCTATAGTTTGTTCAACACTTGGGTTGTAATGAACTTTTCATCCTCTAGAGGCCAATGTTTGTTTTAAAAGAAAAGTGACTCAGCATCAGTGGGTCGACCACTTTTTTCCAGGCTGAAATATTTCAACATCTACTTGATAGATTGGTATGAAATATTGAACGTTCATGATTCCCAGACAATGAATCTTAATGACTTTGTTGAACCTTAAACGTTTCCTGTAGCGCCACCATGAGGTTGTATTGGATGGATTGAAATATGGTACAGACATTAATAATTACTGTGAGTATGAGCCGACCTGATCTGAGCTGTGAGGTAGAGCAACTGTGTGTGTGATGAGGTCGAGGTGGTGAGTTCATGTATGTGATGAATGTTTTGCAGCGTCGTCCCAAGGGGCCATGAATTCTGAAGCCTGTAAGCTGATTAGAGCTGAGGAACTCCAAGCTGTGTGTGTGTGTGTGTGTGTGTGTGTGTGTGTGTGTGTATTTTAGCCTGTTCCAGTCCAGATTCCAACCAAACAGCTGAGGTGGATGTTAGAGGAGAGTAGAAGTCATGTTGGTGAGGATCTCCTTGCTTTTCCTGCATGTGTGTGTGTGTGTGTGAGTGTGTGTGTGTGTGTTTGTGAGCGTGTGTGTGTGTGTGAGCGTGTGTGTGTGTGTGTGCATGTGTGAGTGTGTGTGCGTGGACGTCTGGGAGGAGAATACTTCAGGACCCTGTGGTGTGTGTCAACCCTCTTAAAACCTCTGGCTCTTTGCTGCTTTGGAGATTTCAGTGGATTTCTGCCGCAGCTTAGACTCGACCTTTTTCCGACCGACCGAACGGTGCAGGTCTGACTCAGGCTGACGACACCGAGTCATTCATGGCTCACTGAAAGAGATAAACCGACTGTGGTATAAAACTCAAAGAAGTCGGCGTTGAAGTGGAGACGGGAGCAGAAGGACGTTTGTGAGAAGGAGTGAACGTGTCACTCATGGTGAACTGAGGACACTCGACCTCAACAAGACACGAAGCCAGAAGGATCTCACTCGTTACCTTTGGGCCTCCGGTCTCTGGTCAACATGCAGGACTCAGGGGTGTCCTTTCCCTCCATCATGGCCTCCCGCTGGACCCTGCCTGGATCCCAGATAGGTAAAGACGGTAAAGCCTGGATATGAGAGTAGACACATGCTGAACTACAGTGAAGTGGTTGGTCAAATGACGACACATGTGAATTAATTCCAGTATCATTGCATTTACATTTACAGAAACTTTACTTTCTATTATCTCCAAATTGTAGACTTATTGAAAAAATAAATTATCAAAAGAAATTTGTGCCTTTTTGAAAGTACTTTAGTGCCACTCTCAGGCCCCCTTGTGGTCAAAGTCTGTTAATTCACCATTTAAAAAACACATGGTTGAAAAGTCAGCATTGATTTGTTTTTCAGCCACTTGTTGAAGGTGGAACAAGCTGGAATCACATCATTTACATCAAGTTATGTGTTAGCAAACATTTGTCTTTGTGCACATCCAGCAAACGTGGAGCAACATGAAACTGATCACTGAAGTATTGATCAGAGCCTGACGATCGTTTGTCAAACAGCCATAAACACAGTTACAGTTGAAATCGGGTTGATAGAGTTTGTGGGCCACAAAACCAAAACAAGCTGAAAGACACTAAAGAGGGAACTGAAGAGTTGGGTGATCGTCATCATGTTCGTTCGTCATTACAAGCAACACTGTTCTCATTTCATGCAGCCATTTGATTATTGGAGCGTTATGTAATAAACAACCTGTAGGCAACTAAGAAGGTGAAGGACTGGAGGAGCGTTCACATGTGTTTTAACAGCCACTCACAAACTAAATCTGAAACACTGCAAACTTTGTGATCTCGTCCTGTGGGATCACATGAGCACAGATACTGATGGAAACTGATTCCTGCTGCCGCTCATTGTGGAACATTGTATCGTATCTGTGGTTAACACAGATTACATAATTGTTCCCTTTGCATGGAAGCTGTTGATTGAGATTGTGAACGTCACATGAGGCTCGTGACACTTGTGGTTAAAAGTGGAAGTGTTCAGATCCATGAGTTCATGTGTTATTGACTTGTGACTTTTTTAGCTTTCAGATCGCAAAGAGGAACAAAGTGAACGACAGGAAACACACACACACACACACACACACACACACACACACACGCCTCCAGGCCTGGATGTTAATGGGGATTGATCTGCTCAGAGTCAAATTAGAAAAAGTGCTGATCAGATGTCACATCGTCATTAGAGGAGCTGACTCTAACGAGGGATGTTTGGATCAAACCGGGATGTTTCTCATGACTGAAACATTTGTCCAGGTTGTTTTGTTGGTCAACTGATCTGAGGCTCATTATGTCTGAGCCATTTGTTGATTAACTTAATTGATTAACTTATTTTTCTGTGTGTGTGTATTTATTGGTTTCAAAAGCTTTTGTAAATGTGAACAAGTATAATAAATAAGTACTGCATTCAAAAGTATATTAGTGTACTTTGAAATAGTATACTATGGTACAAACCAAGTGCACTTACTTTCAGTACGTTAAAATTATCCTAAAGTTGTCCGACATGCCTTCAAAGGTAAAATACACTTTTGGTTCAGGTATAGAAATATACATGTACTTCAGAAACTTTAAATATATTTTAATACTAGTTTACTTTTTTGGTAGGTAAAAGTACTCAAAGACGTTAGGCTGTTGGGAATGTTAGTTCTGCAGATATAAACCAAAGTTTTGTACAAAGTTAAAACTTTGACCTGATGATGGCGCTGCAGGAAATGTCAGAGGATCACTGAGTTATTGCAATTTGTCCTGAGGGGATCACGAACGTTTGTACCAAAGTTCATGCTGAGATATTTTGTTTGAACCAAAAAGGTTCAAACAGGTGGTGCTAGAAGGAAAGTCAGGGAGTCGCCAAAGTCACCCGGGTTCATCCTCTGGGAACCATGAAAAAAGGTCATGACAATGAATCCGTTGTTGAGATATTTCTGAACCAAAGTGATAGATACCATGCATGAAGCCACGCTGTTAACAAGGTCAATGTGAAGTTTGTCCTGAAGGTGGTGCTGTTGACCAGTTTCATGTTGATCTGGATGGACGTTGAAGCCCAGATTAACATGCTTGTGTGTGTCAGGTTGGTTTATTTACTGTTTCTGATGTGACTCAAATGTGAATTTAAAGGAAATCTGAAACTGGCTCTGTCTCCGGTTTTGTCTTCAGTGTCTCCTGCAGCAGAGCGACTGCGCCACATACTGGGCGAAGACGACAGCACCCCGACGCCCACGATATTCACTGAGATGGACACGCTACAGCACGAGGGGGGCGAGTTAGAGTGGAAGGAGTCGGCGAGGTGAAGACAAACATCCAGCAGCTTTCATTAGTTTAGGATTTGGGGTCACTTTGGATTTAGAGGTCGGAGGTTGAGACGTGATGGACTTTAACTCCACGTGTGATTTATAGTTTAAATTACACAACAGCGTCCTGCTGGTTCAGACTCTCTTTAAACAGTGGAATAACATCACTTCATCCTTTGAATTCCAGAGTCAGAGTTTTTCTCTCCGTCTCTGTAGGTGGGTGAAGTTTGAGGAGAAGGTGGAGGAGGGAGGAGAACGATGGAGCAAGCCTCACGTGTCCACGCTGACCCTCCACAGCCTGTTCGAGCTCAGGACCTGCCTGCAGACCGGAAGCATCCTGCTCGACCTGGAGGGCTACTCGCTGCCGCAGATCGTGGGTGAGTCCGGCCGAGTTCCTCCACTCCGGTTTCTGCACATCAGAACCAAACAAGTCAAGACTGACAGAAAAAACAAAAGCATAACCAACTTCACAATTCTCCAAAGTAATTCGTTGAAGTCGTCGACTGAAGTTCTACCTTTGAGACAGCAGATGCTTTCATTACTTTTCATACTCTGGAAATCAGCCTTCAGACCTTTGAGATGTGGTTCAGAATAAGTAAAAGTTAAAAACACACAACGTTTGAAGGAAGTTGTTTCTTTCAAATGTTGCTGCTCAGCATCAAACCTTCAAATGGCACAATGTCCTTGAACTCACCACTGAACTGAGGTTTCACATAAGTCCAAAATAACTATCGATGTTTCAGGAGAGAAATGAAGTGAGTTGACTTTGTTGTGAACTGAACTGAAACCATTTTGAAGAAAGTCAATGAGAAAATGGTCAAATGTACGTTGTTACTTCTGATAAATGGTTTAATAATGCAACATGGCCTTTGTTGAACTTTTACTCCAGATGAGATCGTGGATCGACAGATCGCCGACGGTCTCATCGCTCCGGATCTGAAGGAGAAGATCAGCTTTGTGCTGCTCAGGAAACATCGTCACCAGACCAAGAAGCCGATCCACCGCTCGCTGGCGGACATCGGGAAGTCCTCCAACGCTGCTTCCAGTGAGTCTGTGTTCTCATCCGCCAATCAGCAAAGAGATCTAACCCAATCGCATCCTAACGACTCCTTTCTTTTCTGATCACCACCTGTTTGAAATCACCTCTGCGCTTCACATCTTCTGCTGCCGTCTGTCAGATCGTAGTCCTCAGGTTAATCTGAACCGTAGCACTAGTTCGGCCTCTGGGATCCATCGCTCCACAGAAGACCTGCGCTCTCGGCAGTCGAGCAGCCTCGGCCGCCTGCGTGAGTCTGAACACACACACGCACACACACACACACACGCACGCACACATACACACACGCACACACACACACACACACACACACATTCCTCCGCCATGACTTCCTTCCTATGTTTACTACTCCCTACACGCCAGTGGTGGAAAGTAACTAAGTACTTTTACTCAACTACTGTACTTTTTACATAAATATTTCCATTTTATGCCACTTTATATTTCTGCTACACAGCACTTCCTGCATTTGCCAGATTTAGCTTTGCTCACTTTTCAGATTAACATTTACATAATAAAACATATAATGAGCTCATTAAATTCAACACGTTAAAGATTAAAATTTCAAAACTTCTTCGTTCTCTCCATGAATCCTGTGTCGACCCCTCAGATTTATCTGTGACCTCTGGAGGGGCCCGACCCCTCAGGTTGAACCACTGGACTAAACCAGCTGACTGTAGATAAAGTAGTTCAAACTAGCGCCACCTGGAGGCTCCAACAGGAAAATGCTGCTCTGACATTGATGCATCAGGATCAACGATCTGATAATGTGACAGAGACTCAGACATTTATCACATTTTAATCTCTCTCTCATTTTTTTACATTAATTTCTCTGCTTTATTGTGTGATTTTAATCAACACTGATCTTCACTAACTCTCTGCTAATGCATGGTTTTCAAACTCGAGATGGCTGTGTGTGTGTGTGTGTGTGTGTGTGTGTGTGTGTGTACATGATATATTCATGGACATTATGTGTGTTTACATTAGAGATTTTGCTCCTTTTGCACCTTTGCTCATTTCTTTCTTTCTGAGGAGGATTATGAAAGGATTTTTTTGGTGTGCTATGTTCTTATTCTCCTTTTGTTCAATTTCACTTGTTCCCAAATCTGCTTTGAGGAAAAAAAGGGAAATGAGTCATTAAAAAAATAATCCCCCCAGAAACAACTGAAGTTGGAGCTCACAATGTGAACATAATTAAATTCCCTCTCTCTTATAACTGGATGAAATTTGCATTGAAACTCCTGAAACTGAAAACGTAAACAGATTCTTTCCTTTTTTTTAAATCCAGTTTGGCATTTTGTGTGTTTTAAATGTCAAATATAAGTGTGTGGTTCATTCACAGATAACGCCCAGAGCCGAAGCATGAATGATATTTCAGACACACCGAGCACAGACCAGGTAACTGTGTTCAGTATTTCATGTGTGTGCAAGTGTGTGTGTGCATGTGTTTGTGCGTGTGTGTGCCAGCCCACACAGGCTTCACAAAGTCAGTCTTACAACTAAACATACAACTATCTTCATATTCTAAATTATTATTGTCACTGTCGCTTTTGGAATCTTCATGCAGTTTATTGACAACAAGAAAATCTTTCAAAGCATTTAAAGGTTCAATTATGTCAAATGGTTGAAGTTGAAATTAAGTGTTAATTAACAGAAATACTAAAATATATTTTCATCACTGTCACCTTTACAGAAGGAGGGTCAGTCCACTCACATCACATCCTGTGGACTAAACTAAGATGTCGTTTTCAAAACCTAAACTTTTACTGTTTTTTATTCAGTCATGAATATTTGTTGCCGATAAAAGTTTTCAGCCATGTCAGTTGACAGAAATCCAACTTATTCAAAGAGGCAGGTGATTGACTGTTGCATTTCATTAAGAAGAAACAGCTGAGTCATCCTGACTTTTCACCTCTAGATTTGGTTTAAGCTCCAAAAACACTGGGTCTCACAATTCCCATAATACCATTCAGGAGCATCTCTTCATCACAGGGACCCTGCCTGGTAAATGTTCTCACCTTTCAGACTCCACATCCCCGATTTGTAGCTCAGGCTTCCTTCCATCATCTGCGGTCCCAGCTGAGAAAACCCTAATGACACCGGGGCTGTTTTCTGCCGAAGCTCCTGCAGAGACACAGACGACAAACAGCTGGTTTTAAAGGTTGAGAAATCTCCGTCATGACAAACTGTCCTTAATGCGTTATGTTAAATTGGTGGAGTATCCCTTTAATATCTGCATGTGAACACTCTCTGAGCTGTTATTGATTTGTAATCAGCTAATCTGTCGCCTGAGGAAACATGACGATGGATTCATTCACTTCTGCTCACAGATAAAGTGACACATCCGCTCTCTGGATCGAACTCCGACTCTGCTTCATGAAAAGTCTTGTTTTATGAGAAAGTTTGTCAGAGCTGCTTAATCCCTCTAATCCACACAGGCTGAGAGCCGAGGGTGTTAAATTGTGTTGTACCTGCACATTTTTAAGCTTCTTCTTCTGAGCTTAATTGTTTGGGCCTCTCCCCAAAAAGTACGACAGCAAAGAACAGTAAAGTTTGAGTTACTGCTTTTCTTTCACTGTTGACCAGCAGCAGTAATTTGGTGTGTGTGTGTGTGTGTGTGTGTGTGTCATTTGGTCAATATCTTGACCAGAACTTCGAAGCACACACGTCATGAACTCGTGCATGTGACGACTGAGTGTGATCTAATTAGTTGTAGAGAGAAGCTGTCGCCTCCTGCTTCTTTGACCTGACCAATATTCAACATGTAACATAAGACTGAAATATAGCTGCAGATGGAAACTGTGAGTGAGTCGGTAGGTTTTTCTTAAATTAGTTCTCAGCATGTGAGATTGTTTTTGTGGTCGATCGGGACCGAGAAGTTTGGAGCGAGTGAAAGAGGAGCAGTTGGTGAATTGACTCTGAAAGCAGCATTAACAGATTATGAAGAGATTTTAATTTAAGCACCCACCATTCCACTGCCACGTGCTTCCTCAGTGAGGAGGAGGAGGAGGAGAGGGAGGAGGAGGAGGAGGAGGGGAGGAGGAGGAGGAGGAGGAGGAGGAGGAGGAAGGAGGCAGGAGGAGGAGGTGGAGTTGGAGGAGGAGGAGGAGAGGAGGGAGGAGGAGGAGGAGAGGGAGGAGGAGGAGGAGGAGGAGGAGGACAAGGAGGAGGTGGAGGAGTGCAGCAAACGAGCTGCAGCACTGTGTTGTGTCATTTTATACTGTAAACACAAGCTTTCATTTAGATGTGAATATATGAGAATATTTCCAGCATTGATGTTTGGCTCCAATCAGTCAGTGGGAAACATCCTCTCATAATCAATCAATCATCCTCTCTCTTCCACCAGCTGAAGAATAAGTTCATGAAGAAGATTCCTCGTGATGCCGAAGCCTCCAATGTCCTGATCGGTGAGGTGGACTTTCTGGACAAACCTTTCGTCTCCTTTGTACGTTTGGCTCAGGCCACGACTCTGGGAGGCCTCACCGAGGTCCCCGTGCCGACGAGGTGGGCGTCTCTCCGGCCTCCTGTTGCTCTCTCTACAGTCCGCGTGTCCTGTTTTAACCTCGTAACCTTCTGCTCTCACAGGTTTCTCTTCATCTTGCTGGGTCCTCATGGCAAAACCAAGTCCTACAATGAGATTGGCAGAGCTATCGCCACGCTCATGGTGGATGATGTAAGTGACTGTCCCGCCTGGATGGACTGCGCTCATACACACATTACATCTGTTACTCTGATTTTATTTCTTTATTCATTTCCTGTCAGCTGTTCAGCGATGTGGCCTATAAAGCCCGGGACCGTGAAGACCTGATCGCGGGTGTTGATGAGTTTCTGGATGAGGTGATTGTCCTGCCTCCGGGCGAGTGGGACCCAAAAATACGCATCGAACCTCCGAAGAAGGTTCCGTCGGCAGAAATGAGGCACGAACATTTAACCGCATCAAATTTAACCCTGTACATTTTCTTTGCCTGCCGCCGTGGATCCCAAACAGTAAAGTTTGTTTTCATTGTTTCCTGCAGGAAGTCGGTGCTGAACCTGAACGAGCTGGGTCAGATGAACGGCTCGGCCGGCGGAGCGGCCGGAGGAGAAGATGAGGAGCTTCCGGCTCCACATGAGCTCGGAGAGGAGCTGAAGTTCACTGGGAGGTGAGGAGACCGTATCGTCTGTCGCAGGGTCCCGTCCCACTCCGGTTCTGTCGTCTTACCCGTGTGTTCTCTGTTCTGACAGGGTTGGAGGTGGATTGTGGCTGGACATCAAACGGAAGATCCCGTGGTATTGTAGTGATATCTACGACGGCTTCCATATCCAGTCCATCTCTGCCGTGCTCTTCATCTACCTGGGCTGCATCACCAACGCCATCACCTTCGGAGGACTGCTGGGGGACGCCACCGACAACTACCAGGTCTTCAGGCTGAAACATAGTGAACCAGAGACCATGAGTCATCATCAGCTCCCACGTTAACCGACGTCTCTCTGTCTTTTCCCAGGGGGTGATGGAGAGTTTCCTCGGCACAGCTTTAGCAGGAACTGTCTTCTGTTTGTTTGGCGGGCAGCCGCTCATCATCCTCAGTTCAACTGGACCCATTCTCATCTTTGAGAAACTGCTTTATGAATTCACCAAGTAAGACGCACACGAGCAAAAGCTCCCAGATGTTTTCAGAGGAAATAACCAGATAAGATGTGATGTCATCACCGTCTGTCTTCACAGGAGCAACGACATCGACTACATGGAGCTGCGTCTGTGGATCGGCCTCCACTCGTGTCTGCAGTGTTTCCTGCTGGTCGTCTCGGACGCCAGCTACATCATCAAGTACATGACCCGCTTCACAGAGGAGGGATTCTCCAGCCTCATCTCCTTCATATTCATCTCTGATGCCATCAAGAAGATGGTGCGTGACGCGTCGCCGTGTAAAGATGGACGAACACCAAATGTTCTACATGAGATAAAACTTGTTTGTGTTTCACAGGTCGGAGCCTGGAAGTATTACCCGATCAACCGTGGCTTCAAGCCCGACTACATCACGGCCTACAGGTGTGAATGCATCGCACCGGACCAGGGTGAGTCTTCAGACCTTTTCCTGTTTTCTTGTTAAAAGTACGACCATATTTAATTCGGCACCTAAAATGTTCATGAATGAACTGATTTGGCAAATTAAATCTTAAGACTTAGCTGCTATACTTAAAGGAACAGTTCAACATTTTGGGAACTTGACTTTCTTTTTGTCTGTTCATGAAATACGTGGCTGAATTATTTTTAATGACGTGACATAAGTGAGGTGTAACTCACATTTTTGGGTTCCTCGTGTTATTAACAGCTACAGCATTTGTCAGTTTATCATCATCTGTATAAAATGGAAATGACTCTGAGGTGTTAACTGGACAACTTGAGCTCTTCACGTCCACCTACGTTAATTAAAGAGATATTTTACTGTGATTAGATGGAAATATTTGGTCTTTACTCTGTGATGATTTGTGTGTCTTGTCTGTTTCTGCCTCATTTTCTGATGGACAAAGTGAGTACACACCCTGGAAGAGCATGTTCGACCAAACTGGATCTCACCCGTCATTCACGTGGTTTCCCTCTTGTGTTCTTGCTCTTTAGCATCTGCGCCGGGTTTGAATGTTTCAGCTCCGCTCGCGGACGATAACATGACTCTGCTGGTAAGTGACGACAGGAGTTGCATCTCCAGCTGATGTCAACAAGCTATGGAGCACGTTTGCCTTTCAGAAATATTGAATAAGCATCTTAGGGTAGGAAATCATGTCAAACTGGCCAAAAATCTTCGGAGCGATACATTTTTTTTGGAGCAAGAGGAAAAGTATTTTATTCACTTTCTTAATCCTCAGATTAATCCTCAGCTGAAAGTCAGAGTGTTTTACTGTTTCAGAGGCCTGTGGCTCCTGTTTCTCCTCTTTTCTTCTGTTATCGCTTGTCTTTTCTCTCTTTCGTGTCCACGTCTTCTCCGCTCCTGAACCCATCCTCCTCCTCCTCCTCCTCCTCCTCTTCCTCCTCCTCCTCCTCCTCTTCCTCCTCCTCCTCTTCCTCTCCTCCTCCTCCTCCTCTTCCTCCTCCTCCTCCTCCTCCCTCCTCTTCCTCCTCCTCCTCCTCCTCCTCTTCCTCCTCCTCCTCCTCCTCCTCCTCCTCCTCCTCCTCCTCCTCCTCCTGTCTCTGTAGTTTAACTTGACAGACCTGGACTGGAGTCAGCTGAGTAAGAAAGAGTGTGTGAAGTACGGCGGCTCTCTGGTGGGGAACTCCTGTAAGTATGTCCCCGACCTGGCCCTCATGTCCTTCATCCTCTTCTTCGGCACCTACTCCATGACCGTGTCTCTCAAGAAGTTCAAGTTCAGCCGCTACTTCCCCACAAAGGTAAGACGGCAGACAAGATGCTTGCATTGTTTTCCCACACTGTAAAACCTGCACGTGAAAGATTCTTATAATATGTTGGATATTTATCAAAGCATGAAAACTTTAAAGGACGAAGCTGGAGAAAATGTTATTATTGTCAAAAAGACCAAACCAGCCGAACCATCATTTAGTTTGTCTAAAGATTTGTTGATGATAAATTGAATATAGCACATCACCAGTTTCATCCTTTGAAGCTCCTGAATTATCAGCAGCTGATATTGAAAATGAACAGACAGCAGCCAGTTTCCTCCCGTCCTCCTCGTCCGTCCCAGACAGTCGTCTCCCATGTTCTCCTCTCCTCTCCCTGAATGTGCTCCAGCTCCGTAAACTCATCAGTGACTTTGCCATCATCGTTTCGATCCTGGTCTTCTGTGGACTGGACTGTCTGCTGGAGCTGGACACCCCCAAACTGCACGTCCCCACTGAGATCAAGGTCGTCCCCGAACGCCGCTCTCACCTCTTCCTCTCTGCTCGGATGCATTTTCCCCAAATGATGTTGTTTTTATAATTTTCTGCATAAATCACTCGTTTGATTTTGTGTGAATTTATCAACGTAATGATTCTTTCTTCTTCTTCCTGTCTTCGTTTCCTCACGTCGGAACCTTTCTCTCGTGCTTTTGGACGTATGTGTCTCCTCCTCACTGTCACACGTCTTCACTTGTCCTCCCTTTGTCTCGTGTGTGTGTCGGTGGACGCGTAGCTGAGGAAGCTAATCAGTGATTTTTCCATCTTCATGTCAATCATGTGCTTTGTGGGTCTGGATATGTTGATGGGGTTAGACACTCCCAAACTAATCGTTCCAACTGAGTTCAAGGTATTTGATTTCTCACTAAATAATATCTCTTTGAATATGTGTGTAATTATATCATATGACTTTTGCTTAAAACATGTCTGTGCATGGTTTTAAGTATTTTCATTTTTTTATTTTTGCATTGTTGTAATGATTTTGAATGTGTGAATCTTTTACCTCTGTCGGTTTAGATATAAAGCATTTGATTCTGTAAGTCGGACGTGTGCAGTCACATTCTCATCTTTCCACCTGTACTATATATTTATATTTTTATTTGTGTGTGTGTGTGTGTGTGTGTGTGTGTGTGTGTGTGTGCGTGCTCAGCCCACGCGTCCTGATCGTGGCTGGCTGGTGATGCCCTTCGGTAAGAACGCCTGGTGGTGGTATCTGGCCAGCTCCGTTCCCGCTCTCCTCGTCACCATCCTCATCTTCATGGACCAACAGATCAGCGCCGTCATCGTCAACCGCAAGGAGAACAAGCTGAAGGTCTGGAAACACAGACGCTAGCAAATAATTCACACAGCGTCATCGTGGTTGTGAAATTGTCAAACATACAAAAGTCTCTCAGCTCATCGTTTCACCTCCAGGCGTCTCTAGAAAACTGTGTTTGCGCTGGTCTGAAGTCTGTTTGGATTTAAAAGTCGCAGTGTGATTGCTCGTCCTCACGCTGACGGCTGGCTGACGTGTCGTTGTCTCCGTCTGCAGAAAGGCTGTGGTTACCACTTGGACCTGTTCTGGGTGGGCGTCCTCATGGCTGTGTGCTCCTTCATGGGTTTGCCCTGGTACGTGGCAGCCACCGTCATCTCCATCGCTCACATCGACTCTCTGAAGATGGAGAGCGAGTCCAGCGCCCCAGGAGAGCAGCCACAGTTCCTGGGAGTCAGGTAAGAACATCCTGACGCTGTGTGTGTGTGTGTGTGTGTGTGCATTTAACATTTCTGACTCTTCATCTCCAGGGAGCAGAGGCTGACGGGTACGCTGGTGTTCGTTCTGACCGGACTCTCCGTTTTCCTCGCTCCCATTCTCCAGGTTAGTTATTAGAAGGAACTATGTGATGCTTCTTTTTGACTTTGCACGTCTCCTTTAATTCTTTTAACTGCCGTTCTGTTGACTTCAGTTCATCCCCATGCCGGTTCTGTACGGAGTCTTCCTTTACATGGGAGTGGCCTCACTGAGCGGCATCCAGGTAGATGATGTTCATATACCAATATCTGACTTATGAGAAGAGAAATTCACAGCAATTCTCAGACTCTAACAACCCACTTTTACTTTTAACTTCAAGCCTCATTGATCCCAAAAATGCTTTTCACAATTTCCCAAATCCCAAGCTGATGTTGTTATTGGATTATTGGCATTTATTGCCTGATAAATTACTTAAATAAACTTCAATAATCAAAGTAAAGTTTGATATTTGCAGAGACTGACAACATATTGTGCATCTGTCTGTTCCAGTTCTGGGAGAGAATCAAGTTGTATCTGATGCCGCCCAAACACCAGCCGGACTTCTCCTTCCTGCGTCACGTTCCCCTGAGACGCGTCCATCTTTTCACCCTGGTCCAGATCGTGTGTTTGGCCGTCCTCTGGATCCTGAAGTCCACCTTCCTGGCCATCATCTTCCCAGTCATGGTCAGTGTCGTCCTGTTGGTGTTATTTATCGAGAGGTCACGTATGTTGAATTTATTAATGTTAAAGCTCCACAGTTGTATTTTAAATATTAATTTCTGTCTGCAGACATGCAGCAGGAAACGTGTGTATGACGCCGCAGGTGTATGATTACTGACGTGAACATGTCCTTCGTGGGGATTATCAGATTATCGGTGCCGTTTTCTCGTGCAGATTTTGGGTCTGATGGTCGTGCGGAAGCTGCTGGATCTGATGTTCTCGCAGCACGACCTGGCCTGGCTGGACGACATCCTGCCAGACAAGGACAAGAAGAAGAAGGAGGACGACAAGAAGAAGAAGAAGAAGTGTGTGGAGCCGGAGAGCGACGAGGAGGTGAGAGAAACGTGAACGAACACGAAACTCAACTTCCTGCCAAACGCACAGTTACTGTAATGGAAGTGTGTGTTTGCTCTGTACTGAAATGTGTGTCACTCCATCTGTTGTGTGTCGTTCCTGGCTTCGTTTTCTCTGACTAATACTGTATGTTTCTCCTCTCTGTCCCACAGTGTTGCTGAAAAGGCACTGTACCAAACTTACTACAGTCTCTGTGTCTGTCCGTCCTCCTTCAGTCCGTCTGTGCTCGTCTCCCTCTGTGGTCCAACACTGTAGAAACAGCTGTTCGCTCTGGCAGCGTCTCCACTTTGTCTTTGCTTCAAGGATAAGACTCGTGCTGTTCTATATTCTCGTCAACGAAAAAAACGTGTTTTAATGTCCAGTCACAGCAGGAAGTGAAATGAATCCAATAATTATAATAACTTTATTTATTTCTTTATCGTTTTGTTCACACTTTGTCATTTGGCTTTTAAAGATCTATGAATGAAATCCAAAACATATTAAAGCAACTATATGATAAAAGATTAAAAACACATAAACAATTCTCCATTAAGAAAAAGCCATAAGATAAAATTGAGTTTGAACTAAAAATCCAATCCTCAACATCTGGTTCACATCATATATTTAGTGCAGAAGCTCATTGACGACACACTGATGATTTTTAATGGAGCTCAGAGGAAGAAGATTTATTCCTCATCAAGAACAAAAATATAGAACAAATCAAGTCTTATCCTATAAAAGTCCACTTTGTCCTGCATGACTTCCTGTTTCTGTCACTCAGCTCAACAGCTCCGCCCCCCCTCCAGTGAAGATCCCCATGGAGGCCTTAGAGCCCCACACAGACCCCCCCACCCAAAACCCAACCTCTGAGTGTGAGTACCCGACCCTCCCTCCACCTCCTGTTTCAGTCTGATTTGTCTTTTTAAATCTTTGATGACTTTAACTGAATGTGACAGATGGAGTGTGAAGAGATCTTGAGGTTGATGTTGTTGTACAAAGAGCTTGTACAAAAGTAAGGTTGTTTTCCAGGTCCTTCATTAATCAATGAACTGAGTGAATGAATCCTAAACAGACTGAACATTTAATGTGACACATGTGTCAACAGGTTTCTGGCTTTGGCTCCTCACATTATTTCCTGAATGAGAAATCACATGTTTGTTGTGAACGTAATCACTATGTTGAAGGTTAACAGTTAAAATCTGAATGAGATTGAAGGGTCAGTTTTCAGCAAAGACGTTATCATGACAGTCTCTTCTTCGGTGGTTTAGTTCATCTTCATTGTCTCTGTGTCTGTGTCTGTGTCCGTGTTGGACGGCGCTCCTGTTCACCCGCCTGTCTTTGCTTCCTGTGTTGTTTCGTGCTCGTGTTCTCTTTGCGTGTTTTCCCACAGGAGACGAACCCGTACTCGACGGTCACCTCCGATCAGAACGAGTTGGACCGCAGGTACTGTGTGCTGAAACTGCACGTGCCCTACAGCGACCTGCTTCACTCACCCGACACAAACACTGGCTGGGACAACAACACTGCCCCCTACAGACAAGCACACACAACGTAGACACGCACGCTTTCCAGCCGCATCACTTGTATTTATGTGTATGTTGATGATGATTTTAGACTTTTTGTGTGGATTGTTTTTACATCGCAGGCTTGTACAGTAGAGATCATCTAGGACTTCATTCAGTGCACTTGCATACAAAGTACTGTGTACGCAGCGGTGCACCAGGACGCGAGACTCTGGCTCAGGGGTTTTCAAAGGTGACACTGGATCCTCCTCTTCGACAAAACCATGACAATCCCCCACCCCTGCTCTACCTTTTCCCATAATGCTTTGGGAGACATAAACAGGAAGTATAATGCTGCCCTGGATTCATTGAGTTACTCTTGGCACCATTTAAAAATCTGCTGAGTCAGTTATTAGCAGCTCATGTTAACAGTGTTCTCCGGTTTAATGGACGTTTATTCATAAGATGAAGATACAGATATTGCCAAGTCGCCCTGAATCTAAAAATTGACTGAGTTATGATGCCAGTTACCCATAATCCCTCAGGCTCTCAGGGTTAGAATGAGCTGCTTGTTTTCGGGACACCTGCAGGCACCTGTCTCGGTCCTCACACTTTGAAAACCTCTGGTCTGGGTCTGTCCTTAAAGCCACTTCCTCTAGTCTCCTGCTGTTCCTGTATTTTAATCTTTGTAGCTCCTGGAGATTAGACACATTATTATAACCACTTTTCTCTACATGTGTTTGCGTTTTCTTCTGGACGGTCGCTGTGACCCGCCCTCGATATGAACTGCAGCTTAATGTGGTCTGAGGAAGGAGATAAAATAGATGCTACAGCCTCCCAGCTTTCTTCTTGAACGTCTTCTTGAACATGAGTCTGTTGACTGTGTCTTTATTGTGATGCAGAGGAGAAATAAGCACAAACGTCCTCAGTTTGCAGGTAATGACTTCAAAATAAAAGCGGGTGACGTCTGGTGTGAAAACCTGCAGTGAGACTCACAGCACGACCTTTGAACTGTGTGAGAATCATTGGTGGATTTATACAAGGCAACAAACAATCAACAAAACAAATACAACTGATGAATAAATTCACACCAGTGTTTCCCTTTAACTACCTTTATTTTTTAAAGATGCTTCATTGCTATCACACATAGTGATGGTGACTGTGATTCTATCCACGTTTGTATGAGGGGATTCATCATGACAGGATTTTGGTTGTTTCTTTTTAAAGTGGCTTCTTCACTCAAGCATGAAAACACTTCACTTCCACTAAAACACTGCGACACCTCGTTGCATCTTTTTCATCCTTTTCCAGTCGCTGCTGTCGACAGCTGTCGTCCTCTGTGTCCTGACGTCTGAGCCTGTTCACCTGTTCACACCTGGCAGCAGGTCACACAGAAGAACAAGTCATTTGCATTCATCACCAATATGTGGAGTTAAATCTAAGAACATGGCTATTTGTTCTGGACCATTATCTATTTGAACAGTCAGATGTTCGTGTATTTAGTGCAGTTTTTTATTCTTGATTAGTCTGATGATTCATCTCTTCGATTATTCTGCTGATCACAATCACACAAGATAACGAAAAGAGGAAATGTTCACATTTCAGAATCTGTAACCAGCGAACATTTGTCTGTTTTGCTTGAAAATTACTCAAATTATCAATATGTTTTGAAAATAGTTGATCAACTAATCGATACATTAACTAATAGTTGCAGCAATCTGCCATTTTTGGCACCATCTTATTTCCCATAAGTCTCCTTGATTCCTGTTGCAACCTGCTGCTTCTCTCTCTCTCCTCTTCCCTCCACCACCTGCCTTTAGTTGCTGCTCTGCTTGAACAACAGCGCCATCTACAGTAATCTCACAGTCCAACTAAACTGTCCCTCATGTGACACGCTGCACCTTCGACGATGCCGAACATATAAACACACGGTGTCCATGTTTAAATGAATCCTCCCATTTTGTGTATTTCTGAGCTTGTGTATGTGTGTAGTTCACTCAGTGTCCAGTTTATTAGGTACAGCAAGTTAAAACTAACAGTCTAACACAAGAGTCCTGTAATGAATCCTCATTCATGAAGGTCAAAATGTTCAGTTTGTCTTAAAACTTTTAAAGAAGCATCAACTGTGTGATCTGCTAATGCAACTTAATACTTCTGCTTTACTCCACTACATTTGTCTGACAGCTTTAGTTACTAGTTACTTTTCAGACTTTTCCCTCCTGTCCAGTGAAAACCACGTATCTCCAGATGTTTGTGATGAAGTGAAGGATGAAGTTTTCCTTCATGAGAAAATTCTCCTCCTTCTGAAGCTGAATCAACTCTTTAAAAAGCCTCTTGGATCAAAAAGCATCGACACAAAGCTGAAAACAGGCTGTTTTTCTCATGAAGCTTTGTGGAGATACGTGGTTCTCACAGGACGACCAGGCTACAAACACATGATGATCTTCTACAATCTGATGCTCGTTGCTGGAGATGAAAGCGGCCGACAGGATATAAAGTCGTTCAATGAGCTTCAACATCTCCAGCAGGAAAATGACTCAGACACATTAAAGCAGCAGAAGAAGAATCCAGAGAGAAACAGTTCACTCACACAGAACCAGTCTGACTTTAAGAGCTTTTAGCAGATGCAGTACTGATACATGCTTCAAATGATCCTACAGCCCAACATCAACAAACTGAACATCATTCACCTTCATGAAGGAGGATTTGTTACAGGACTGTTGCATTCGTTGTTGTACCTAATAAACTGGACACTGAGTGTCTGAGTGTGAGACGGAGAGTAAAAGTGTAACCTGGCCGGTTCCACCACTGTTCCTCAGCATCACCCTGCACCTGAAGATCTCCTGCCCCCCCTCACCCGCCCACTCCCAGACGAGCCTCGACCCCGGGGACCCTCCGTCACACCTGCCTCCACGCCAGCCCGTGCCCCAGGTCAGAATCCAGGTGGAGTCAGACTACGAGGAGTCTGGCTTCTTCTCCAAACGACAGCGCCACCTGCCTCCACCTGGGACACACACAGACTTCCACCCAAAACTGCTTCATGCCCACTTTGGTGACTCGTGTGCTGAGACCATTCTGTAGACACACACACACACACAAGGTGCAAAGTGTTGCATACAGTTTTTAGTCGGAGCCTGATCAGCACACAGGAAGTG